>JAFBJR010000341.1:1261856-1450040 GCA_016785285.1 Brachirus orientalis
AAACAGACCTGGAAAAAATATATTGAAAAACAGACCCAGAAAAAATCCTTAAAAAACAGACACAAATATCTCATTAAAACAACCTGAAAGAAAATTTGTATACATAAATATATACAGTACTGTGCATACAAGTCTTAGGCCACCATTAGATTTGTTGTTTTAGCAATGCTATAATGACCATACTGTACAATTATTTCTCAATCACTTTATTGGAACACATCCTGAAAATATGGAGAAACACACATGCAGTTTGAAAACAACATCTTTTTCCCGAAAAAAATTAACAAAAATGCTTCTATAATATCAAATGTTTAGTGTGACCTACATTTCCACTTGAACAATAACACAACCATGGCTCTTTAAAACCTGGAATGGAACCCTAATGTTATTGGTCAAACCTGTGTTTCTCCTACTATTTCATGGCAACAAATAGCTGCTGTGAAAAAGGTCTATTATACCTGGTTTACTCCAGACATGTTGGAGCATTACATACACATGTTGCACAAGTTCAACTCACTGACAGGTTGATCATATAGTAGAAGACTGACTTTTAGTCACATCTTTTCAATCTAAACGCCAACGACCACAAAAGTGACATAGTATCTAGTAATGTTATATGTTCATTCAGGTGCAAATCTTCACAGTTTTGTGTAAAATATTAAAATTATACATAAAATTCAGTGTATCTGCTGCAAGAAAGAGACAAAAGTAGGACAAACGTATCTGTACGCACTTCTGTCACGTTCTTGTCTAATCACTGGACGTGACGTACTAAACATGGCGCCAGTGCGTGTGGCACGCGGTCAACCGCTGTCAAGTTTGGGGTGTATTTTCTACTATTTTTAACACTTGTCACTGATACTGTCCACTCTGTCCTGGTGTACGATCTCCAGACGCTTCTGGATATCCGTCTCCCTGCAAAGAATATTGCACAGTTCGACCATGATGGACAAACAGACTCTTCAGTCTAAACTTCAGTCTAAACGCCAGTGATCACAAAACTGACATAAGAACAACAAAGCTGGTGGTGGCCTAAGACTTATGCACAGTACTGTATACATACATACAAACACAGGTAACATTTGTTTCCTGAGGTCATGTGAGACAGAGAGTTGCATACTGCAGCTTTAACAGAGCGTCTGGACGTTGATTATCAGCTCTCGTCCTGACCTTTGGGTTTGTGTGAATCAGATGTGGCTTGTTTACAGTCGGGGGGGCCGACCTGATGAGTCTGCAGCGGCTCTGACGCCAGCGAGTTCAAAAAAGAAAAAGGAAGGTGTGCTCCCACTGGGCTCAAAGAGCAGCACCATCTATCAGCACAAGAAATTGAACAGGATGATTCAGAGCAGCAGAGATCAGATGAGCCCGAGGTGTTGAACAAGCAAAGACTAGAAATGTGAGGCCCTCGTCGCCAGAGTGGAATCAAACTCACACGCGCAGCGACCGCCGTCATCCCACAGTGGCCCATAGATTTATTGTGTTGCTTTGTTGTTTGCTCAGGGAGCAGATTACACGGAGGGACGAGTCCCACTCCTGCGTTAGCCGTGTCTTCATTAGAAGCCGCGGTTTCGGCTCAGTCCCGCCGGAGACGCAGACTTTAGCATGTGAGCAAAGGTTCGTCAAATACGACTCGCGCTGCAAATGTCACACGTGTTTCGCCGTGTTCACGTTGACCATGTGACATTTGTTCTCTCTCTCTCTCTCTCTCTCCGCGGAACGATAACTTAAAGCTCCAGTGTGTAACTTCTGATGGCAAAACACAGCTAGTGTCGCTAAACCCCGCCGCGACTTATCCTCCACCTCAGACGAAACCTGACAACCTAAAGTTCTCTTTAAACATTTGTTTCAGTATCTCACTACGTCGCTCATGCTTCAGAGAACTGAGGTTAATACCTTAACCTAAAGTTCTCTTTAAACATTTGTTTCAGTATCTCACTACGTCGCTCATGCTTCAGAGAACTGAGGTTAATACCTTAACCTAAAGTTGTTTCAGTATCTCACTACTTCACTCATGTTTCAGAGAACTTAACCTAAAATATTCTGTCAACATTCAATTCACGTTGCTAATGTGTCAGAGAACTGGGGTTATTTTTTTAACCTAAAATTGCCTTTCCCCGATCATTTCATCTCACGTTTGTTTCAGAGAACCGAGGTTAATACCTTAACCTAAAGTTCTCTTTAAACATTTCAGTTTTAGTATCTCACTACCTTTGTTCATGTTTCAGAGAACGAGGGTGGATTACTTAACCTAAAATTCTCTTAACATTTCTTTCACCTCACTTAGGTTTCAGAGAACTGAATTTTCTCTCAACATTTGATTCTTATTGCTAATGTTTCAGAGAGCTGGGGTTATTTTCTTAACCTAAAATTGCATTTCATCTCACGTATGTTTCAGAGAACCGAGGTTAATGCCTTAACCTAAAGTTCTCTTTTAAAATAATTTTAGTATCTCGCTACCCTCGCGTATATTTCAACCAACCATGATTGATTTCTTAACCTAAAATATCCTGTCAACATTAGATTCAGATCACTAACTTTTCAGAGAGCTGGGGTTATTTTTCTTAACCTAAAGTTGTCTTACGGCATTCATTTTACCTCATTTATATTTCAGAGAGCTGAGGTTAATTCCTTAACCTAAAGGTAAACCTAAAGTTCTTTGAACACTTTGTTTTAGTATCTCGCTACCTTCACTCGTGTTTCAGTGAACTAGGGTGGATTACTTACCTAAATTTTCCTTTTAACATTATTTATACCTCACTTATGTTTCTGAGAACCAGGGTTGATTCGTTAACCTCTTTGGACTGAAAACACAAAGAAGTATGCATTAAAATTTTCAGAAGTTAATTGTATTGCTCAAAAACTTTAGCAGTTAGATGGGATAAAGACTTCTTGTAACTGTACGTACTACAGTTTTTCCACTTGACATTGCCACACTGGAAACGTAAAATACGTCTGAAACTCTTAAGAGTAACTTCGTCAAACATTTTGTCACAATGCAGCCTGAAAGGACAAAATTTCCTCTTGTGTAATCCAGTGGACTTTTACCCACTTTGTCACTTATTTGTTTGTGTGTTCATGCTGGGGTCATGTGAGGACATGCTGAATGTTTGCACATGAAGGAGAGACAAAAAAAAGGAAAAGCGAGTTAAAAAAAAAGAACAAAAGGGCGGGAAGAGGGTTTGCCGAAAGTGTGAAAGCGGCCATTTACTACTTGGGGAGTTGGAGTGAACCCCCTTTAACATCCATCATTCCTGTCGTCATCACGTTCACTGAGCGGGGGAGGTAATGAAAGTAATTTAACGTACATCTATAATTAATATGCTCTCTTTGGGTGGTGTGGTGGAGCCGTGCGGGTGATGGAGTGTGTTTATTATGTGTGTGAAGGAGTTGGCATGACGGGGCACCGGGCCACTGACACGGTAATTCACTAGCCATCACTCCTGCCGCGCTCAGGTCAGATTGTTACAGCTATATGGGACACAGCCGGCCTCGCCGCTCCCACAGGTGCAGGTGGAAAGTGGGTTTTTGTTCTCTTTCGTCTCCTCTTATTTTCCTTCCTTCACTCTGCTGAAGAAAAGGGGGGGAAAGGAGTCGCGGCACGTAGCAGCGCCTCGGGCCAATGTTCTTCCTCGACGTGTCCTGCTCTTTCTGTCTTCTCCACCTTCCAGTCATCAACTCCCTCCTCTCTCTCACTACTCTCTGATTGGTTAGTGAAGCCCCTGTCTCCCTGTCTGTCTCTGTCTGTCTGTCTGTCTGTCTGTCCGTCTGTCCGTCTGTCCGTCTACTTCCCCTGCTTTCTCCAAGAAAACTGGGCAAGTGCACTTCAGCAATTCCTTTTTTCTTTTTTATTAAAAGGCCCAGGCTGCTTTTCACAAACACAGTTCAAACCCGACTGCCCTCAGTGCTGTCTCCTTTTGAAACTCGCTGCTCTTTGAATACCACACGTTTGAAGAGAGTGCCCTCTGCACTTCTTTCGACAGTCACTCCACATTTACACACTTATAACCCTCCTGAAAACACACACACTGGTTTCCATGACTTTAGAGGACATTGCTTGACTTAAATTCATTTCCTGGAAACTTACTCTAACCATAACCATAACAACAATTCAAATCCTAGACCTAAATTTAACCAGTTTCTCATAAATGAGGCTTTGCTTCATTAGAACCAGAATTTGGTCTCCATGAGGACTACTGGTCCTAACAAGGTCAAGAGGTCAAGAAAAGGTCCTAAAGACAAATACAAATAAAAGAGCACACACAAAGAAATCACCATAATTCTTTTCAATGAACATCTTTCATCCTAGACAGACCAAAATCGTACAGTGTAAACCAGATTTATGGGAGGGGTGAACAGGGAAGTCTACTCTGCCACCACTAGATGTCACTATTTCAAACACACTTCATCTATGAATGTATAGATGTTTCTCTGATTACATTTTGATGCCACACTCTGAGGGTTTGTGTATTTTATAGTTGAAGGGAACAAGGTTTTCCCACAACATTGCAAAGGATCTGACACTAACTGCGCCCAACGCCCGACTTTAAAAAATGCCAAGAAGTGGGCTGAGAGCTCAAGGAGGGAGAATGGGGAGTAGTACAGGGGGGCGTGGTCAACCCACACTTGAGCATTAATAAAAGGGGAGGAGTCTGGGACAATGAGCCTCGCTCTGATTATCCAATCCAATCCATATTTATTTCTATAGCACATTTAAAAATAACTAAGTTGACCAAAGTGCTGTACATCGCATAAATACATAAAGTTGAATAAAACAAGAAAGCGATATAAAACCGAATCTAAAACCAATAAAACACAAAGCACAATGTCAATAAACTATAGAAATGCATGTATGTACATGTATACACCCCCCCCCCNNNCCCCCCCCCCACACACACACACACACACACACACACCAAATTCAGTGAGAAAGTGTGTCCAAATCCCTGACCGGCAGAGCGCACACACACACACACACATTACAAATGATCTGACAATAACTGCACCCAATGCCCGTCTTTAAAAATGCCAAAAAGACTGAGAGCTCAAGGAGGGAGAGTGGGGAGTAGTACAGGGGGCGTGGTCAATCCACGCTTTAATAAAAGACACATGCATACATGCATACAAACACATATATGCATACACACATAAATAAAACACTAAAACTGTTTAAAAGACTTTGGTGCAGCACCAGTAGCAAGGCTGCTGTTAATTATTGTAAAAACACTAATGGTGTTCCAGATCACTTTAAAGAAAGTGGCTGGAACAACATCAGCTGGAGAGCCTGATGGTTTCATCTGAGCCACAATTTTTTCCAGTTCAGACAGTGACACTGGGTCAAACTGAGCAAAGGCAGTGGGGGGAAGTGACTAAAATAGATGGATCATGATAGTGATCTTATCTACAAAAAAGTTGAGAAACCTTCACAAGTTAAAAACCAAATGATCAGGATTACTGAAATGGGGAACATTCAGTAGATTGTTAATGGTTTGGAAAACCATTGCAGTTTTCCAAACCGACTGCGCAAGATTAAAAGCGTCAATAAGAGTTAAGAAGTCTCGCACCAATGGCGTGTTGGGGCAACGTACACTACCAGTCAAAAGTTTGGACACACCTTCATTTCCTTTATTTTCGTGACTATTTACATTGTAGATTCTCACTGAAGGCATCAAAACTATGAATGAACACATATGAAATTATATAGTAAACAAAAAGTGTGAAATAACTCTAAATATGTTTTATATTTTAGATTCCTCATAGTGCTTTGTTGACAGCGCTGCAAACCCTTGGCCTTCTCTCAATGAGCTTCATGATGTAGTCACCTGAAATGGTTTTCACTTCACAGGTGTGCCTTGTCAGGGTTCAGTTTTTGTTGTGCCAGAAGGTAGGTTGGTACACAGCTAACAGCCCTATGTGACAACTGTTAGAATTCATATTATGGCAAGAACCAATCAGCTAAAGTTGTCTCACGGAATTCATTTTACCTCATTTATATTTCAGAGAGCTGAGGTTAATTCCTTAACCTAAAGGATAACCTAAAGTTCTTTGAACACTTTGTTTTAGTATCTCGCAAGTCCAGTATCTCGCAAGTCCATCATTACTTTAAGAACTGAAGGTCAGTCAGTCTGGAAAATTGCAAAAAATTTGAATGTGTCAAAAGCACACATACAAGGTGTGTCCAAACTTTTGACTGGTAGTGTACATGAACGTTAAAGTCCCCCCAAGATGAGAACACGGTCATATTTGGACATAATTCCAGCAAGAAGATCGGAGAAGTCATTTATAAAATCTTTGTTATAGATCACCACACACAGAACCGGATCATAACGACCCAACTCAAACGAGTTAAGTTCAAAACTCGAAAAGACCGGGAATGAGAGCTGCTCACAGTAGACGCTTTTCATAAAAACAGTTGTTATCCCTCCTCCTCCGACAGTTAAAATAAACACGGGAAAAGGCGCTGAACTCACCCACGTTTAGCCAGGTTTCCGTTATGCGGATAAAAATCCAATCCACGCGCCATCTTGATGGCTGCCATTAGCCGCCCCCACCGCGTCGGCACAGACGGGGTTCTCGTCATCTGAGCCGATCACCGGTACCAGCCAGGTGTCGGTAGAATCCAGGCAGCGCCGGGAAAAGCGGAAGCGGTAATCCAATCCTCCAGCGAATTCATTTAGTGCCAGAGATTGCACAAAAGTTGCCCTCACCGGCTGCCCGGCGCGTCTACCCCGGCGTCTGTGACGCTTCGTCCGAGGGGCTCAGGCCGGTGCACGGAGCAGTCGGGCAGGTATGCCTGACAGGAGCGGGGGACAAGAGTTTGTTTGTCCATCATGGTCGAACTGTGCAATATTCTTTGCAGGGAGACGGATATCCAGAAGCGTCTGGGGATCGTACACCAGGACAGAGTGGACAGTATCAGTGACAAGTGTTAAAAATAGTAGAAAATACACCCCAAACTTGACAGCGGTTGACCGCGTGCACCACGCACTGGCGCCATGTTTAGTACGTCACAAGAACGTGACAGAAGTGCGTACAGATACGTTTGTCCTATTTTTGTCTCTTTCTTGCAGCAGATACAATGAATTTTATGTATAATTTTAATACTTTACACAAAACTGTGAAGATTTGCACCTGAATGAACATATAACATTACTAGATACTATGTCACTTTTGTGATCGTTGGCGTTTAGATTGAAAAGATGTGACTAAAAGTCAGTCTTCTACTATATGATCGACCTGTCAGTGAGTTGAACTTGTGCAACATGTGTATGTAATGCTCCAACATGTCTGGAGTAAACCAGGTATAATAGACCTTTTTCACAGCAGCTATTTGTTGGCATGAAATAGTAGGAGAAACACAGGTTTGACCAATAACATTAGGGTTCCATTCCAGGTTTTAAAGAGCCATGGTTGTGTTATTGTTCAAGTGCAAATGTAGCTCACACTAAATATTTGATACTATACAAGCATTTTTGTTGAAAAAGATGTTATTTTCAAACTGCATATGTGTTTCTCCATATTTTCAGGATGTGTTCCAATAAAGTGATTGAGAAATAATTGTACAGTTTGGTCATTATAGCATTGCTAAAACAACAAATCTAATGGTGGACTAAGACTTATGCACAGTACTGTATATCTGGGGAAAAAAAGTGGTTTAGGGCTTTAGTTACTGTTTAATTCTCTTTATGGTACAGGTGAAGCAAACAGTGTCTCTTAAAGGGAAAGCAAAGGACTGTGCAGGTTAGTTTTTCAGAAAAGATGACAGCAGATAAATGTAAAGACAAAACTGAGGCAAGGAGACTTGCCTGTGTGTGTTGGGGTCAGGCCTGTTGAATGAAGGTGTCCTCTGATTTGGTCCGTCGTGGGGCGAGAAGGGTCAGCGTGACAGACGACTCGGCACCTGTCAGCGGTCGAGTCGCATTCATCAGTCATCGCCTCCATATGCTGCCCATTAAAATCAGACGTGTGGGCACCGGGCTGGCAAAGTCCACACACCCAGTGACCCTCCCCACATCTGCTGATGAAACCTTAAACACATTCAGCACAGAGAGACCGAGAGACACAGCAGCTCCGGAGAATTCTCCAGAAAGCTTACTTTCTCTGTTACATTTAATGGACGATGTTAAGGAGACAACAAAGCATGATTTTTGAGAAACTCTTCAACATTCGTATTGCTCTACAAGCAGTAAAATCTACCGTACATTTGCACCATTGTTGTTTTGATGTATAGTTTTGGATTTTATAAGCTTGTTTGTATGAGACTGAGAAGAACAACACATTTTAACCACTTGGTAAAATACCTACCAGCTTAATCTACAGTATATTAAAGGTTCAGTAACTTTTAGACGGGTTGGTTGGCAGAAATTGAATATACTACCCATGAGACTGTTTGTGTAAGTGTTTAATCCCTTGTTTTTGTAGCCTGAGAATAAGCTTTTAACATGTACTTTAGGCAGGGGTCTTGGTTTACAGAAGCTGCCATTTTGTTTTGCCATGTTTCTACAGCAGCCCTGACTGGACAAACTAGCTATTCAGGTCAATGAAATCTTCAGGAGGCAGCTTTACTCAACTGGACTTTCTATCATTACTAAGTACTGTAGTACCCATAAACCAGTCCAGTTGACTTTTACTAGCAAATAAAAGATTTTATAAAAAGGCTGGAAAATAACTGAATTTATTTATTTAACTAAAAAAGATATTCCACAACCCAATCTGTGGGTACGGACACAATCTCTGAGAATGACATATTATACTACTCTGTTTTTGTTTAAAAAACACACATCACTTGTGTCTTGGATGCACCTACCTTCCACACTAACCTGGCGTTTTCAAGTTTCCGAAGACAGAAGTTTGAAAATGCTGAGTTTGAAAACATTGGGGCTGTGTTTTAGTCTGGACGGTCAGAAAAGCCAGGCCTTTGTCAACCACATTCATGACCAGCTGTGAGTGGAAAAACCGCGTTCAGTTCCAGTTTCGTCATATTTATGGTTTTCACTATTACGATTCCCAAAAATAAGAGGACTTTCTAAAACATCACTGTCTACACCTGCTGCTCACTTGATTTTCAGGTGTGATAATGTGGATACAGTTTACTTCTGATGATGGAAGAGATGAAAATGTCAAGTGGATGTGAGCTTACACTTTGCTGAGCCAATAAAGATTTGTTTATTGTTACATCTCACTTCACTTGTTGAAGAGGAAAACTGACTGTTCATCTTCTAATCTAATAACTTTTAACTTTACATTGTTGGAGTTCAGAGAATAAAACTTAGTGCGGCTTCTTGTAAATGTAGTCAGATTACAATTCTAAGATCTTTTCAGATTAGGCTTTTATTTCCTTACCTTGGCTTCCATGACAACATAATCATTTTTTTTATTTTAGAGCTGAACACAACATTACAGAATATTGTAATTTTTACTCATTTTTTTTGAGGGAGTGACCTTGCATCTTGTCCTTCGTCTGTCCCCACCACCGCCATGGAGACGCAGTTTGTCGCAGGATCCACTGGCTGTAGATTCTATGGCAACGGGCGTCTGCAGTAAGGTCGCATAGGAGGTGTTTAATTAGTGGGCCACAGCTTTCCCTGCGGAGGAGCTTTTTATTACCTCAATATGTCATAGAGAGCATCGGCGAGAAGCCACACACCAACAGACGCAGGCGTGTGCACACGCTGTGAGAGAACTGAATTTTCAAACTCAAGTTTTGTGCGATGTAAAAACGAGACTGAAAACATTTGTTTAAGGATTGGTTTATATATCAAATAACCCAAACGCTTCAAAATTGTCATGTGCATTTGAAGAAATAATGTTAAGAAGGAGTTACATTTCTTTCCTTCTCCTTTTTGGACATGGGAGTTATTTTCTTTCTCTTTATGTTTAGTTTATAAGAATATACGAGGAAAATAACGAGAAAACTGTCTGATCTAAAGCAAGAAAACAACTCAGATGCTTTTTGACCCCCTTTGGCAGTTCTAGGCTTCCGCAGGCTCCGTCCACACTATGTCGTTTTTGTTTAAATAATACATAAGTTCTGCTTCATCCACACAAACTTAATGTTTCCAAGACATGAAAACAGAGAAGTAAGTACTGAAAATATTTCAAAAACTGCTGATCAGATGCTGTCTTTTCTCTAGTCTTTACATTTTTGGTTTTGCAGTCTATGCACAATGAAATAATTATTTTTTTATAGCCACCAGGAGGCGACTCTGCTAGTGGGAAATGCAAGTCCATGGAAAAATTAGCTTCTGCTTTTCGCTTGACTTCAGGAACATAGACCGTAAAAATAAAGAGTGGATGCTGGAGCCAATACCAGCTGACATAGTGTTAAAGGCGGGGTCACACCCTGGACACACACAAACGAACAATCATTTACACCTACGGTCAGTAGTCCTTAGCCAAACTCTGTTGCAAACCGCGGACTTTTTGCTGTAAGCCAACAGTGGTAGCCACTACTCCACCATGTGGCCTGTTTTATAAGATTTGGAGTTGCCTAAAGGCCTCAAACACCAACTCAGATTCTTGTCAAAAATTCCACAAAATTTAAGAGTGAGGACACTGAGGTTCCTGCTGATCTGGGGACACTTGCAAAACCAGGACCCTATTTTTATGGGGGGAGGGGGCGCTATAGAGCTCCTAGGCTATACATGGGTCTGAGCACTCTGCCAATTTGGAAATTTTTACTCACCTGTCACACATGAATGTTCAAATTTCTATGCATGCTCACCCACAAAAAATGCGAACAACAACAGAAATGTATTATTATTATTATCATTATTATTAATAATAATTTCAACAGAAACAATGGGTTCCTGCTACTTTTGTGATTTGGGTCCAAAAGAAGAAGGGAAAAACAGGTCACCTTTTACCAAACTAAAATATTAGCACAGTATTTTTAACTTTGTTCTACCAGTGCGATGAATAGAAGAGTGAAGAAAAACAGACAGTCAGCGTAACGGTCAGCAAATATCAGCATCAGGACCTGTGAAGAGCAGCAAAAGGACAAAGGCTCCTTCGTTCTTCTCATCTCCAACGTGCTGAGTTTTTCTTTTTCTAGCTCTTCTTCTTTCTTTCTTTCTTTTTTTCTTTTTTTTTCTTCCAGGTGCTTAGCCAGCTGATTACCGGGTCACTTTGGCCGACAACAGATGAGCGGCATCTGTTCAGTCGTGGCTGCTCGTGCGCCTTTAAGCCACATGGATGTTTCAGTTTACCGTGGGAGTGGAGAGCCAGCCCTGAGGAACGGATACACGACTGCGTCGCTCTGCCAGTTCATCATTAACTGAGGACAATGACGATGAGATGGGAACACACACACACACATGTTTGTATAGCATTCATAGTGAGGACCCTCATAGACATAATACATTCCCTAACCCCTTACCCTAATATTAACCATCACAACTAGATGCCTAACCCTAACACAAACTTTGTCAAAATGTCCTCACCTCCTTAGCTTTTTAAGTTTTTTTGGTTCTCACAAAGATACCCATTCAAAAACACACACACACAAACACACACACTGTTTCACACAGCTCTCCTTTTAAGGACTCTACACTGACTTCAATTCATTCCATAACCATTTAATGTCAAACCCTAACCTTGACCTTAACTAGGTCCTTCTGTCTCATTAGAACCAGGTTTTGGTCTTCATGAGGACTACTGGTCCTGACAAGCATCCCTAGTGAGGACACTAATCCCAATCCAAAACCCTAAAACCACGTCTTAACCCTAAAAAGTCCTTTAAAGTTGTGAGGACCCGACAAAATATCCTTGTTTATATGTTTTCTTGGTCCTCAGAAAGATTCACTATTGGCTAGAATTATTAAAATGATAACAAAGTTGTACTAAACACAAACATATAAATTCTGTCATGTAAATGTTCACTTCAAATGACTCTTCCTCTTCTAGGTTAAGCAGAAGTTATACCTAAACACTAACAATATTAAGAGCTTTGAATAAAAAACATTTTCCATGTCAAACTGCTTATACTATTATTTTTTTCAACTTAAAATGTAATATTTTTCAACATTGTATGTTTATAGATATTATATTATGTTTATTAGTATGCAAATAGTATAACAATGTAGATTTCCCTACTGTGGGACTAATAAAGGGACTATGTTATTTTATATTACCTCACCTTACATCTTATCTTACCTGACCTTACCATATCTTGTCTTATCTTAAATTATTTTTTATTTTATCTTGCATGTGATTTTTACCGGACCTTACCTTAAATTATTTTATCTCCCTTATCATATCTCATACCTTATCTTATCTTATCTTATCTTATCTTATCTTATCTTATCTTATCTTATCTTATCTTATCTTATCTTATCCCTCTGCAGCAGCTCTCAGGTCCATGTGTGGCTGCTGTAACAGTGGGGTGTTAAACTGCTGTGGACTGCAGTGGGTGGCCCACATCACCAACAGTGACTGATTACATTTTACAGCAAAACAGAACCTGAGCCAGTAATTGGCACAGTCCTTTATGTGGTTTTTCCCCCCCCCTCTTCCCTCGTTTCTTATTATTTCTGCTCCTCAACATGTTTGCTCTACAGTATGTTCCTCCTCATTCACAGGGAGGATGATTTAAGTGAGCAATTTTAAAGGCGGCGGTGGAGACTGAAGGAAAGCGTGGTGCGTTGGCCAGCAGAGGTCAGTGTTGCTCCACTGATGAAGTTTTCCTCTCCCTGTCCATCCCATTCTTCATTTTCCCCCAGTAAAGTCTCATTTAGTTTCCTCATTCTCACCCTTTTTCGTGTCCATCTTTCTCTCCTGGTTTTGCTGCAGGACAAAACTGGCAACGCTGTTGCCTGAATCACAGAGAGGAAAACATACGTGTGTCATCTCTGCTCTCAGATGAAGCAGACAGCGAACACTCTTACGCTGTCATTGCATTTGACTCCACTTAATCTAATGGCTTTGCAAGCAATGGAACACAAAACATGTGTTTTTTTTTTTAAATGAGGAGAAGCCAATGAGCAGGTGGTGTTGGAGAAAAATTACTAGAGTTTTTTTTGTGTGTGTGTGTGTGTGTGTGTGTGTGTGTGTGAGACGCTAACAGCATATTGGCACAAATGAAGACACACATGAGAGAAAAGAGATTAAAATTCCACCATCAAAGGATCCACTTTCCATCTCGTATCGATTGGAGAATGTGTTGTTGTCAACGTTTAGATTTGATTACCGCTGACACGCCGGGCCGAGGCGGAAACACGAGGATGGTAATGGCCGCGATGCCTCGCGCATATCAAATATAGCACGGATCCTGCCGGAGTAATTAATATCTCAGTGTGGTTATGAATTTCCTGGCATAAACGGCCAATCGGATTTGCATGGCTTGCACGGAGGTAATTAAGATGAAGCATCAGGGAAAATGCTACAAGAATGTTTTGGCTAATTCGCTCCGCTCCTCTTCTCCCTCTGTCTCTCTCTCTCTCTGTTTCTGCTGCTTTCATCACAGTTTTTCTTAAAACATGAGCAGGGAAAAGCGGGTGTTGACATTTTGCCTTTTTTCGTCGTCACACGCCTCGAAGGAAACACACTGGGGTAATTTCACAGCTGTGTGAGGAGTAATGGAGTTCCACAGGCCGCGCACACTTATTTCTAGTTATTTCACGTCCTCTTCCTCATGTTACGGTGTCACAAAAAAGCTTTTCATAGCTCCTGATTTTCACGTTTCTGCTTCCTTTCGATGGCTCGGAGTATTGTGTGTCCCTCCGGAGGGAATTTTTGTCTTCTTTTTTCTTTTTTTTTTATCACCCCCTCTGTCCCATTTAACACTGGATTGTGTTTCCCGCCTGCTATTGGTCCAAACCTCTTGAGCTTTGATGGTGGTTTTTCAAAAATCATCCCATCAAAAAGCTGTCAGTGTAGTTTCAGATCAGTCAGCTGTTGTCAGGTGGGGGCAGATATTGACCTTGTGGTGGGTAAAGATACACCACACACACACACGCACACACATGTTTGCGCTTCTATCAGAGTGAGGACCCACATAGACATAATGCATTCCCTAGCCCCAACCCTAACCTTAACCACCACAACTAGATGCCTAACCCTAACCCTAACCTAAACCCAATCCTAAACCTAACCCTAAAAGCAGGTCTTAACCCTGAAAAAGCCCCATTAAGGGGTGAAAAAAGTGAGGACCAGCCAAAATGTCCTCACTTTGTCAAAATGTCCCCACTTTGTAGGTGTTTATACGATTTTTGGTCCTCACTCTGCAGCAAATACAAGAACACACACACTGGTTTCCATGACTTCAGAGGACATTGCATTGACTTCCATTCATTTCCTGGAGACTTACTCTAACCTTCACCATAATTACTAGTGTCCTAACCCTAACCCTGATCCTGACCTCAGCCTAACTTGAAAACATGTCTTCACCTTAAAATTTACTAATTTACATTATGGGGACTTCACCTTTGTCCCCATAAGAAAAGACAAGTCTCCATAATGTGACATAAGGAATACCAGGTACACACACACACATATATTGGTTTTGCATTCTTTGTGTGGACCCTCGTAGACATAATACATTCCCTAGCCCCTACCCTAACCTTAACCATCACAACCAAATACTTAACCCTAACCTAAAACCAATTCGAACCCTAAAACCAGGTCTTAATCCTCAAAGATCTCGCTAAAGTTATGTGAACCAGCCAAAATGTCCTCACAAAGATAGGTTTGCTTGGCCATTGGTCCACACAGCCTATTTAAGACATGAACACACACACACAGAGCTATTTTCAGTCTGGTCCTGGGCAGATGTGCTGATTATCGGACCGTGTTAGCCATTGATTTTTGTTGCGCTCCTGTGTCATAAGGTGGAACATACAGAAGCCGCAGGGGCTGATCTGGTTCCTCAAATCAGATCTTTTCTGACTGACTGTCCACACCGTTGAGGACAAGTCGTCCAATGTGGCTGTATTTCTCTGTGGGTGGACATAACTGAACCATAACTGCATGACTTGCTTTGATGACGATGACGTCGGGCGAAGGTGGAGGTGCATCATGTCACTCGCCAAATAATGACAAGTCAAGAAGCAGAAACAGGCTGAGACTTATGTAAACTGCACGTAGGCTGTTCAGTGTTCAGTCAAGTGTGTGGGACCTCAACGGTAACAGCGTTCAGACTGAGACACATCTGGAGACATCCAATTTAAAATAATATTTCAAATTTGGTTTGAACAGTTTTGATGTAGTTGTTTTTGTCCAGATCATCAAAAACTAGTCTGGATAGAAATCTGGTTATGCAAAAAACAAGACTCTGATTGCACTTGTTTGTTTCTCATGGGTCTTTGTCAGAGACCTCAGACCTCGACCTTTTGTCACCTGCATTTTTATGTTTAACTGAAATGTTTTCATTTTGATCCACTGGAATTTTCTCTCTGGGCTTTGGTGCATGAAAGTAGGCGGTTTACAAACATGAGTTTCCAGTTGGTACAGGTGGTTTTACAGTGATGTAAGAGTGCCGGAGTCTCAAACAATGTGTCAGTCTACAACTACAACTACAAAACAAAGACAATATTCCATATCAATCATTCCTTCTGTTATTAGGTGACTAAACTGATGGTGGTCATTTTAAATGACATTTAAATCTTATCTACCTGAGCTGTGATTGTTGCTCTATATGTTTGTGTGAGCTGTCCTTCTATAGGATCAATAAAACTATCAAAAATGTTCTTATTAGACAGTCTTTAATATTGACCCTTACAATATCTACAATTAATAATTAAATTTCTGACCTTCTGAGTTCATATACACCAACACAATCATTCAGATCCTCAGGTCAAAGACTCCTGGTGGCCCCTCGCACCAATTTCAAACCCGGGGAGTTTGTTCCTTCCGGACTGCAGCTCCACGGCTTTACAATGCACTTCCCTTGACTTTGCACTGCCTCGAGTCTGCTGATTCTTTTAAGAAAGCATTAAGAAAATATCAGATTAGACAGGCTTTTAGCTGGAGCTGAATGCTCTTACTTTCTCACTGATTTGTTTTTATTCCATGTCTCTTTACACTGGTCTTAAAAAAAAAAATCTAGATTTATTGAGTTGTCTTTTCTGTTTACATTTTATTTTCCAGGAAGCACTTTGTGATTTCTATCTGCGGAAAGTGCTAAAGAAATACATTTTGAAAGATTCATGTAAAAATCGACTCAAAAACTGAGATTTGATTCAAAAATCAAGAAATTGTTTTTTTTTAACCTGAAATCAAAATCAGTTATTTTTTAAAAAAAAATTCAAATCATGACCCAAGGAATCGAATCGGGAGTTTATAAAAAGATTCACCCGTCTCGTCGTCGCCTTTAAAAGCGGAGAAATGTGACATCCAGCTTTTGCGCATCCACGTGCTGCATGAATAAATACACCCGTGTGCTGAGCAACTGTGCGGAGATTAAATGTCCCTGATGTCCTGGAACCATAATTGACCCACATCATCACCGGCATAATCCTTCTGGAAAGCCATATTTAAAAATCACATGAAATATTATATTCAGATGTGTGTGAAAGAGTGTGTGCCTGTGTGTGTGTGTGTGTGCATGTGTGTGTGTGCGTGTGCATGTGCCTGCGGTGAGGCGATGCGTCTTTGTCCTTCCTCCTCTCCCCCTGCAGATGAGATGACTGATTCCGTGTTATGGGGGCTCTTCCCTCACTCTGTGTCATTTCCAGGCCAGTGGGCCCCCAGGGGCCCGTCTCATCGTCCCCTCCCCCCGAGCCCCTGGGCCGAAGACACACATAACACATTGGCTCTGTCACCACCGCAGCTTATTTTAGAGCGGCCTCCTTGGCTGCTGGGAGAACTTTAACTTTGTCTAATTCATATTAATACATTTATGGAGGTGGGAGGTGGTGGAGGTGGTGGAGGTGGGAGGTGATGCGGCTCTGAGGAGTTCGGGACACACATGCCAGCACCAGAAGGTGAGCAGGGACAGTGACAGTAAGTCGACAGATGAGCAGGAGGAGGAGGAAGAAGAAGAGGAGTAACTACAGTAAAGTGCTGGTGCTGGAGAGTAAAAGGAGGTCAGAGTAAAAAATGATGACCTGCAGGTGGAACAGTGTTGTGGTCGCTGATGTCACAGGAAAAAAAAAAAAAAACAAAAAAACAAAAAAACTATGAAAGTGAAGCGACCGGTAACAATGAAAAGCTAAATGATGGATTACGGGGCCGAAATAATTTCCTTTTTTGGAGCAAAGAGGAAAAATAACCATCTTTATAATGCAATAATCGATTTTTTATTTATACACTGTAAAACCTTGCAGCACATATTTATTAAAGCAGTAACTTTAAATTACTTAATCAAATTTAGTTCTACAATAAAGCCAGTACTTTAACTATTTTCTTAAGCTCACATTGTTTGAGTTAATTAGCTTAAATGATTCAAGACATTTGGTTTCGTCAAATAGTTTGAGTTGAAACAACTTATCAGGTTTTACAGTGTACTTTATAAAGGCATATGACGGCACTTTGTGTGTGTGATGATATTTATGTCTTTTATTTCTATTTCTATTATCTTTTTGACCAAACTCTGCTTTTAAGCGGAGCACTGGATCTACAGCACAACATATAGAATTACAATCATTTAAACTTGAAAAAACCAATTAAATAGCTTTTTCACAAAAGGTCATCACAATGTCACGGCACACACGCTGTAAAAAAGAAAATCCTGAACTTTGAGAAAATTTAAATCAACAGGTTTTGAATGAGGATGATAAGGACGATGGGAACATAATGTAAAAAAAAAATCAACATAATTATACCTAAACATTGAGATATTTTAACTCCTTTACTGTTATAAATCAAGAGAGAAGTTGAAGCTTATTTTCCCATAGACCTTTGTGCAAACAGGGTTCTTTCTGCAGCCAGTGGTGTCGCCCCCTGGTGGTGATAATGAATCCCTTCACATCAGAGGACCAAACAGTATTGTTTTATATGCATTAGATTCTACGTGATCATATTCAGTATACAGAGAGAAAAGTGAGACGTGCTGGTGTTTGAACGTGCAGCCTGGTCGTCAATGAGAGTTATTGATCGCAGCAGAGATACTAATGCAATCGATGCAACGCGCTGATGAGAGCATTTGCAGGAGGTGGAGACCATCATGCATCGCTCTCTCCGCCTCTGTCTCTCTGTCGCCCATCTTACCGGAGGGAAGTCAAACGTCCACCTAAGACAGACGTGAAATTATTTTCAGTTATAATGTAGCATCAGTCGCATGCACAGACATTTCAGGGGGCAGGAAAAAAAGAAAACAAGGGCTCATCCGTGCAATTATTAATCAAAAACTATAGATACTTTTACAACGGCAACACTTGCATTTACTGTCATATTCATTTATTTCAATTACCACAAACTCATGTAGATTTTTTAATAAGTTTCCAAAAAAATTCTTCTTCAAAATGACTTGCAGAAATTACACTTCAAATGCAATTTATTGTGTGTGTGTGTGTGTGTGTGTGTACTTGTATTTGTTACCTCTTTAGGAACATAAACACTGATCTTGTCCAAACCAAAAGTCAACAAGGAGACCAAAACCTGGTCCTAGTGAGGCAGAACCTATTTTCTGAGGAGCTAGTTAAGTATAGGTCTAAGATTTGAATTGTGGTTAGGTTAAGGTTATGGTGAGATGTTAACTGGTTATGGTTAACGTTAGGGACTTTTCAGAGTTAAGACATGGTTTTAGGCTTAGGGTTAGAATTGGGTTTAGGTTAGGATTAGGCATCTAGTTGTGATGGTTAGGGTTAGGGTAAGGGGCTAGAAAATGTATAATGTCTATGAGGGTCCTCACTTTTATAGAAGCACAAACGTGTGTGTGTGTGTGAACTTTTATTTATCCATAAAAATGTAAAAACCTTTGTGAGGACATTTTGCCTGTTAACACCCAATTTTAGGGTTAGAATTGGGTTTAGGTTAGGGTAAGGCCTAAGGTTAGGCATTGGGTTGTTATGGTTAGTTAAGCTTAGGGTTAAGGGTTAAGTGGTTAGGGAATGCAGTATGTCTATGAGGGTCCTCACTAAGATATAAAAAAAGTTTGTGTGTGTGTGTGTGTGTGCGTGAGAGAGGACCAAAACTGTAAATTTTAGGATTTTAGGATTAGGGTTAGAACTGGGTTAAAGGTCAGGGTCAGAGTTAATCAGTTAAGTGAAGGCACAGCAGGAGCACAAGGGAACTTGCGGAAGGTTCATTTATTAAATAAAATAAAATAATATAAAATGGGGAGAATTTCCTAAAACCGTTGCTTCATTACCAAAATAAAATGAGATCAAAAATGACCAAACACCACAGTCAGGTAGGACCACAGGCCTCAGCAGAAATGGGACTTTAGACAATAATATTTAGGTTTAGAGTCTACGGGGAAGATACTGTATTATGAGTGTTTATGAGAACGCTGTACAAGAATGTGAGTATGTGTAGCTGTAAACCCTGCATGGATAATCCCATCTGCTCACTCTGTGAATCAGATTTTGTTTTTCACTTTCAGCAGAGAGAAAAAAAAAATGCACCTGTTTTTTATTGCTTTCTTTTTTAACACCTGGATCTGAGCATGTTTCTGCACATGCGTGTAATTCTGATACTCTCGCACTGTGTGATGTTTTTTTTTTACCTTCTTCTTTTTCTTTTTCCTTCTTCTTTTTCTTCGCAGCAGCTTCCCAGACTGAACATTCACCATGTTCCGTGTCTGTGTGGTTGTTACCGGCTTCACTAATCCGTCCAACAGCTCGTCCGCTCCAGAGACACGAGACAAACTCCATATTTCAGTAAACACTTGTCAAAATAAGGATATCAGTTTTGTCAGAAATGTGTTTTTAATGTGAGAGAAGGAACAAACGCCACAGTCTGCTGCTCATCATCATCCATCATCATCGTCACCATCTCCTGCTTCTGCAAACAAACACAGGTTTGGTCGACGTCAGAGTGGAAATCAGGATTTTTATGATGAATCTGCTTCTTTCATCTGTAAAACAGAAGGTTTTCTAATCAGACTTGCTGACTGTCCACCAATACTTACCAAACCCTAAGTGTAAAATATTTTTTAAAAGTTGCATTTTTGAAATAAAAAGACAACTTCTCTTGTTTTATTGGATTTAACTGGATAACATTTCCTGAAGAATTGCAAATATTTATGCCCCATTTTTTTGAATTTTCAAAAAGAAATATATATTTTTTGCTGTTTTTGTAATTTAAATTTATAACTTTTCCATATATATATATATCCAAGTTTCTGCATTTTTTTAATTATTGAAAATTTCTTCTGAACTGACTATTCATTTTTTCCCCTGCTTTGTGTTTGTGAATTAATTTGATATTATATTTCAGCTGTTTTCTGAACCAACAAGATACTTTTTGTATAAGAAAAATTATTTCTGCATGAGACGCCAGAATAAAACGCCAGAATAAAACAAGAGAGATCTAATGAAAGAAAACATGTCCTGCTTGTTGAGTTTAATCTGTTTTTACTTTGTTTTGAGTTGGAGACACTGGGACTCACGCACTTTGTTTTGTCTGTCTGTCTGTTAGCAAAATAACTCAAAAAGTTATGGACAGATTTTGACGAAACTTTCATAAAAGGTGTGTAATGGGACCAGGAACAGATGATTGGATTTTGGTGCTGATCCGGATTGCCATCTGGAATTTTTTGCAGGAATTATTTTGAAAGATTCTTTAACATTGCGAGATAGGACCATTTCAGCATTTGTGTGTGTAAATCCATAATAAATGGCCAGGACACTTGGCAAATAAATACAGGATAATGGCACAGTAGGTTTTATAATTTATCAAAGTTTGACCTAGATCCTGTGAACATTCTGGATATTACGATCCAGAAGAGGAAAAAAAAAAAGGGGGGTTTGTGGGATTTTGGGAACTGTAAGGTAACAAATAAAGATACAGACATGAAACTAACACCAAATTGTAGCTAAGAATCAGAAGTGTGTCAATGGATTTGCAGTGTCTTTAATAGCTATGGAGCTACTAGGTCCAGAAGAAAATCACCATTATAGAATATTGATTTTCATGAATAACCATCAAACAAATAATGATATTAAGGTGATTCCAAATGCTAAAGTTGTGTTTTCAAGGTCAAGGAATCAATAATGTAGAGAAAATAATTCAAGGACTAAGAGTTTTGGGTGCAAATCACAATATGGGGGACATGAGCTGCTACTCTGTGTGTAAAGTATGCCTCAAGTGCGGAGTAACATCACTTTATATGATACAGTAAACACAATAGAGTAATAAAAATGCTTTGCTCTGCACAAATTTGCTCTTGTTATGATTTATATTATGAATTGGGTTGTGATACTTTGTCATCTTTAAAAACTGGGAAATAAGTTTGGAAAACGCTGCAGTGAAGTTCCCGTAAATGGATAAAACGAATTACGGTGAGAGTTGAGAGCATTACAGGCAACATACTAGTTGAAATTTGGCACTTTAGCAACATTTTTTTTTCTTTCTTTACTCTTTAGCGTTTGAAAATGAAAACGTCTCATGTGAGAACGTGTGGAAACAGAGCGAGGTCGCTGCTCACAGTTGCTTGTTCGCTGCGAAGCAATCTGTGTCTCTGTGGCGTAAAAAGTGCAGGAACAAAGTGGTCGATCATCTTCACCCTGTCAGCACGAAGACAAAGAGCTGCCTCCGAGCAAGCAGAGCCGGTCATAGGTGAGACACACACACGCACACTGGTTTCCATGACTTTAGAGGACATTACATTGACTTCCATTCATTTCCTGGAGACTTACTCTAACTTTAACCATAATTACTAGTGCCCTAACCTTAACCTAACCTTAAACTCAGCCTAACTTTAAAACATGTCTTCACCTTAAAATGGAGTCATTTACATTATGGGGACTTATTTTTGTCCCCATAAGGAAGACAAGTCCCCATAATGTGACTGTGTAAACAGATTTAGGTCCCCACAACATAAGGAATACAAGGTTCACACACACACACACACTTATATTTAGCCACTAGAGACGAGGCTGGTTAGAGGAGTTGCTGGCTGCAGCGCCCTTGGCTTGATCTTCAGGCCTGACCACTGTTAACGGACACACACACACACACACCAAACTTTCCTTTCAAAGACGTGCAGTGATGTCCATTCATCAGCACAACCTCAACAAAGAGTTATCCATAACTTAACTATAACCAGTTCTTCAGAAATGAAGTTCTGCCTCATTAGGATCAGGTTTTGGTCTCCAAGAGGACTACTGGTCCTGACAAGGTCAGTGTTTATGACAGAAAAGGTCCTGAAGAGGTAACAAATGCAAGAGGACACACGCACACAGACAGTTTCATCATGTCCCACCATCCACTAACCTTCCTTGTCCCTCTGAACCCCCCACCTTCAGGCTCCTGCTGTCTTGTCACGGAGCTCTGCGGTGACCCCTGCTGGGCAGCTGGAGGTGGTGATGAGCGCCGGCGGTCGCTGTATGAATGTGTCGAGGTAAAAAAAAAAAAAAAACACACACAGAAAAGAGGTCACCGAGGCTACATTCACACCACTCCATTTTAAATTCTGCTCCAGATTCACCCGTCGTCCACCTGTGTCCTGATGTTCTTCAGCTGCAGAAGCAGAGAAGGTTTTTTTTTTTTATTTTATTTTAGTCTGGACGAGGGAAAAACAGAAATGTCGGAAGCATCAGCATTGACTTTGTCAATCGAATTCCACTTTTCATGCCAAGCAATGCAACTCAAAGTGCTTCACAGGATAAAAACATAATCAAAGAAAGCCACCCACCACTCCACACAACCACCGCTTCAGCTGACGTATGGTTGTTTTATGTGTGAAGTGAGGAGAAGAAGAAGAAGAAGTAAAAAGTAAGAAAGAGAAGGAAGTGAGGAAACACCGCGAGGGAAAACACTGGAGACTAAAACACTAACGGCTGATCTAGACGGGAGGTTAACAGTAACAGAATAAGATAAGTAAAGTAAAAGACTAGAACATGATAAAATGCTACGTGCAGTAAAATAGAACATTTAAAATAGTAAAAAGGATACTAGAACAAAATAGTTTGTGTCAGGCCCTAAAAAAAGACAACAAACAACAATAAAGCTCAGGTAAAAGCCAAGTTAAAATGGTGGGCTTTAATTTTGTTTTAAAAAATATGAAGACTCTCTAATAACAGAAAGAGGCCACACCGAAAGTTTTTGTTCCCAATAAAAGACAGACCATCATTAATAGCTTTAAAAACGAATAAAAGAATCTTAAAAGTCAGTGTGATGATGTTAAAATAGGTGTAATGTCTGCTGGTTACGTTTGGCTTCTTTCACTATGAAATTAGCGGGTACACCTGGAATATTTTAACGTATTTATAACATAAATAAGTGGAATTTCATAGTGTTCTTTACTTCAGTTAAACAATCTTTCGGTCGATTCGATTGTTGAAACAAAAAATATTCAGTGCCATCCTAAAAGTAAGGTTTACTGCAAACAGTGTCATCATCATCAGGCAGACGACGATGATGATGATGATGATGCAGAGGAATCTGCATCGCTGGTTACAAACAAAGAAGATGAAGAAGAAATTAACTTGTTCATCCGAGACAAAAACTGTCTCAATCCAGGTTTTAACAGGTCCATGACTAGTTGGACGGCAGGTCTTCAACACAGAAAACCTGAGTGTTTTAATGACAGAAAATACACAATTTAAAGGACACCGCGCGTCTCAAACACGTCTTTAGCGAGTTCATGTTAAACTTTTTTAGTCTGTTAACGACAGATTTCCAAAATTCTTCCTCCTTGCAGTGAACGACACCTTTAATTCCCGTCCTATGTCTTTGCCAACCGAGTGTACGGCAGAGATATGAGACGAGGCCACAGGAAGTGTCTCCTGAAGGCGTATTTTCTTGGGCCGAGGATTACCGAGTGCTCAGTAAACCCTGGCCAGAGGGAGCCAGTGGGCAGCTCCAACAGAAGATGGATTAATTGGCAAAAACCGTACCCTTTTTTTTTTTTGGACTGTTTTGTCTCACAATCTTGGCTTTGCCTGTATGTAATTTCTCACATTTATGTTTTGCTGTGTTTATTTTTCTGGCCTTGTCTTGTCTTGTCTTGTCTTCTTGTTATGTTTGGGTTTGTTCGATCAGATCTTGGTCTGTGATTCTGTGAATATAACAGCAACCACTGGTGTTTTAAACAGTCACACTTCTGAAATATCATATTTGCATTTAGACCCAGCGTCACACTGTGTTTGTGCACAAAGCCACACACATACATTACTGTCCTACTGTTTTACTGAGGCGCCGTCCACACGGGAACGGATTTAGGTCGATCCGATTAAGTTTTTTATCGTTTCGGCCTCTCGTACACACAGGAACGGCGTTCCGGGGGCCCTGAAACGCTACTTTTTGAAAACGGGTTCCACAGTGAAAAAGTCTGGCAACGCCGCCTTCGCGTTGTCGTGTAGACAAGCAAACCGATACTTTTTGAAAACGATGACGTCACTTCTGACGATCTGACGACCAGATGACATCTGGTTACAGCGCCACGTGTAGGTGTGGCATATGTTTTACAACGATTTCACCATGTGTGCCGTTCCCATCTTTACGCGACGCGTTTCTGATTCGTTATCGAGTGTTCAGCCCGCAAAAAAAAAATCTTGTTGCGTTGCCGTGTGTACGTTGCCTGAGTCTATGGGTTGCTTTATAGCACACATGGCTAACATATGGTCCTGGGTCCAAATCTGGCCCTTGAGCCAGTTTTGTCATCACAGGTCACAGGGTCAAAGTCTAATATGGATATATTGATGATGAGATAGCCAGGCTTTTATTCTGAAGGAACATTTATATCTTTAAAACGTAAATGCTATGTATGTTGCATATACAGATGGGTTTAATGTTTATTATTTCTTTAAAATCCTTTATTTGTGGCAGTTTGCTTGCTCAGCAGACTCAGCAGGACACTTACCGAGGACACTGCTGTGTGCCGTGCCAACTTTGACAGTGTTTGGATATGAAATGCAAGAGATATTGGCGGAAATGCTGCAGATTTATTGCCAAAAGTTTGACAGCAACAGGCTGAAATTGAGAGTGTGAAAGCAGAGAATTAACACACGATGGGAGGCGACGACAATAATGGACCACAAAAGTGTATAATCTAAATGTCTACTGAAAACTCACTGTATAGGAGGCAGGTTTTGCTGTGTTGCTTTTCTGTCCAGGACAAAAATTGCCCACAGCCAAAATCTCAAACTTCCTCTCTGCTTCCAGCTGCAGTGGAAAACTTCTCCTCTGTTCACATTTTTGACATTTTTGAAGGGTAGTAAGGCTTTTTAGACTTGGGAACGTTTGGCATTTGAGCTGCAGCTCACTGTGTTTGACAAACTCTGCTCCAAGATATGCAGGTCAAAACATAAACAGAATTTGTGGGCCACAAATAAAACTTAATTTTGAATAAAATCAGTAAAGTCAGTATCTCTAATTGTATATTAGGTGATTAATTTCTTATACAATCTGTGACTAGTTCGATGTCAAAATCACAGTTTTCAGTGGGTCTTGAGGGAAATGATGAAGTTATGGAGTCCCAGTTGTTTAAATAACAGAATGAAAAAATGTGATGTGATGTGAAATTTTATTTCTTTTCTTCTTCTGTGTGTGTCATTTTCACAAAAACCCACTGACACATGTATGTGCGGTGCAGTGTGTGTGTGTGTGTGCAGTGAACACATTCATCTCCGCCGACTTCTTTTTCCGCGCAGCGGTAATTCCTGGCCAGAGCGGAGCCTGTCCAGAGTCGGGGGACCTGCCCTCTGCTCCCGCCTCCTGTTCCTGCTTTGATTTCCAATATGTCGTCCTATCACCACAGATGGCTGCAGAGTTAACATTTCCTGGGCTGATGTGGCAGCGAGGCCCCCCGGGCCCCCGAGGCTGATAGGGGGCAGGAATTGGAGAATAATGTAATAGAATATTTGACTGGACTCTGATGTGCAGGACACTGGGAGATGTGCCATAGGAATGTGTCTGGGCATTTCTTTCCTCACCATCAGTTTCCAATCCACCTTTTTCTCATCTTCATCTGGCGGCAGGTTATGATTTTAATAATATTTGTGACTTGGCGCTGCAGCCTGGGGATCAGGGGACCGGAAATGGGACCTGGCGTTTCCTGTGGTCTGTCAAAAAGATGCTGGAGAACATGATAAATACTTGGCCGTCATTTTTGTGAGGGTGAATAAATGATGTCAGCAGAGGAATTCATGACTTCATCCCAGCTGAGGAGGGGGCAGACGCCGGGACGTTCCTACAAGATGATCCATGTGTGATCCACTGTGTATATTAGAGGTGGGTCAAAATATCGATTTGGTGATATATCGTCATCCGTCCTCGTTCAATGTGATAATCAATAAGCCGGGGCAAATATCGATATTTTACTTAACAAATGAAGGCGCTCCGAAGTAAACAGTCCCTGCCAGTTTCACCCACCAGGCGTCGCCACTTTATGTCTCCTCATGGTGGCGCTGCTCACATGAATGAGGGAAACTTGGGCAGAAGTTACTGTGCTGTAGAAAAGAGAGTTTACAGCAGAATAATGACAGAAAAAGCTATGTTAATGCTATGTTCAGTATAGAGACATAAAGTATATATATACTGTATATATGCACTCACCATGGTCAGTACAGAAAAACAATTGTTTTGCTTTATTTTCCTTTAAAAGTAATAAATATGTGAAAAAAAAACCTTCAGCACAGTGTCACCTGGCAACAGTTGACAACAGAACCTGTTCAATATGTGCTCACTTTCACATGACGTCATTCTTATTAGTCAAAACTACAGTTACTGACATCCATAAATGCGGTTTTTACAGATAAGATTCAAACTACTTTTGCCATTCATGTGTATGGGGTTTGTCGTTATTCAGTTGTGGACATCTGTAACTGAATTGAGTTAAAGATATCTTTAATCATCCTCCATTGAAAATACCTACATTGTCCTTTTTTAGATACCTTGACTTAAGTTTCATACAGTCAGAATGACGTTGTAGAGACAATATCTGAAACTGGAACTATATCTACATTTCAGTTACAGATATTCAGAAGTGAACTGTAAATATCTATAATGGTAATTCTGTAAAAATTATGGATGTACTGTATGTGACGTCATTATTACTAGTAAAATCTGGGTTACAGATATCTGAACCTGTAGTTTTGACCAGTAAAAATCAGACTTGGCGATTAAATGTTTTTTTTTTACCAATATCCCATACATTACTTATCCAAACAAATTCAAAGTGGGCACTGCACACACTGGTGAACCAAGTTTAAAGTCTGTCTTGGGACCCATTGGACAGTTATGTGATAAATGTGCGTTTATAGCTCAATAATTTCTAAAGTCTTAATCTTGTTATATTTTGAAGCTTTTGCGATTCACTCCCGTCTCCGTGACTGTGACATGTACATACTATGATTTTGTGTTCATTTGTTAAACAAAACAATCATGTCAAGTGCCAGGTTGCTTAATTCACAGAAGACAGACTAACTTTAGCTGTAGCAACTCTTTAACTATACATGCTTAAAGGGACAGTGTGTAAAATTTACAGTAGCAAACATTAAAGGCTCGTTCTAAGGCAAAGCAAAAACGACAACTCCTACATTCAGGTGACCGGAATTATGATAATTACCTTATTGTCAATTTCTGACAAATGAAAATGATGTCACCTAAATTTACACAGCGGACCTTTATGTAGAAGAATGAAACATTATTGGTATGAGAAAAAAAAAAAAAAACTGCCATGAAGCATCTGTGGGAAGATACTTGAATCAGCAGGTGCTGACTTTTTTGTCTGGCAGCTTCAGCCTCAGTCTTTTAATATGCAGCCATCAAACAGTATTTAACATCCTTTCACACAGTTCCTGTTTCAAACCGAGTCAGCAGAAAATGCTATAAAGACGGTGTTTCTTTTTTTTTCTCCACATGACACATGGAGGTGACCTTGGCGGGGAGTTTCTTTTGAGATGGATACGTTTTTTTTGCTGTTTACAACCTCCAGAGCCAGACAGACTTGAGGAGTAACATATAAAGAAAAGGAGCTACCGTTGATGTAAACACAGCTCCGGTTCTGAATAAAAGACAAAAATACCTCAGTAGCAAAAAACAAAACAGTGTAAGAGAAAAACCAGGCTCACCCACTATCATCTGGTAGACTTTTCTCAAACATCCATCTGCAGGGACAACCAATCAAACCTCTTCAACCAGACCTCAGTCCCAGGTGAACGGGCACCTTTTAGCTGCCATGGGACAGAAGGAGGTTTGCAAATAAGTGTGATATAACAGACAGTCAGGACCGGCACAGAGAGAAGAGCGTTCAAGAAAACCCGATGAGTCGTCTGAGCGCCGCGGTGCAATTCTCCTAATTCCATTAAAGAGTGACTGTTTTGTCTCTGCTCCTGTGAGTTTGCCTGTGTGTGTAAACAGCTCAGTTTTATCACTCCGCTCCACTCAGGTGACTGTCATCATGCTGCCTCAGCAGCGCGGGGCCCTGATGAGACGAGCCGTCGCACGCCGGTTGAAGATTTCAAATTTCACGCCTGTAACGTGAGAGGGAATGGGACGTGGCTCTTTGGACATGGAGCTAATTACGGAGGCCACACACCACCTGTGTGTGTGTGTGTGTGTGTCTGTGTGTGTGTGTGTTCCCCAGTGAGGTTTTTATCCAAATGGCTGATGTAGGGGCTTCAAAGTCAGCTGTGATGTGAGGGTTCAGCTCTGAACAGAACCCGAGATAAACTGTACATTTCCTCTTCGGTCCCATTCAGACCTGGTATTAACCTTCACGCTCAGTCATCCAGTCACATGTGGATCAGATCTGGGACTTCCCCCACTTTAGATTTACATCCACACTAACGTCATGTCTGTTCCATAGATGGGCAGGAATATTCAGTTTGGTTAGAGTCGATCAAATACTGTGACTATTTGTAATATAGGCTGCTGTTAAGGGGAGCATGTGGACAGTTGGTGTAACAGAAGAGGAAACAAAGGAGAGGACAAGCTGTCGGTGACCACTAAAGGGAGACGCCGGAAGAAGAACGAGATCCAAAAGGTACAAGACAAATGTTTCATCTCTCACCTTCTACCAATTTATCCTCCACATGAGGGTCGTGGGGTGTGTGCAGGGTCACATGGAGACAGACAGCCATCCACTCACACATCCACACCTATGCTCAAATTAGAGTGTTCAATTTGCCTAATCCACAAATCTGCATGTTCTTGTTATTTAAACCAGAGAATCCGCAAAACTCCATGCAGAAAGGCCCTTGTTCCATTTGGGATGTGAAACTGGGTCTTACAACTACACAACCGTGTGGCCCAATGTTTTATCGATGATTGTTTCTATAAAAACAAATCTTTCTGCTCTAATGACAACCTATTATGTGGTGCCTCTATAATCACAACCGATCAGAATCACAGCAGCAGCAGTAGAGATTTCTGGAACGCATCCTGAAGCTGCTCCTCTAAGAGCAACAGAGGTCTCACAGAAGTGCTTACATTTACCAGGGTCACTGAATGCATGTCGTTAGCTCAACACGACGTGAACCCTACATGACTTTCACTAACTCTTGTGCGCTGGAGTAAAGACTATTTAAATATTTGACAAATACAACCCGTCAAATCTTTGAAATGAAACAGACGAGTCTGCTGTCATTGTGTTTGTGTGTGTGATTAGAATAGTACAAAAATAAGTAGCCCCGACCATTCCATTCTTTGGCACCCTGCCCTTGTGGTTGTAACCGGTGGTAAAATGGTTCAATATGGTTGTCTGACAACGACCAGCTGATTGGGCGACAGAAAACGTTGCTGCTTTGCGATTGGTGTAAATGTCCCAGGCAAGTCAAGACAAACACCTTCACTCTATTCTCATACAAAGCTTGACATCTTTTGAGAAAAACAGCCACAAACTGGGCAGGAAAAAAGAACCACCTTGTAAAATCGGGCCAAACATCGGGCTGTTCTCAGTCGAAACAAAAGCTTTACCATTCCAAACTGTACCTTGCTGTGCCAAACTGATGATGGAAACTCACAATGGAAACACGGAAAAAGCTCTACTCATGCTGCTGGGACATGAAATAAGACTTTAACGATCAAAGAAAAGCAATAACACGATTATCAGTTTTAGTATTGTGCTGTTGGCTACAAATGAATAAATGTGTGGGTGCTGATGGGGGTAAAAATAAATGCTGAGGAGGCTTTTCCTAAGGGATGCATGCAGGACAGATCAGGGCTGTTCAGATCAGATCTTAGCACCATCTGGATGCGATCTGATTGCTCAGGATGGATTTAATATCAGGTCGGATCAGGATTTAACTGAGCTTGAAATGTGGAAAACAGTCTCCTTGTTGTTGCCAATGAGCAGGTGTCTCCAGGTTATAACCTTTAAAATGCAGAGCAGTGAAGGAAGTTCGAGCTGCCAGATCTGCCACTGGCTGTGGCACTGGATGGCAGACGGCCTGATTCAGATGTCCGGCTGGCAATTGGGTCTGTCAGATCGGCCAGTTCAGGGAAATCAGAGGAAAAAGCTGAAGAAGACTGCTCCACTGTCATCAATCACCTGCCTGTAGCCGGTGCACCAGCCAATCCGCCCAGGCCTCAGGCCCCGGGATTCATCAGAGAGGACGAGATTTGACACCCAGAAAAATGAGCTCAGCCTCTGCAAGTCAGGACATATCGGAGCCCAATGTCACGGATCCTCTCAGCATGAGAGGTCTCCGTTCAAAAGGAATAAACGAGACACAAAATGTGTATCTATATTTTATCTTTTTTTTTTTCTATTTCTGTTCAGGTTCTGACAGTTGCTCCCTGAAGATTGGCCTTCCTGGCAGTTAGTTATAAGACAAGGAATTGTAGTAAAATAACACAGGTGTGTGTGTTTGTGTGTCTCTCTCTCACACACACACACACACACACACACACACACACACACACCCCGGTTGAGGAAATGAAGTGCAGTCATCAGGCTGAAAATGATTAATGCCCCTTTTTGTCCATCATGGCATCTGGAGCACATCTGCCCCACTGGGACCGGGACAGCTACGGTTCCTGCTTCAGGGATTAAGCCGCCCTTCGCCCTCGCTCTCCTGAGGCTGCAGGTAAGTAGCCAGCACTGGCCGCTCTTCACCCTCCTCCTCCTCCTCCTCCTCCTCCTCCCTCATCAGAGACTGGGCCCACCTCGGAGCTCAGCACATTAAGCAGGGATGATATTTATGATGTGGTAATGGTCTGCTATTTATTCCGCGTACAGAGGATGTGGAGATGTTTCATCGCAGTCCCTCAGACTCTCAACTCTTCTCTCTTTCCTCTTCTACCTTTTTTTATTCTGCCACACTCTCTGTCAGACTCTCCCTTGTCCATACTTTAAAATAACCCCAGCACGACTACAATTCTCCGAGTTTATTACATTAATGACGCCCAGGTTGACTCGCTGTCTGTGGGTCCTGAAGTTTACCGACGGGTTCAAGTGGAGCAGTAGCGTTAAAAAAAAAGGGAAACACTGAGTGGTTAGAATGACGTAAAAGCAGAGAGCTTCATATAAAACCTTATTGTGTGCCTGTTATGGCTGCATAATAATCGCAAAATAATCAGAAGCGCAACACGACCAAGTGCAATATCCAAATTCAAATCCAGCATTCAGTCAAAGCACAGCATTAAGCTGCACAAACATGCTGCTCTTCAGATTAGGAACAATGGTTTGTTTGTTGACAGATGACAAAAAAGGCTAAATCTTCATAATTAGAATTTCTTTTCATGAAAATTATTGGTTGTACCAATTCTGAATCGTATCGCAGTCACCATATCTGTTAAAAATAATTTGATTAGATATTTGCCTTAAAAAAGGCAGTTGAACAGATGTACCTAATAAAGTGGCTGGGGAGTGTACGTTGTATGCGGGCTGCTGCGTTGCCACCAAAATGGTTGAAAAAATCATTCGCTACTTTCTCCACACTTTATAGACTCGAGTATTTTTATGACCCAAATCTTCCCTCAGATCTGTCTGGAAAAAAAAAGAAGAGATTTATATCAGTGAATGTGTGACGCCGTCGTGAGAGAGAGCATGATTGCAGATTTTTTAATATTGTTGCCGAGCTCTACAACTCTCTTAAATCTGCTGTGCTGTTTTGGTTTTTATGATGTGGAAGCGTCTGCTTTTATGGAAGAGGGAGCTGCAGTTTCCATACAGATATTCTGAGCAACTCCGAACCTAAAAAAGAGAGAGGAACTGTACTCTTAACTTTAAAAAAAAGACACTAAATGCCATTTCTGTGACATAAATAATTGTAATTTTGTGATAATTTGTGAACAATCTTCTAGAAACAGCGTTGAGCTATTACATTAACAATGATTTAATGATTTTGGGGTGAAAGGAAAAACGGGAGGGACAAGTAATATGTTCAGACAAGACAAGAGAAGCAACAGTGTGTTAAGAATGTGTTCAATACAGATTTAAAATTCACAATCACCGAGGTGTCTGCCTCACATGAAGATGCATTTAGGACAACTGCTCATTCCGCCCAGATTTGTTGGCGCCTTGGATGTAAACGGAAATCTATTAAGGACAGGATGGTAGAGGTTATCTATGGGACTCCACTCCCCATTTGGTAAATGTATACAATCTAGGAAGACAGGGGTAAACACTAGTTGAGCTGATTCCCTTACAGTGAACATTCTGAGGGGCTCAGTTCTCCTCTTGATCCTATGTTATTTAGAGAACTAGACTGGATCAGTCAGGATAGCCTATACATTAGATGTTTAAAATAGAGTCATCCTATAAACAAGGACATGGGCAAGAGATGACCAATTTTGGTGAGAAGGCTGGAGAAATGGCCTCTATCGTGAATATGTATACAGATGTCAGAAAGGTACATGTGCATTACAACAAGGGATCACAGTGGATCCACAAAGACACAAAACATTTAGTCATAGTTGTCTGGAACTGAAAATTATATTATTAGATTCTAATTATAATGTGAAATGTTCACGAATTCTTCCTGCAGACTGGATTGGACTCTCCGGTGTCCTGTTCTAAGATATAAATACTTACAAGGAAGTAAAGGAAGGCTCATTTTAAATAAACTTTTCTTCTTGCCTCTAATTAATTAACATTTCTTCGAATGTGGCTAGTTTCTCTTTCTAGTTTAAGTCACATAACACAAGCTAGTTTGACGTATTTGCTTTACCCCATTGTCAGATTCTTTTTCTTAAAACAAGACAATTTAAATTTAAGGATATCTGACTTATATACAGTATATAACTTATGTCTAGTAGGGCTGTTTTTGCAGTGCACATTTACAGGAAGTCACCATATAGTGCAATTTTAGTGACTACATCCACTGCAGGGCAAGAATGGCTATAAATAGATTTATTTATTTAAAGGAAAATAGATGCACAGGACACCAATAACACATCAATAACTCCAGGGCAGCATCAAGGATCTGTTACCACTTTGGAGAGATATGTTTTAGCCTGGCTGACACACACACACGTTTGCGCTTCTATCAAAGTGAGGACCCTCATAAACACAACACATTTACCTTAACCATCACAACTAGATGCCTAACCCTAACCGTAAACCAGGTCTTAACCCCGCAAAAGCCCTTAAGTGAGCACCAGTCAAAATGTCCCCACTTTGTGAAAATGTCCTCACTCTGTAGGTGTTTATACAATTTTTTGGTCCTCACTTGGCAACAAGTACAAGAACCCACACACACACACACACACACAGCCCAGGCAGCTGAGAGAGAAGAGAAATGCCACGGGGACCAGTGTGCGAGAGTGTATGACAGTGGATCAATAGTTGTGTTTGTGGCGCCGCTCCCACAGGAGTAAAGCAGTATATGAAAAGCTGCCGCTGATGGCTGAAGGTCCTCTCAGAACATTCCCTGTGTGTTTAGCCCAGAGCCAAGGTTAAACCCGGCACAAAGACGCCACAAAACCTCAGCCTGCCTCCCCGGGGCTACATACACTCACACAGGCCGAGGTCTCACAGGAGCCTTTCTTTATTCACTGTCTGTGTGTGTGTGTGTGTGTGTGTGTGTGTGTGTGTGTGTGTGCATGTGCATCATGGCAACAAATACTGTGATGGATCTGCAGGCTTTGACAGAAGCTCATCCTTTTTTATATATTTTGCATTATCACTGCTGCTCAATAGGACTTGGTACTACAAATGGGTTGATACCACTTTTTTTGCGTTCGTTACCAATACCGATATCAAAAAAGTGAAACTGATATTAGTCTGACACAGCGATTTCAAATTATGAAGCTTGGGACCAAGTGTGGGCCATAATTGGACACCAGTGTGATTGACAGCTGGTTTTGTCCAGTAACTGTCGGTGACTCCTCTGGACCGGTCAAACCTACAAATGGCGCGGGCCAGATTGTGATTTTGGAGGCATCAGAAGAGGAGTTTAGATTTTTCACGACCAGTTGCCACTTTGGGATGAGCAAAACCGTGCTAGCATTTTCTAATTGACAATTGACAGTGACACCGTTTGTCTAAATGCTTACCGATTCTTCGGTAGTGACCGTTAAGGAATTATGTACCAATTTAACACCCATTCTTCATACTAATAGCTGCAATTAAACAAAAGATTACATCGGGTCAGACTTGTAGTGAAAACAATACAATAAGGGATTACACAGCATTAGAGACACATGAGCACATTTACATACAGCAGTTAATACTCCTGTTGTAAATAAAGTAATGAATTCCAGTGACGGCGCAGTGTAATTGTGAGCCGAAGCAGAGTTAACCTTGGTGATTTATCCAGACATAATTTCCACCCTAACACCTCTTTATTGCTTTTACTAGCATTAAACAGCCCCTTTGAGAGAGAGGCAATAACTGTGGGGCCGTAACACTGTTAAATCATGCATCTAAAGCAGTTTAGCGCGTACACGGACGTTTCACTACGCCCAGGGTGACCAGAAAAGTACACAGGCCCAGACAAATAAATGGAACCCAGCTTTTCCCCGGCTGAAGGCGGAGGTATGAAAGAAGTCAATCACCCGACGGCCCATTTTCCGCTCAAGTCAAATCGCGTTCAACTGATTCCCTGCAAAGGTTTCCCATTGTTGCTGAAAATGGAGAAGGGAGGAAACGGGAGGCTTGTCACACTCTCTGCAGTGACGATCTCAAGGCGTCTGCATTCCTTCACTTCAGCCGTCGCCCTGGCGGACGCGCCGCAACGAGCCGCGATGTGCCTCGACGGGCCGTCTTCGCCACACAGGACTGATGGAATGCTAATTAGCATGCCAGCACTTGAATTATTCATGCATCTTAATTAGAAGAGCGATTTCCCATTAGGCTTTTGAATGTGACTGAGGAGTTTGGCTCCTGTGTGTGTGGAAACAGACAAGCCCGCTGTTGTACTGTAAATACACCAAACTGTGGTTTGTGGACCACCAGCGGTACGCACGCTTCTTCTGGTGGTCCTTGGAGGAAAATCAAAAATACTGTTCTGCTCTATATACATAATATGTCGTGTTCTGTCTCCTGGCTGGGGAGTTTATTTCCTGTTTTATTTTGTCTACTTCCTTTGCTTCCTTTGAGTTTGTGTTTTTATCTGTTTTTTATACGCCACTCCACTCTGTGACTCAGCTCTGCTTGTTTTTTTTGCCTTGTTCAATCTTCACTCTCCTTTTTTTAGTCTTTGCATTTTGGGGTCCTCGTTCATTTTTTGGATGATTCTACTGAATATTTTGACCTGAAAAAAAAAAAAAAAAAATGAAAAAAATATAGTAAATTAAATAATAATGATTAGAGTCACATTATCTCTCGCTCTATCTTAATCTAACTTCTCTATCAGTGTGTGAATTATATGTGAGGAAGAGGAGGATGGTGATTTGAGGAGGATGAAGATTTGACTTTGATGGGCCTTTTTACACCACTGTATTTTAACATTGGGGATAATGGTGTTACTTTGAGGGCTCAATACTTTACCAGGTTGTACTTGGTATAAAAAAGTTTGAGAACCACTGATATCAGGAAAGTTCCACGATGAGAAGGCCTTAATTTCCGCCCCCCTCTGAAAGGCTACACACTGGAATCTGTTATTTAAAGTCTGATTTACTAATATAATCAAGTTCCAGAATTTGGCAGTTTCCAGAACTTCTCCTTCTTTGAAGCACATGAATAATTAATAAGCTGCTTCAGGTGACATGCAGATTCCTGCTGCCCTGCTAAAGGGTTCACTAATGAACTAATGTGCTACAGCGAAGACGGCAGACAGTCGCCGCCAGGGCGTGAAGCTCCTCTTTGTGCCGAGATACCCGAGCGATCGTCGGCTCGAGCCAGAGACACATCCATCTGCTGCAGTTTAGCGGGAAAATTAGGCGCTCAATGTAGCATGTTTGTTTAAGTAATTGGGTGGTAATTAATAACCTGAAAATATAATAATGTGCTCAGCAGCAGCAGCAGCAGCAGCAGCAGCAGCAGCAGCAGGAGCAGCTCTTCTTGTGCAAACCATTTAGGGGAAATGTAGTGGCTGCTGCCAAGTGAGTGTGTGTCGTGTCCGTAATGTTACAGTGCAGCTGCTTCATGCAGATCAGAGAGTGAGATAAAGTGGAGTGGCAACAGAAAGGGGGGGGGGGGGGTTAAATGTTGATTCATAGGTGAGACACAGAGGAGACACGCTGCTCACCGGCGCACACTTTTGGATTTTGGCTGAGGACGCCTTTGGCTGTGGACGCCTTGTCTCTCATAACCACACAGTGAGGACAGCGGTGAAACAGGAGCCTGAGGATTTGTGCCGACATTAAACCCGGCCTCTAATTATGCTGTTCCGAGAGTGTTTTTCATAAATATTTGATGAAATGTCATCTGCTGCTCTGAGGTACTGGAGTATGGGTATGTGTGTGTGTGATTTTACCCTGAAACATATATATATATATATATATATATATATATACATACAGCACACACAGTACAATACATGTAGGTCATGTATTCATCAGCGTGGGTTTGTCCTTCTTTCAGTAACTTCCTGTCTACAAGTTTTTGACAGATCAATCTAAATTTTTTTTTGGTCAAGAGTTCTTGTGGTTGGAAGATTATATATGAAAGGTCAAAGGTCAGCGAACCAAACGGTGTGCCGGACTCACTGGAGCCAGGAACAATAGTCTCCCACATGACGGTGTAGTTAAAATAAGAATGTTTTGGTCAGAAGCACGAGCCAAGAACACGGTGACCTTAACAGTGGGGCATGTCAGCTGTTAGGTCACAAAAACAGGAAACAATATCATAACCAGAATTTATCGACTGATGACGTCAAACTCATGTCAACACGTGTACACAGGATCAGACACTCTGGATCTGAATCTCTGCGACAAAGTCTCAAAATGTGACAAAGGTCAGTGCTCTCTGAGTGATCCTGTTTGCCCTTTTGACCCTGGTCAGATCGGGTTATTAAAATCCATCCTCCCTTATGCAGATCCTCCTGCGTAAGGGTCTTAACACTCTTGTCTTTAGATCTAATCACAAAAACCACATTCTAGCACAACACAAGCAGGATTAGAGACTGTCTCCTTCACAGTTTCTACCCTAATTCACTGTTGGTGTCACAGCAGCAGAAGTAGAGCTTTAATGCACTCCAGCTTCCCCTGATTCTCCTTTAAAAGGAAGATAAAATGTGGTCAGACATGAAGGATGTTAATCCCAGGTCTAAACAGGGCCTCAAGCAACTGCAACCCCAATTCACACAATATAAATCATGGCAAGAGCTGATTTTTTTGTATAATATAACGTTTCTGATGAATTTACCTGCCATTACTGAAATAACCATTACTATTTCTTGATAGGTTTTAATTGTAATTAGCCATTTCCCAGAGATATGTTTGATAAACGACTCACAACTGCATTTTTAATGCTCGTGTTTTTGAATGATTTTCTAAGTAAACGGCTTGAAAATGACCCAGTCTTTGGAAATGACAGCTCTACAACACCTAAGTAAATCTAGATATATCATCTTCATTTAAATCTCTGCAACTATATTTATCCTTTCACAAACACGATCCTGAAACTTGCTAGTGACTGGCAGATTCCGAGGGCTGTCATTTCCTGTGACAATATCAAAATCCGTTGATACACGTTGTAAAATATTTAAAGTGTTGTCAGTGATACGACTCGTAAATTGCTTGTATTGACGCAGACACCTGTCAGTCAGTCAGTCAGTCAGTCAGTCAGTCAGTCAGACCTTGGGCTATTTAGTTTCTCCCTGGGGTCTTTTCACATGAGAAACACATGATGCAATTGTTGGACACTTTGTAATCGACTGAACAGCAGATCAATAGAGAAATGACCTATTTTTCAGAGTATGAATTAATTTTTCCAAAAAATATTTGAAAGTAATTGTACAAATGCTTTTATTTGTGGAAGTTTAGTAATTTACAATTGATGGATACAGTTCGTTGAAGTGTATTAGTATGAAGTAGTGACACATAATCACCACTAACATGCCAGTAGTCAGACTTTTCTGACTGAATACTGTCGTATGTGTACTTGTCACTCTCTGCACCAAAGCCCATAGACAAAATGAGTGTTTTTAGCTCACATACACACAGGAGATGCTGGTCTGCTGCTGCCTCGTTTGGTAGGTTCGTGTCACTCAATTTAATCCAAACAAAGAAATTCAAACACCAAAGTCACAAAATAACACATTTTAAGTTATTACCGGAGGCAGCAGTGAATCAGCAACTCCTGTGTGTCGTGATGTTAAATCGCAAATTTTCTCTATGGACTTTGGTGCGGAGAAAATGAGTGACACAAACTTAACATTCCAGCTTGAAAGGTTTGTTTAACGACGAGGAAAATATACTTTTAAGCTATCATATACTGATACGGGCATATAATTCAAAACCCAAATTAGGATAAAAGATAAAATGTTTTGTTGCAGTACAGTTAATTTTCACCTTACATCATGTTGAAGAGGTATCATTAAAAACTGAGCATCTTTTTAATGTCTGGTTTAATGTCAGTCTTATGTCACTGAAAATGCAGACTTTTAAAAAACTATGCATTCACCGTTTCTATGTGAACCTTGTGACGTGTTGCAGTGCGACGTCACGTGTAGCGTTCCTGTATGCATTGAGTCACGATTTGCGTTGCCACGGCTACACAAAGTCTTGATACACTAAGATTCACGCACTCCAACGTCAACGGCACACAAAGACGACGACCTGGATCAACCTCCATCCTCCAACCTCGTCCTTCCAGAAGAATGAGAAAGAAAGGACGGTCTCATTAGGAAACAGTCTCTTCACGGCAGCTCTTGACAGGATTGCAATGCTTTGTCATGTTGATGGAGACATTTAGAAAAATATTAAAAAAAATGTACAAAAAACAGCCAATCATGCCAGTTTTTTAAAAATACCCGGCTACATGTGGAAGGGGCTTCAGTCTTCAGTCTGTGTGACCTGCAGTGAGACAGACGGGGACAGGCTGTCAATGTCCCACCAAAATGCTCAGGTGTGTTAAACACTGTGCAAAGCATTGTTCAGTCTTTAAGTCACTTTTAAGTGTTATCTGTGTAGTTCCCGTGTGTCGTGTGCAGGTTTTTCCTCGGCAGGTGACCTTCTCATTCACAAGCTGCTCCTGGATCATTTGATAAATCTACATCAACACAGTCTCCATCACAGCTGCCGGCTGAGGCTCTTCGGGATCATTGCCTACATTACCGAGCTCCAGCGTGAAGTTTGTCACTTGTCCTTGGAAGCGTGCGTCAAGAGCGATGGATCCAGGTGGAGGAAGGCAGGAGGGACCTCCCAGCTCACTGCTGCCGCTCCGTAGCTCCACCAAGACGGAAAATTGACAGCTGTTTTCACTGCTTGACACGCCTGTTTTTTTTTTGTTTTTTTTTGAAATTCCTATTTTCCTGCTCTCTCCACGCAGTGAAATGACTCATGAAGAGCAGCGGGTGACGCTAAACTGTGCTGTCCATCAAACACGTCCATCACAGTTTACAAACTCACTTCCAGTGTTAATAAGATAAGATTTTTCCTTGTGAATCAAAAAGTAATACAGTATATCGGTTTAGTTTTTCTGTTCTTCTTCCCTGAAGATCTCAGACAAATGAAATCACTTTCAAATGTTAAGTCAATTATAAGTCGCATATTAATTTATTTTAAAAAAAATGCCTTCTTTAAATTATTATTATCTGCTACACTTTATCTTTGCACTTTAATTTTTTTGTTGTTTTTTTTCTATGGAAAGAACTTTGTTTATGAAAAGTGTATATATAAATGAAAACTATATTATTATTGTTAACATAACGCTCCAGTGTGTGGTGGTTTGTTGACAAAAATATATGATATTCTACCCATGGATGTATTTGTATAAGTTTATAATTGCTTTAAAATAAAATTAAAAAAAAAATAGATATTAGAATATGTCTTTATGTGCTTCTGCCACAAACAATCAGGATCAAAATGCAGAAATACTCAAAATAAGTACAAATATATATATGCAAACAAAGACGAAAGACATTCTTTCTTGTACTGAAAGGCCACCGTAGTTAACCAACGCATTTGGACAGTTCTTTATGTCTTGCAATCTGCATTCTCACCATTAGGTGTCACTAATTCTTACACAATAGACCCTTAAGTTAAACCAGTAAAGACCCCAGTGCTGCTCGATCTTTTCACACTTGTTACTCAACCCGATAAAAACCTTTAGACTGCAACAAATGAGTGACAAACGAGAGAAAATATGACCAGGAGGAAAATGAGACAAGAAAAAAATAAGAATGATTTAATGTAACGTAGCAGTAGCTTCAGTCGTAGATGTAAATTTATATTCCTGAGTAAAACATATCCACTGTTGTGAACCTCGGGGAGTTGTCTGATTTAGTGTGAAATACTAATCCTCCTCATTGATCCGGACAGAATCATCAATGGCTGCACAGCTGATAAATATGCGTACTTTTCTCTTCTATGGAGCAGCGAAGCCTCAACCTGATACAGGAAGTGCCCGAAGTGTCAGGGACAGGAAGCAGGAACAGGCTGGACAAACTATCTGTCCATTCTGACCTTACTGTCACAATAAGGACACATTATTATTAAAAAGAGATTTATGCTGTTATAAGCATTTACTAACAGTTAATTAACTTTAACTAATCGCTATGCTAATTAGGTTCGGCCCCGACCAAGCAATATTTTAATCCTGTCACGATTATTAGAACTAAAATAATTGCAATTAAAAATATTGTTGCCATAGATTGTTAAATGCTTTTAATGTAAACATGAATGTTGCCATTTTGGTTCATACAGCTACAGAGGAAACAGATGAACTACTGCTACTGTGGTTACAAAAAAAACATTACCTGTGTCACCAAAAAAGAGTTACAAAATGTGGTAATGTTAGAAAAAAAACAACAACAAAAAAGGCTAAATATTTTGACCTTACACAAAAGAAAAAAAAAATTCTCCGTGAACATGTGTAATATAATGAAAAAATCTGAATAACTTTACAAAAACATTACTTATCTTACCAAAAAATGTTGCAATGTAACAAAATCTACTTAATTAACAGTGCTATAAATAAACACATGACTAATTTTACTAAAAATACTTGAATGTTCAAAATCACTTAATGTTAGATATGTTACAGCTGCGATAATGTCCCCAACCAAAAAAAAGTTAATAATGTTAACAAAAAGTGTAACTAAATACACTTAAATAAAATATGTCACTAAGGATACATATTTCTGGTGAACCTTTTTAAGGGAAAACAAAAATCTCAAACTGACTATATGCATGGTTCAATAATCCAGCTGGATTATTTCTGGAGCCTGAAGAAGTTACTAAGAATCTTTAGCCACATATTATAGATTTCAGTGATGCAGGCGCCCCCATGTGGCACTTTAACAAAGCACAAGCAATTTATCTTATTTTGTGAGTTATTTAATGTTAAAGCTAGTGATTCAAAACAGCTCAGTCCAGGAAGTGGATTCCCTCGTCTGCAGCTCTTCCTGTGGTTTCTCCCATTTCTTTTGGTTTTTTGTTTTTCCTCGATGTGAGGGTCTAAGGACAGACGGTGTCACCTGAAATATTCCTATATGATAAAGGAAAATCCCCACGTTTGATCTCATACACTTTAAATACCATATTTATAATATGCCGGTCACTTGATTTGATTATTTTGAGAGGTTATTTTTGGAATTATTGATCAATAATGCTACAGAAAAATCTCACCTATTGTATCTTTACTGTGTTTTGGAGGTGGAGACAACCTTTAGACCTTTCTCTCCAGCCTCCCTCCCTCCTCCTCCTCCTCCTCGTCTTCCTCCTCCTCTTGTTCCTAATCACACCTCTATTTGCATGGACAGCAGCAAGAATCAGTCTCAATAAAGCCGCGCTGCTTTGAAAGATGAGTTTTTAATCTGCAGAGGGAGATGAGTTTCTGACCCGCGCCTGTTTGTTTCCATAGTTTCCTTTTCCTGTCGCACAGAAGTGACCTGCGGGTAAATTTGCAGAGGCAGGAGAGTCGCTCGGCTCCATAAGTACTGTCATTGTGCATTCATTAATATCCTCCGTATCTGACATGCCGGGGAAAATGGATGTTGGCGAAAAAAAGGGCGCTTGTCGCGGTGGGTGAGACTCTCAAACAGGCAATCAGACGGACTGACAGCCGGTGTCATCCAGTGTGTGTCTCTGAGAGAGGTGGGTGTTTATCCTTCTCCCATTAGCCCCCATTGACCCACAAAATGGAGAATTTTACAAGAGGAAGTGTCTGAAATACCGTTTGGATGTAGATAATGTTTTCATCTACGAGACCGAGCCACACTTTCATCACGTTAACTTAGTGTGGTAGATCCTATAGTACTCTTCCCTTTAAAGCCCATATACGTAAATTAAAACATGTACAGCAGCGACCTTTAGCGTTTCAAATGGTTCCTGCCATCCCAATTCACATAAGAATGAGTGGGTGTAGAGCTACAGGTGTCACGTGTTGGCAGCCTGTCAGAGTTCACAGTCACTTTAAATCCACAGAGATCCAAACCTGACAAATTCAACTTCCTGGTTAGCTTCCCTTCATCTCACTCCAGAAGTCACTGAACGTTTACCAGAGCCTGGAGGGGAAACAAACGGACGAAAACTGGCTTTGAGACAAACATTCAGCCTTGGAGTCGAGCGGCTAAAGATAGTGGGTTTCGTCACTGTGTCACGTAGACAAACAACAGGCAGTGTCATGAAGATAATAACATTGCTGTGCAGAAAAGCTCAGCGGATTCCAGGGTTTACCCAAGTGTTAACCGTGAAATCTGTTGATTGTGTTTGTTCCCATGGCTCCATTGAGTATGAACGTTTCAAAATGAGTAGCTCTTTGTGTTTGACATTGACTTGCAGATCTGAAGACTTGGGTTTGAGTCTGGAAAAAAAAAAAACACCTAGACTTTTACACTAGAACCTATTTATCCTTATTAACCACTTAAAACCTCCAAGACCCAACATTTGCCAAATATCTTTGTTTACCAGACAATGACTTGAAGGTTCAAATGCACATTTTAAAGCCAAGAATTCAGTACAAACAGTCAGAACCTCCATGTAAATGTGCATTAAAACTGAGCGAGTGGCTCATTTTGTTAAGAGACTTGCTTTGAGGTCCTGAGGACACAGGTTCAATTCCTCATTTATTTCTTATTCATTAATTTTAAATTTCAGATTTTGATAAAATACCTTAGAAATACTATTATATACTATATATATAGTATTATATACTATATAATACTATACTATACTATTGTTGATCTTCGAATGTAGATGTAACAGAGTTTTAAAGACTCTGAATTAAGAACGCCAAGAAATTCACAGTAAGATCATCAGGACCAACAGCTCAATCATCAGAAAATGACTCGTATTTCTGAGGTTATAAATTCTAATCTTCTAATCTGACGAAAAATAGACTTAAACTTAAAAGCTCCAAGAAAGTGTTGCTATGCAGCTCAGTAAGAATAGCTTGTTTTGTAAGAATGAGACTTCAAATGTCACTATGTGGTTTTTCTTTCTTAGTTCAAGCGTCAATGTAAACAGTCAAAAGTTCTGAGAAAACCCGAAGAAGTGTAGGAGCAGGTAGCTGGTAGGTTCGGTTCTTATAAAGAACAAGATGTTTTAAAAGTTCAACATCCAAAGTGAAGATGGAGTTCATGGTGCAGTGACTTTGTTCACAAACATGAGGTTCAGTCCAAAAGGTGTCAGGTTCAGTCACACAAATGTTGGGTTGCCGAAACCTTAAAAACAAAACAAAATATATTAAAATCAACCCTCAGTACTTATGCTTGTGGAACCGAGCTTGACACCTTTTGGACTGAACAACCTCCACTTCATTTTCATGTGCTGACGTTTTCTGGTCTCCTGTGAAACATACAAAGTTTTCAGCCAATCAGACAATGAACAGCCAAGTTTCAGGCCACTTCATGTTCCACGATGAATGGCTGAAATTCGCCAAAAGTCTGACTATTGCCGTGGTCACGCCCTTTTGAATCTGCCTTGATAACTTTTCATGTGTGATGCGTCTAGTACAAACTGACGTGGTGGTTTTTTTTTTTATGTTGGTACGATTAAAGTGCTCGGACGAGTTTGTTCATTTACAAAACATGCACATCACCAAGATGGACGTCAAACTCAAAATGGCCGACCTCCTGTTGATTTGTGGCCATGATTGCAGAGGACTTTGTTGGGCTGTGACACTTGTTTCCAACAAGTTTTGTGAAATTTGGGGTCACTTAGTTTCTGACTTGTCCTACTGGGTCACACCTTTGGGGGGCACTAATGAGCCATTTTGGACCACTTTTACATATTCCCCTTATTTTATAAATTTTTCCTCACCAGTTTCGATGTATGTGCCAATTTTTGTCTGTTTTCAGAACGGCAAAAATGGGACCCTTTCGTAAGTCTGAACTCCCTAATTAAATAATAATAATTATCTTATTAGAAATTATAAATCTGCCTCCTGTGAAAAGACCGTAGCTAACTTTGCTCGGCCTATTTACATTTTAACGGTGATAATGGTGTTACTCTGATTAATACACTTCAGTATTTATTCAGGCATTTGGTATAAAAAGTTTGAGAATCACTGATCTGTGCCGTTGTTGCTGCTTAACAGACGGTTAGACTCACAAATCGACAACTTCAACTGGTCTCCATGTTGCTGGTGCTCTGGCTGACGAGACTCTGCTGCAGTTTGCAGAGCTTTTAATCTGCACCGCAGCATTTCAGCAGCCAGCAAAAAAAAACAAAGGCCCAGAATAAGCGAAGTCTCTTCTAATGAATGTTTTCTTCTGGCACAAATACACCGGGACTGTGTGCTCAGCAGAACGGCAGCAGATAAACAAAGGTAAGACAAAGTTTGCAGTCAGCCACTGTGTTCTCGAACAAATGCAGCTCATGCAGACGCTGCTGTCGCGTGACTCAAATACTCCAGGCAGAGAAGCTGAAGCTGAATGTGAATGTACCTTTTTACACGGAAAAGCAATTCACCTTCGAATCTTCAAGCATATTTGACGCTCGTTCTTTAGTCCTGAGGACGATAAACACACACACTCGTCTGTGCAGCATTTGTAGTGAGGACCCTCATAGACATAATGCATTTCCTAGCCTAACCCTAAACCTAAAACTAGGTTTTAACTCCCAAGAAGCTCTTTAAAGATGTGAGGATCAGCCAAAATGTCCTCACTTCATATGGTTTATACATTTCTTGGTCCCCATCAAGCTACAAATACAAGAACACACACGGATGTGATTCACTGTCACACATCAGGACTAAAAATAAACACAAACACACCTTTTCTGATCACACACAGCTCCTGCAGGACAAACATGGCAGGCAGAGCTCAGGGCACATGATAAACCTCCTTCCCCTGGTTTACGGCGTCTGTTTATAGCTGTGATGTGAGAGAGCAGCAGCAGCAGCAGCAGCAGCAGAAACATCAGGAACAGCAGCAGCAGAAGAAGAAGAAACAGATGCATAAAGAGGAACAGCAGCAGCAGAGACAACAAGAGCAGCAGCAGCAGAAACATCAGGAACAGCAGCAGCAGCAGAAACATCAGGAACAGCAGCAGCAGCAGCAGCAGAAACAACAAGAGCAGCAGCAGAAACATCAGGAACAGCAGCAGCAGCAGAAGAAGAAACATAGCAGAAAGACAAACAGCAGCAGCAGCAGCAGAAACATCAGGAACAGCAGCAGCAGCAGAAGAAGAAACATAGCAGAAAGACGAACAGCAGCAGCAGAAACAACAAGAGCAGCAGCAGCAGCAGAAGAAGAAACATAGCGGAAAGACGAATAGCAGCAGCAGAAACATCAGGAACAGCAGCAGCAGAAGAAGAAGAAACAGATGCATAAAGAGGAACAGCAGCAGCAGAAACATCAGGAACAGCAGCAGTAGAAGAAGAAGAAACATAGCAGAAAAATGAACAGCAGCAGCAGAAACAACAAGAGCAGCAGCAGCAAAAACAACAAGAGCAGCAGCAGCAGAAACAACAAGAGCAGCAGCAGCAGAAGAAGAAGAAACATAGCAGAAAGACGAACAGCAGCAGCAGAAACAACAAGAGCAGCAGCAGCAGCAGAAACATCAGGAACAGCAGCAGCAGAAGAAGAAGAAACAGATGCATAAAGAGGAACAGCAGCAGCAGAAGAAGAAGAAACATAGCAGAAAGACGAACAGCAGCAGCAGAAACATCCGGAACAGCAGCAGCAGAAGAAGAAACATAGCAGAAAGACGAACAGCAGCAGCAGAAACAGGAACAGCAGCATCAGAAACAACAAGAGCAGCAGCAGCAGAAACATCCGGAGCAGCAGCAGAAACAGGAACAGCAGCATCAGAAACAACAAGAGCAGCAGCAGCAGAAACATCCGGAACAGCAGCAGCAGAAGAAGAAGAAACATAGCAGAAAGACGAACAGCAGCAGCAGAAACAGGAACAGCAGCATCAGAAACAACAAGAGCAGCAGCAGCAGCAGCAGCAGCAGCAGCAGCAGCAGCAGCAGCCTTCATGTTGCTATTACCGCTCTGCTTTATATTGCTGCTAAAATCACAGGTGACAGGCCACTTTTCCCAGACGCTCGACACAAACCCTCCTCTCGGCTCAGGCTGCAGGTGGAGAGACATTTGACGACGATGGCACCTGACACGCACACACACAAACAGGCACACACGCACACAAACACAGGCACACACGCACACACACACGCACACACACAGTATGAGACGGCAAAAAGCTACCATTGTCGACATTAAGTGTCAAAGTCACCTTCAACCTGAGGAACACACACACACACACACACAGATGTGGACAAATGTGTGGTTAATCTTTCACACGTAACATTATTCTTTGCTAATCTATAATCTATCAATTAATCAGACTTTTATTTATAGAGCAACTTAATTATACAGCAGAAAGGTGTATAGTGTATAGAACGTGTGTAGACGTGTACACACCAGGACGAGATCAGGAGAATCTGCAAAAGTTTTGGATCATATCAGCTTTTTTTGTTATTGTGTATCAGTGTTACAGCGCCACATACAGGTCTGGAATATTTACTACAGTGTTTAGAGTTGTCTTGGGGGTGACCTCATGTAAATCATCGACAGTTATATAGCAGTTTCGACGAGCACCGAAAGCTGATTTACGCTACAGTTTTGTGTCTTGCCCAAGGACACATTGGCTTGTAGACTAGCTGAGGTGGGAATCTAACCCACAACCTTCCAGCTGAAAGACAACTCACCTTTATTCAAATATTCAATTAATAATTGATTACTAAATTAGCTGTCAACTATTTATATTTTCAGTAATTAAAACAGTTTTTCAAAATTTTCAGCTTCTTAAATGTGAATATTTCCTGGTTTCTCTGCTCCATGTAACAAATAAATCATTAAAACTGAATAACTTTGGCTTTTGGACAAAACAAGACATTTGACAACATCATCATTTCCAGGTTTGAGAAACACTGATCCACATTTTCTGATGATTACTCATATATAATCGACAGATTAACTGGATATTAAAATAATAGTTGCGGTCCTAAAGGAAAGTATAGAGAAAGGTCTGTTGTAGCGTGGATAAGGCCTCCCTTATCTACCCTTTCTCTTTAAATTTTGAAGTGGTTTTAGACAAACAGCAGGATTGCATGAAAAGCAGCAGCACATTAAACTGTTAACAAACACTTTCAGACACTTCTCACATCCCAACAACAATCAGAGTGGGAGGATTTTTTGCAGTGTATTGTCATCACTCGGCCACGCTGTCAGGATCATGTCTCACCTTTGTTTTTACTCACAGCAGAAACGCACGGCATTGTGGGACGTCGGCGTGTCAGTCGAACACCTCCAGCCCCTAATTATCAAACAATTTAAAAATGACTTATGTTGCCTCGGCCGCTCTTTACAAAGTAAAGGGCATCGGCTCCCTGAGGTCAAACCAAATGAGCTTTTAATTTCTAATACTTGCTTGTTCTTCATTTATATTTTCGCCTGACGTTGCCACGTAGAAGAAAGCAGCGTGTGCACGTCACTAAAACAAAACAAAAACATAATCCTGTAAATGATAAATAAAGAATGGAAGTGAAGATATGCTGATTCTTCTGGTTTATTAGCAAAAACACCAACAAAATACTTCAATTTAAAAGTCTGCGTCTGCCTCGTTTGTCCTCAGTCAGTGGCATATCATTTACAATTTAATAGTTAACAGTTGTTCACTGTTATTGTTAATATTATCAGTAAAGCCAAACAAAACAAAATAATAATAATAATAATAATAATAAATGTGTAAGACCCAGGACCCAACACCAAAAGGAAGGTGATTTTGTGATGATTTTGCTAATTTTGCATGTAGTGTTTTCCTGTGATCAACATCAAATTTGGTCAAGTCAGTCTGACTAAGATAAGGACTGAAACTTACCAAAAGCTTTTCTTATTGTTGCACGGTACAACAAACACAGAAATGTTATAACGCCACTGTAAGACGTCCAAACTTGCTGTCATTGATAATTGTCCTGTGGAAATACTGGGTTTTATTTTATATAAATTTGGTCAAATTGATAAAAACTTTCTTCCTGAGAAACATAAATGCATTAAAATAAAAGCAGGTACTAAAGGGTGACACATGAAGAGCATGAGTGAGGGCCTAAACGTAGAATAAAGTAACTTAAAATTCTTAATAAGAAGGAGAGATGTAATGAACTGAGGCAGAAAAAGAAAAAAATAGGTCATAAAAGTCAGGAAAAAGGAAATTCTCTGGAAAAAAAGGAAGGATGACATAGATTTAAGTGAGACAGAAGGAAGCAAGAAGCAGAAAGAGAGGATGGATTGATCAAGGCAGGACAAATGGACGGCTAACGGTTGGAAATTGTAAAAAAAAAAAAAAAGTGTTATTAGCCCTGAAATGTTTCTGTTAGACTTTGCAGTGGAAACTAAAAGCCGACCCTCGAATGTCACCTATTTTATAACTCGGAGAAACAAGTGATTGTGACGGAAAATGAGCCGATTCGCGAGGAGCTGCGTGTTTGCCCTCTGCGACGTCTTAAAAATCTGCCTTCACTTTCTGCAGACGGCTCAGGTAATTTAAATCGATTCCAAGTCCTTCAATTACAGACGGACTCAAAACAGTTTGGAGAGACAGAGAGAGAGAGATGGATTTTTTTTTCTGCGAGCCAAGGCCAAAGCTGAGGACGACAGCCTTAACTTTTTTTTATAATATATATATATATATATATATATATATATATATAAAACTTCCTTTTGCAGCTGTGGAAAGATGCGGCTGGATTTACTCTCTCACTTGTAAATTTCTGTGAATGAGAAAACACGGTGACACTCACAAACACTTACAGCAGGAAATCGATCACACGAGCGCTCGTGGCCCTTATCAGTGCGTCGACAGCAGCGCAGGCAGAAAATTGTAAATACTGACGAACCCCACTTGTCCCTGAAAGATGAAGTACAATAGCTGGAGGCAATTCATCCAGCTATTGCCTTTTTTTATGAAGTAATATGTTCATAGTTGTCGCTTCCAAATTACTCAATAAATATCCAATACTTCCTGAGAGACGGCCTTGACCCTGTTGTCTGAGGGAAGGCTTCTCACGAGCGAGCACACTTAAACGCTGACGGCAGCTTCGCAAAGTGGCAATTACCGCTTTGACATCAATTCGCAGCCATAAAAGAGAAGAAAAACTGAGAAAGACGCACAATTACTGAGGGAAAAACAAAGTGAAACCACCAAGAATGAGAAATAAAAGTGACCCCGGTGTAATAATTCAGCTTAATTAAAGGAGCAAGCTGCCTAAACGCTCGTTTAAAAACAACACCCTCTCACCTCCAGATGAATTAGTGGAGTCATAAGTGGTGAGCTACATGACAGAAGTCTCCAGTCTGACCTCCAAAGCTTCTCCACCCCTCATCTATATTTATATGAAGGAGCGGCACTAATTTTGCCCAGTAAATCAGTGTGCACGTTTTTATTGTGACCTCCAGCTCGACACTGAATTAAACAATATCAGGGGCCCCGGAGAGGAGCGCTTTAACAAGCCTTAAATTTCTCCGTCCAATCCATCAGCGGGGATATTTCTGACACACTGAGGGAAGAGCATGAAATAAGGCAATTATCGAACCCCTCAGCTCATTCCGACGGCCTGGACGGTGCAGCGCAGACACGCAGAGAGTCAGGGTTTGTGTCTCCAAGATGACTCGCACTGATAAGGACGTCGGGAATGAATACACGACAGATAAATGACAGTAGGAAACAAACTTTTTTTCAACAAATAAACTTCTCTGATTTTTGTCGTTGCTCGCGTAGCATCCGAAGTAGTTCGCCGAGTTTCGGCTACATTGGAGATATTAGATACAGGTAGGGATACGTAACCTGGACAAAGAGAGACAGTTTTAATATTTATGTAACATTTATTGTAACTTAGCTCCTGAATGGTTGGGAATGAGACAATGCTAGCACAGTTTTGCTAGCACAGTTTTGCTAGCAAATGGTTCTTTCCAAATGTTCCCTGATGGAGTTAAAGCTGCAGGTGACGATGTTTTACAGTACGCTGTTTTGTTTGCTCGTTAGCCCCGAGCTAACACTTTGGTGGGCAACTGTCGTTGCAGCTTTCATCATACGTGAACGGAAGCTGTGGGTAAACAGGGCAACACCAGAAACCCAAACAAAATACTGACAAATATAAAAGTCTACGCAATGTTTTGCAAAGCTAATGCTCAGCAAAGCTAACATTTCCCAGCCTTTGCAATCAGGCAAATTATATAGTAGGGCTGCAACTAACTATCGATTAATCTGCAGATTATTCTTTTGATTAATTGAGTAATTGTCTGATCCAAAAAATGGCAGAAAATGTTGATCAGTGTTTTTCAAACCGGGAAAAGATGAAATTTCTTGTTTTGTCCACAAACCAAAACGATTCAGTTTTAAGGATTTCTTTGTTTATATGGAGCCAAGAAACCAGAAAATATTCCCAATTAAGAAGCTAAAAAAAAACCCAGAAAGCTTATTTCAATCATGAAAAAGAAAAACACCTTAGGTTATCGGTGTCGATAATGAAGTTTGTGTGTTCTTGTATTTGTCACCTCTTTAGGACCTTTTCTGTCATGAACACTGACCTTGTCAGGACCAGTGGTCCTCATTGTGACCAAAACCTGGTCCTAATGAGACCGAAACTCATTTCTGAGGAACTGATTATGTTTAGGACTGAGATTTGAATTGTGGTTATGGGCAAAAATAGGGATTAGGCTTTGATAAGTCTGTCCAAAGTGAATGGAAGTGGATGAGAGTCCTTAAAAGAATAGGTCTGTGAACCTGTGTGTGTTTCACGGAGGTGGCAGTCGATCCTGGTCCTCCTCCCAGATCGTCTGACAGATAATCCATCACAGAGTCAGCGTGTCTGACAGGAAGAGGGTCTCAGTCAAGTCTCTGTATCGTCTGCTCTCGGCCTCTGAAGGACAGTCGCTCCGTTTAAATCCTCAAAGTGTGTGATTTGACGAGTTTCAGTCGAGGAACGATCCGATAACAGTGTACAGCATAATTCAGCACATCACGCGCACACACACACACACACATTAATGACTTCTCTGAGGCTCATTTACAACCCTTTTTGCATTACTGCAGATTAATCCAAATCAATGTATTTACTTCTCTAATAAACAGCAAGATTAACGTTATGCAACCTTATGTAAAACTTTGTGTCGCTTAATTCTTGCGTAACCTTTGATTATAAAGCATTTCAGTCACTAAAGTGTACAAGACGAAACCATAATTAATCCATTTTAAGATTTTACTTCTTTCAATTAACAGCTTGTTATTTATAAAGCGGTGATGAGCGCACGTGTTGAGCACCAGTGTCACCCAAGCAGAGCCACACTCATTTGCCAAGTGACAGGAAAATTTGCAGTTAAGAATGCTGAGTCAGCTTAGCCCATGTAAACACTTCATATGCCAAAACAGTTCTCCTGCGATTGTTCTCCCATAGCAAATAAGTGGGCAGTGCAGAGGAAACTCAATGGCAGGAGTGATCAGCGTTCCCTTCTGCGTCTCAGGAAAGATACACGCTCTACTTGATAATGAGTTTGTTGTTTAAAATGAAGCCTATACTATAAAACTCTTTAAATAACTGTCACTGAAAATATCAGATTTTTGCTTGAGTATATGATTGAAAGCAGCGAAAAGAAACTGTTGAAATATTCTGGACACAAGTCTGTTGATCTTTCTGGGAGTTCTAAGTGAACATTTTATATTTAATCTTCCCAGTATTATTATAGGTTTTTGGGTTTTATGATTACTATTAATCCATCACATCATTAAAACCAGTTTCCAGGTTGTAGTAATGAGGAAGATCAACGAATTAGACTGTACATTTTATGGGCTGTTTAACTAAAAAATATATAAAATCCAGCCTAATCTGAAGCCATAGTTAGGTAGATAGATACCATACAAGATATATGGTCCATGATACCAATAATATCACGATACAACGATTCTGTGATAATGAATATATTGTAAGACAATCATATAGCGATACATCACGATATCTGTCTAACTGAAGAAAATAAAAACTGTCTGTAAAAAGTTGGGATTTCGCTATTAATTCACAACATAGAGAACAAAGTCTATATATTGAATGTAGATGGAGAATTTCCTAACATTATCCTGCTGTAAACTCCCTCTACTTCAGTCAGGTAAGCGGCTTAATTTGCCCTGATGTATCAATTATCGTATTGCACGAGGAAGGATGATGATATATCACAAAATGGATATTTTGACCCATCCTTAACGATAGTTCCAGCCCAAAGCCAAATTCTTTGTTTAACGCAGTAAAAAAAATGATGAAATGATGAATCATATATAAAAACAAGGCGTACAAAAAACCACTGACGCTGTTCTCTGTTCATTTTAGAACTGATTTTAAGATTTTGTTTGTTTTTAAAGCCGTTATTAACCTTGGCTCCTAACTGTGTATTGGGAATATAACCTGAAGACTTGCCGCTGCTCTTCAACTTTGGACTTTTACAGGTCACACTGTGATGGAAAAGTATGGAAACACCTTCTGGTGGAATGTGCTTTGAAGAGACCAACATATTGTTTATTGTTAAAAAAAGAACTTTGCTCATTTGTGGATCTCTCGTTTCTCTCGTTTCCTCTTGCTTGCCTCTGATTCTATTTGCTCCTAATGTAAATTGTCTCATTTTACAGGTTTCATTGTATGTTTATTTTACTTTTTTATGTCACATAAAGAACTTTTGGTAACTCGCATATAGATTCGACAGTACAAATCGTTGTCACGTTGACGATTAAAATGTAGCTGCTTGTGTCTCGTCACCTCGCGATGCTTTGATGTGAGATTTTATTTCATAGTTTTTGCAAACAGATCATGTGTGAACGGAGTGTACATGTAGGTTGCGTTTCTGTGGGTGTCGCACGGTGAACACATGAGGCCAAGATGTGAAATGTTTGTTTTTAATCGTCTCAAATTATTATGTACACAGTTTTTATACTGTATCCAAGATATCAAATCGTAATACATTCATGATTATAAAAAAATTACTCTTATATACCTCGTTTTATATCACCTTAACCCCTCTGTTTGAAAGATCGCCTCGGACTGTGAGAACAGGCAAAATACTTTACAAAACTCCTTCAGGCACAGACTTAAAGCTTCAGTCTGTAATTTGTTTCTCAAACACGTTTCTTTTTTATGTTATTTGTTATAAAAACATCTCCATGTTCAGATGGCTGTGGATAAATGACGATCAGTTGTAGTAGAAGCTGGTCATGTTATTCCAAGTACAACAAACAATAGAATGTTCCTCTTTTTTCCGTAGACCAAAGACTACTAGGACATGAAAAGTATTTCAACAATTAAAGCAAAAAAAAAAAAAAGTGTTTCAGAAACAAACGGTGGACTAAAGTGAATATAGAAGTTAAGATGCACAAAATTCACAGCATGGCGTCTTCAACCATCTCATTTGCAACACAGATCAGCCGTCGGACGGATGTGAACTAAAATAAAAGACTTACTTACCAAAAGTTAAATATCCATTTTTGCAGAGTACCAGCAAATGATTTCACTTCTCATGAACGAGGCGTCATTCAGTCTACGTCTAATTCTGAAGCACAACGCGGAGCTGATAATGGAAAATGCCTCTCTTAATTAATAAACACGCTATAACACGAGGCGAAGCCTCGGAAACTGGAATGCACAAAGTATCGGAACGTATCCAATCTGTGAAGGAAGGCCTCATGATGTTGTGTGACAAAATAATTTCTCGCCTTGATATATTTAGTGGAGTAAAAAGTGTTGACAGAAGTGCAAAGCAGTTGCTTTGTACTGAACAGGGGAGATAAGAGTGTATATACTGGAGGCAAAGAGGTGATACATCACCTGAGAACTTGTGATGTATATCTTTAATCTGATATGAAACTGCTGTTAAAGAAAAAGAAGCAGTTGTGGAGGTCTGAACGTGTAAAAATAAAAACAAACTGGTACAATGTGAAGAGTGAGTTGTGAGGTTACACTGACACTGGGTTCTCATTTCTTGATGGCGGCCACTGCTTTCTTGGCGGCGTCGTCCAGGTTGTCAGCGGCGGTGATGGGCAGGCCGCTCTCGGTCAGAATCCTCTTGGCCTCGTGGACGTTGGTGCCTGGCAGCGGAACAGAAGCAGACACGCTGTGACAAAAGTGAACAGCAAAAGTGACACAAAAAAAAACAAAAAAACAAAGAAGGTTGAACTCGCACTCGGCGTGTGAAAGACAAAGAGTTTCCCTTTGGAGGAATCAATCACAGCCATGACAGATGGATGGAGTTCTGGGTGAGTGGTGGCAAATTCAAACCGCTGATCCAAAGGTAGCTTCTTCTGTGAACAACATCAGTGAGGCAAAAGGGCAATTTGTGAGGTGTGTGTGCGTGTTCGCTGTGGGCCGCAGGTCAGAGGTCAGAGAGAGCAGTTGCCGTGTGGAGACAACGGCCCGCTTAGACAGTACAGACCCGAGCAGAGAGACAGAGAGACAGACAGAGAGGGCCTTCAAATAAAGGCCTCATCTTGTCATTCATTCATTTTCTACCAGTTGATCCCCCACATGATCGCTGGAGCCAATCCCAGCTGGCGGACAGGTCGCCAGTCCATCACAGGGACAACAAACAACTAGTCACACTCGCCATCAATTTGTGGCACTTTTCCAATATACAGTTCTAACACTACACAACTGTACTCAGTTTGGCATCAGCCATGTCGTTTTCCATGACTTCATAGGTACTCCTCAGTGTGGGCGGAGTCATCATAGCGCGGCTGTGCAAAACTGCTGTGACACTGTTTTATACGTGACACAAACGCACAACGTGACGGTAAAAGCGGTTGTTTTCTTTGTCCTGAATCATTTTCCTCAGTTTTATAAACAGATGAGTTCACTGAATGGTTCAGTACTTCCTGCATGACCGGAGCACACACTCCGTCTGACACAGTCACTGAAGTGAAATACGGCTGAACGTGCTGTGATTGGGCTCACCATCTCCGTCTTTCAGCAGCGCTGTCGCTAAATACGCCAGACTCCTCTGTTAAATATGGACATTTTACAAATGTCCTTGTTAAATGTTGCAGATTAACGCATGTTTTGAGGATTTTTAAGTCTTTTTAACTGATCTACAGTTCGCCACTGTTCGCTTTGATTCCTGTGTTGGACTCACGACTCTTCCGGCGACTAAACTTTCTGACCAATCAGTGGCCGGCAGTCTGTCCACGTCACATTTTAGTATCAGCTCAGCGTGACTGGAACTTCAGCAGAGCAGGTTCTAAAAAAAGTACCAGGTACCAGGCACTAACCCTAACGGAAAAGTAGAGCCGAGACGAGTAGTGCTAGAACTGTATAGCGGAAATAAAAGTCTGGTGAACCTAGATTGCATGTTTTTGGACTGTGGGAGGAAAGTGGAGAAAAGCCACACAGGGAGAACATACAAACTCCACACAGAAAGACAGAGAGACCGTACAAAGAGACGGTGCTGCAAAAATAAACCAGACATGCCTGTCACAACACGGGACAGGGGGCGCCGCAGAGCTAAAGGTCGAGGGAAATACAGTGATTGTCATATTTATTGATTTGTTAAAAAAAAAAAAAGCCATTTACAGAACTTTTACTAATACTGAAAAATGTAAGTATATCATGTAATACAACTAATTTTCTTTCTGAACTCCTTTATCTCCTCATTGTGATATAATTTAAACCTGTGCCAAAACAGGATTATTATAATGATCACTGGTTACAGTTTCTGTAAGTTTCTGTGATGATTTGCTGTCTTTATTATTCATTCATGAACATAAGTAATGAGACAACTAGTTTGAGAATTTTGAATTCTTATTTTGTTACTTCATTACTGTAATTCTGCTTGTTTGTGTTTTTATTTGTGAAGCCCTTTATCATTTTGTTTTGTGCTATATAAATAAAGTGTCAGGTGAGCAAAACAACATATTTAAAATAAAAAACTTAAATCAGGTATGGGTGAAACTTTCACAATTTTTTTTATTTTATAACCTTAACATAACCTGAAATAATGCCATTTAAATAAAAGGTTCAATTAAATAGCCATTTAAGGTCTTTTAAATCTTTTATTTTTCCCTTAGCTTATGTTATAGTTTATAAAAAATAATGGAACAGTTTCAAGCACCTGTACCGATTTTTATTTTGCCAAACACAACTTTGTTTTTTAATCATATTCTATGGCGTTCGATCTTTTCTACTTTCACATTTAAGGAATTTTATTGTAAATCGATCTTCACAATTTTGCTTATTTTACTTCATTTTACTTTGCAGTACATGTTATTTTTCTCTTCGTTTATTATAGATGGATAAATAACTTTGGATGGATGGATGATAAACAGAACAATGGAAAGAACGGTAGAACGGAAGGTAAATCGAGAGATAGATAGTAAGATCGAACAAGCAATGATAGAACAATATATAGATCTATACAATAGATGGAGAGAGAGAGAGAGAGAAGAATAGAACAGATGGGAATAAAAAGAAAATAAGAGATAAAAGCTCAATAGATACATAAAATAAGGAGTTTTCGTTCAGTCACTTATATTTTTATTTATGTCATTATTTACAGTAGAGAAGAATGATGAGCTTTACTGTGCATCAAAGTGCTGCACAGCTAAATTCTGACTGATTCTCACATGTACAGTTTTTATTGCTAATGTGAACAGAAAAAAAAATCCACTGTGCATCCACTCTTATGAAACTGTGTTAAACGTGCGTGCGCGCGCGTGCATGTGCAGCCTTTGATGCTCACAGGTTGACCTTAGCTCCTCTCGCTGGCGTGTAATTAAGACAGAATGATATGTGAATTCTCCCGAGGCCTGAGCAGCCTGATCAATAGACTTTTCATGAGGAATTCTATTACCAGCGCCACTTAACGCCTAATATTTCATCTCTTTTGTACAGCCAGATAATAAGTCACTCCAAACACATTTCTGCTGGCTCACACTCCAAACAATCAATGCGGCAATGTAATTAATTAGAATGGGAGCAGGAAGAGATCTTACTCTGGCACACAGGCGACGGATAGTGTGTCCAAAGTCATTTTCTCATCAGGCATGTGTGTGCGTGTGCGTGTGTGTAATCTCACTTGACCACTGTGCTTCTCAGACTGAGAAGACAGAAGCTGCAGTGTGTGCATTGAACTTAATCTGATTTTTACAACATCCCTGTCACGGTGCAGGTAATCTGTCGCATGATTTAAACACAGTTGCCACAAAACGTTATGATTTTACTTTTTTTTTTATAAATGTCACATTAACAGCTACAGTGTGTAAAACTCATGCCAAAGATCAAACTCAAGAACTGGAGAACTACCTTACACTTGTTTTATATGACGTTCAACATTACATATGCACTGAAAACTATTAAAACTATTTTTAAAGCTACATTTGAGGTACAGTGTGTTGGAGAACTTATGTAGCCTTTAATTCTGTGCTGCAACAATTCATCGATTATTCAATTATCAATGGATTACTAATGAGTTTGGGTGTTTTTTTTTAAATAATTAAAACAAATTCCACTGTCCACTGTGGGCTTACAATTAAGTCCAATTGTTCTATCCTTAGTTTTTGCCAAACAAAATAACATTTCACACTGGACCTTTAAAAAAGCTGGTTACCATGCTCCAAGTAACCAAGATTGTGCTTTTCGTGACAGGAGAATAATAATAATAAAGAAAATATGTCTCTTGTCTTTTCTTCATCTACTCAGTCAGAAAAGCTGTTCAATATTTGTACACTTACAATTCCAAGTATTTTCAAGTGCTGCTTCATCTAAAAACTCAAGCACTTTACAAACCTTGAAAACACAACATTAAAATTCAGTCAGTCTCAAGGACTTGAAGCACCTGTAAGAACAAACCCTGCAGTCGCGCTTGTGCCTGTGAACGAGACATAATGCAAAGTGACAAATGTGCCGGTGGAAAAGTGTCTGTAGCTGGAACAAAACAAACCACACATGTGATATGTATATTTTTCCATCCCATAAATATTCATGAAAAACTATAGTATGTGTGTGTGTGTGTGTGTGTGTGAGAGTCATTGTTTATACGATGTTTCATCTGTGGCACCTGTGTTAGGAAAAGAGTGTGTGTGTGTGTTCTTGTACTTGCTGCAGAGTGAGGACCAAAAATCATATAAACACCTACAAAGTGAGGACATTTTGGCTGGTCCTCACTTTTTTTCACCCCTTAAAGGGGCTTTTTCAGGGTTAAGACCTGGTTTTAGGGTTAGGGTTAGGCATCTAGTTGTGATGGTTAAGGCTAGGGTAAGGGGTTAGGGAATGTATTATGTCTATGAGAGTCCTCACTTTGACAGAAGCACAAGTGTGTGTGTGTGTTGGTGTGTGTGTGTTGGTGTGTGTGTGAGCTGGCTGCAGTTCCACTGTGAGCAGTAGGGAGCACTGATAGCTCACAATGGCACAGGCAAAGACTGAGCTCAGCTGGAAACAGCATCACTAGGTGTGTCTGAGCGCGTGCTTTTGCATGGGTGTGTGAGTGAGACCGAGTGAGTGAGTGAGTGGTGTGTGCCATGTCTATGGATGTGTTTGTTCACCTGTGGCCACTAGGTGCTGCCAGAGACCTACTCACTGCATGAATAGGGACATGAAGTAAAATATATGCACACTTAAAATAGAAACACTCACACACACACACACACACTGGTTTCCATGACTTCAGAGGACATTGAATTGACTTGTATTCATTTCCTGTTGACTTAATAACAATAACGAGTGCCCTAACTCTAACCCTGACCTAGACCTAACTTTAAAATATGTCTTCAGCTTAAAATGTAGCAATTTACATTATGGGGACTTGATTTTTATCCCCATAAGGAAGACAAGTCCCCATGATGTGACCGTGTAAACAGATTTAGGTCCCTACAACATAAGGAATACCATGTACACATACACACACAATCTTGTACAGTATTCTTAGAGAGAACACTCATAGACATCATGTATCCCCTAGTCCCTGACCCTAATCTTAACCGCCACAACTAAATGCCTAACCCTTAACCCAGTGTTTCCCAATCCTGGTCGTTGGAACCTTGTTGATGAGCTGCCAGTTGGAATCAGGTGTGTTGGAGCAGGGAAAATCTTAAACATGCAGGGCAGTGGGTCCCAAGACCAGGATTAAGAAACACTACTTTAACCTCACCCTAACATAAACCCAGTCCTAACCCTAACACTAAAATCAAGTCTTAACCCTGAAAAAAGCCCTTTACAATTGTTGGTACCAGACAAAATGTCCCTCACAAAGGTATATTTTATTGGTCCTCACAAAAGATATAAATACACACATACATATGGTATTATGGGGCCTCAAAAAGTGACAACAAAACCAAATCATTTTAATTTTTAATCCAGTAGCAAAATGTGAGCACTAGATTTCCATGGCGTCACTCATCTGTCAGTACTTTTGACTTGTTTTAAAACATTTCTTAATGTTCTTAACTCACCATATTGTAAACTTTGTTTTCTAACAAGCATCTGTTGGGATTTTTATGTAAATCCATCACCACCACCACAGTTTTTACGCATCTTTTAACAATGTTGAGAATAGCTGAATGACAAACCCAGTAGCAGAAATGACACGCTCTGCACTTAACATCCAACTAGAAAATACTAGAGGTTTGACCCCTTGACACTACATTTACTTCAGATAATTAGCATAAAAACATTCTCTTTCATCACTCAACATCATCAGACTCGGTCTGACTTTGTTTATTATTAATCCTCTGCAACAAAACACAGAGTGTTTTCCCCTCTGCAGCCTGAAACTGCTCCTCCCTCCCTTCATCCAGTGTGTCAAACATCAAATGCCTCTAATTTCAACACTAAGCAGGAAGTGGCTGATCAGTGCAGGTAGGTTTTTTTGTCTTTCATTTGATGCACTGGCTGCTGATTTATCAAAGTTCTCATGCTTCTTCTGTCATTTAGACAGTTATTTAAGAGGCAGATGCAAATATAGCTCAGAATGTGAGATTTGAAGGAGCATTACCGACACTGATAATTTATACATTTGATCAAGTTATTTGGAATTCCATCTATGGTGACTCTAATGCGTGGAAATCGGTGCTTTAGCGAATGATGTCACTACTTTGAGGAAATACAGATGTTTAAGACACAAAGGTAATATCTGTTAATGTCTGGAGAAACCAATTTCTATATATTCTATAATAAACCGTGTGAGGACTGAAGGAGCAAAGTCAACCTCACAACAGGACCTCACTTCTCCTTTTAATTAAATGGGGGGGGGGGGGATGGTCAGATGTATTTTCAAGGGGAAATCCACCTCCACTGGTTGAAAAGGTTCTGGTGAAATGGTTCACAAAATCAATAAGCCAGGGAAAAGAGTTAAGTGAACGCAGTTACCTTTTCCCCTGGACCCTGAGGGCTTTTTAAGATGACAGATTTTTCCCCCTTAGTGACAGCTTTACGGAACATTGCAGAATGTGTATGTTCACACTTATACCACAGGGGGCAGTATAGCCCTTCCTCAGTTATGTCCTGTCATGATGCCATAAATACAGGTGTGCTCCAGTGCATGGTTTTGCAGCCAATGAAGATGAACTCTGATTCCGTAAAAAGTACCAACTTCACATTTTATGCATTTGATTTTTCCAATGGTTCGATTGTTTTATGAAGGAAGAAACACAATACTCACTAGTGTTACTGGTCGAATGCTGGTCAAAATCTTGCAGTTTATGTTTTTTAACCACCAAACCAAAGGCTCTCTATTCGCAGAAAATCGTACAATGACATAATTTACATGAAATGTAACGCTGATCCACAATGGCCAGCCATGAGGCCTCTGCTGATTGGACATGGAATGGCCCAAATGCAATCAGCCTCGGCATGTTTTAAAAGTGCCTTCCCAATTAAAAGTGTGCCAGTTAATCCATCCTGATCCTGTTGAAGAGCTCTGGGCCGTTCTCGCTGCTCAGCGATTAGCCGTCTGAGCTGAGCTGATTGATTCTGAACCAATCTTCTCCACGAGACTGTAGCCCACGATGTAATGACCCACCGCTAAAGCTTGGATTAGACGTGCGCCAGAAAACTGTGGTTGGACGTACCACCAGCAGTGACCTTCTGGACGCTGCCTGTTTGCGAGTCAGGGTGAATTGCATGGCCTTGCATGAGAAATGTGTGATGCCTAATTAAGGCTGTGATCTGATTGCCAATCGTCAATGGTTCAGGAGTTGTGGACTCCCTCTTCAGACACAAGGCAAATTTAAATGCACCCTGTCATAAACTTAAACAGCAGTATGAAGACAAATGCTAATTTTCCATTCTTGCTGTTGCTAAAGATTATGTTTAATAAAATCCAGACTAATTTCAATCAGTAATAAATAAATACAGTATATATAAGGATATTGATTACCAAAAACCATCATCCCTGCACCACTCTTTGCAGGTGATATAATGCCATCTTGTTGCTATTTCTTTGTTAATTCAGCATTTATTTTTTGCATAATAATTTGGTTAAAATATGCCTTTTATTTTCAGTATTAGATATTTATGTAGCGAGTGCATCATGTATGTGGACTTTAAACTCTCAAACACTCAAATTAAATAAGTATTAGATTGGATACCTCTGTGACTGGTACTGCTGCCTTTGCCATGGTTAACTTTTCTGCCATGTTTGTATGTTTGTGTGAGGAGTAAAACTCAAAAAGAAAAGGACGGATTAGAATCAATTTTTCTGGGAAAGCAGATTCTGGTGGTGGACTGGCCAAAACCTTGTAAGAAAGAGGGCTATAGTAAAACTGGAGAAGCCTTGTTGTGTAATTCCTTTTTTTTGTTTTGAGGCAGATCATTATGCAAATATTGTGCATGCCTTTTCCTTAAATAATCAAATTAGGCATTGACGTGTTAAAAGGTTTTGATTTGACCTAAAGACGTAAATATGACAACCAGGCTACAAAAGCAGTCTACACACACTGACGTGGTTCACACAGCTATTTTTTTTTAAAGGGCTCTACCTTGATATCCAATCGTTTGGAAATCCTAAAGGAAGCATTATCCTGAGCCTTAACCCTAAACTGATAATGCCTAACTGGTTATTGTGGACCAGCACACACACACACACACACACACGCACACACACACTTTCTTTATGCTATAGACACACCACTCAGCAGGATGTTGAAATTAAGCCAACTACAACCTGGCCCTGTGCCTCTGGGAGTCACTACTGCCATCCCACACACAGACACACTTGCTCATATAGGTGAAAGGTGAGCCAATCAGTGCCGTCTCTGCAGTTATACATTGGTGCTAATGATGGGTGTGGCAGAATGTGACACGTATGGGAAATTTACTGCTCCTCTGACTGGGAGCCTGTGCCACAATGAGGATGGATGGACTCCAGAGAGTAAAGTGGCTACAATACAATGAGTCAAAGGTTGGACACAAAGTGGGAAAGCAGTGCTTTAAATCCTCATTTTTCTGACTGTTACACATGACTTGTAAAATACAGTATACTGTACATTTGTCACACCAGAACAGTAAATAATAAGTTATTATTGAGCTGTTCTATTTATAGTATGCATCTAAATACAACATGGGCTGTGGATATAGGGGATGAACATTCACAGAGGTCACCATGAGAGTAGGAGCTCTTGAAAATTACCATCATGGTGAGAAAATGACCTTTGTAAAATATGCTGAACTCCAAGATGCTTGGTATATCTCAAGATGGCCACCATTTCAAATCAAACAGTGGTGGAGGTAGAGGTGCAGACTTGGTTGCAGACTGTCGTATGACGGACAGTGTCCATGTGAAATCCTTATTCATGCCAAGTACGATGTGTGTATTGTCACATGGGACCAGCTGACTAACAGGAATAATGAGATCAGACCTGGATTTGTGTGTGTTTGTACCTTCAAGCCTGACCACCAGCGGCACCTTCAGCTCCAGTTCTCGACAGGCCTTGGTGATGCCATTGGCGATGATGGCACAGTTGACGATCCCACCAAAAATGTTGACCAAGATGGCCTCCACCTGTGAAAAAAGATGCAAAGCAAGGGTTTAGCCCACTTGTATCCAAACTCAAGAACAGGAGGGTTCTACATACCAGCCACTTCTTTATTTACACCTGCGCAACTGCACATTAATGGAAATATCTAATCAGCCAATCACATGTTGTCATGCATTTAGGCATACAGACATGGTCAAGATGACATGTTAATGATCAAACATGGTCAAGACGACCTGCTGAAGTTCAAACATGGTCAAAACAAGAGGCTAAAATTCAAACTAAGCGTCAGAATAGGGTGATTTTATTGACTTTGACCTTGGCTTGGTTGTTTTGTCATATGACCTGGCCTGCACTTTTTAGAATCTGTTCATCTACTGTGTTCTTTACGCACAGCCATCTTTAGGGTTTAGAGAGAATGGTCTGATAAAGAGAAACATCGCAACACTTATCTGGTTGAAGATTACTTGTTTAACACCAGAGGTCAGAAGAGACAGACCAGACTTGTTTAAAATGACAGAAAGGCAAACCATGGTTCGCAGAGGACCATCTCTGAATACACAACATGTCAATGCTTCCTGTGTACATTAAGTAGCAGGTGAGAATATATTTTCATATTTCCATCAACAGCTGTAAATCCACTTTATCACATTAGTACAACACAGTGTCAGGACTGACATCTCTCTAAACATCCAGTAGAGAAGCTTCATGACCTGCTGTGTGTACAGTAGGTCATTCACCCAGCGGCTGTTTCCCCCTCTGAGGCGATACAACACTGTCACAATGGAGGCAGAATAAAGGAATATATAGCTGAAGTTAAGAGGCCAGCATCAAGAATAGGAGGCTGCACTGGAGCCAAGTAATAAAGCCATATTTCAATAGGAGGTGGTGACATGACAAACAACAGCAGCTGCACTCCTGGCTGGTTTTCAAACCTTTGAATGTAGCTGATCCATATATCATATTTAGTGTTTAAAACTGATTATTATACCACATGTGTTTAAATATCAAACCTTTCAGTTAAAGAATAACTTACAAAGACTTACATACACACAAACACACACAGAACACTTGTAAGTGTATGTGAGTTTAAAGCAGGATGGGAACTAAGTCTAGATTTCCCTGACAGCTAGTAAAGCTCAAGTTAGTAAGTTGTGAAAAACTTCAATTCATGAAGTTTATATGAATAAAAAGCCAAATTTGATGAGTCACGAGAAGCATATGACACTTCACCAATGCAATGTGATGTATTATTTAATTTTTTATTAGAATTCAACTGATAGTGGATTTTTAAATAAAGACAGCTAAAATAAAGATAGTTTGACAGATGAAAAAATGCCCCCCCCCCCATTCCTGAGGACAAAACATAAAAGAAAGAAAAATGTTTGGACAACGTTACGATATTCCAAGAAAATTTGAAAACTAATGTGGTAGTGGATGCATTGCTTTCATGCAGTAGTGCATGTTTTACCACAAGGTTGCAGCAGCAGCGTTTGTTGAGTGGACTACATTTTTGTTACCAGAAGGGATAAAATATACAGGGTTCCTTGAATGCATCTCAGAGCTGCTCCTCTAATCTCAAAATGCTGTTGAACCTGCATTAATCTCACCAACTCCCATGCACCTTTTTTCCTTTAAAGTTATATTTTTTGATTGGTAACATTTATACCAGCATTGTTATGTCTACAGAAACTGGATTTCTATCTTTTTTCTCCCAGGCAACCTTATTTTTTTGATGATTATTAGGATGTGCAGACCTAAAGATTTAAAAAAGGATACATAAAAAGTGTTTCCGAAGCATACACATACCAGTCTACTGCTCACTGCTGAGCTTTAAACACAGCAAGTTGTGCCACACTGTCTGTATCATCTTCACTTTAGCTGCAGTTTTTGGAAGACGTCTTCCACTTTCTTATATAACAAGAAGGAAACTGATATCACTTAGAAGACAGCTATAGTGTGTGTGTGTGTGTGTGTGTGTGAGCAATTACACTAACAATCTAGCACTTAGTAATTACCTTGGCTAGCTCAGTGGGAAAGTAGACTGGGAACACACAGGATTAATCCCCCATGTTTGTTTATAATCACTGCTAATCTGTTAGTCACTTTGGATGAGCAGCTTGTCCGCGTGCGTGTGTGTCTGTATGTTTTCCGTGTGGTAATGATGTTTACTGGGAGAGAAGATCAAGGACTTGGATAGGTTTCTGAGCGACAGCCGTCGTATTGTCCTCTACATTCTATCCAAATGAGCATCTTCTTTAAACAGCAGAGAGTGACACCAGAGCAGCAGAGCAAACACAGATGTGGGCAACAGCATAAAGACTCGGGCGCCAAGGAAAAGAAACCGAGCAAGCTGTTAAGTCCACATTGAGAACAGTTTTCACACTGATGAAGTTTATTATCGTGGGATTAGATGTGGAATGCAAAGAATGTTGGATAAAGGCAGACAAACAGTCGAGGCAAACTGCAACTGAGCTAAAATGTTTAAATGTAAAACTAACGGAGCAGAAGTTGCATTACATTACATATATTTGAGTAATGATACATGACGAGGTTTTCTGATATAATAAAGTACTGGACGGGGTGAAGATAAGTAATGGCAGTATTTTTTTCAGGAGAATTTTTCATGCTATAACCTGCTGTTGTAATCAGTTAAACCTCTATTTAATAGGACGACCCTTGTGTTGTATTTAACGAGGGAGGCCATTTGGTTAGAGCAGTGGTTCTTTTCTCTTCACTGATTTGCTGGTATTGCTTAGCACTGTGGCCTCACAGCAAAAAGGTGCTGGGTTCAATTCCTGGTCCAGGACCTTTCTGTGTGGAGTTTGCATGTTCTCCCCATGTCTGCGCGGGTTTCCTCCTGGGTCTCCGGGTTCCTCCCACCATCAAAAGCAGGTATGAAGGTTTATACATTCAGTCAGGTTAGGTCCATTGTGTCCATTGCAGCTGCTTTGTCGCAGCGGCTCTGATCAACCCTCCATCTGACCTTGAAATTTCGCAGTGTAATTTCTGTTATATAATGACATTACATTTTGATTTGTTGAATTAAGAGAGTTTGGTGCTTGTGACTAACCAATTTGTCTGAATTACTGTGTTTCATTCCTCTCCATCAAACTATTACTTTAATATCTGGTCTAGACTGTCCAGCAGATGTTTTATAAGGACACTTAACCTAAAAACCAAGGTCTGCAGAGTATCTGCAACACACTGACTAGCTCCCTCAAAACGCAGTTGTACAGAGCCTAAGAGAGATTATCTCCTCTTTGTAATCACCAAGATAAAGTTTCTTGCATAGGAAAACACGTCTGTAATGGAGCAAGTCGACCTGCTGGAAAATGAATGGATGCAGGTGGACTGTCAGCTCCAAGAGGAACTTGGAAGAAAAGATGAGCCCAGAAGGAGGAAGCGAGGCTTGGCCCTCCTCGCTCAAACAGACAACAAGCTAAAGACGAGCGAAGAGCGGAGGAAAAAATGGGTGTAATACAGTAGAGGTGAGTTTTAACAGGAGAGGGTGAGGAGAACACAGTAAAAAAAACTGGAGAGGAAGAAAACTTAAAATAAAGAAAAGATGGAGTACAAACGCAGAGCAGGAGACAAAGAATGAAACATAAAAGTTAAAAGTCTCTAATGGCTATTTACATTTTACACATCCAGTGTTACTGTGCTCTGTATATTTACCACAGTGTTTTGAAACAAGTAAATATACAGTAGATGAAAAAGACAAATGTGGGATTCATCACTTCTGTGCACGTCACACAGACATTCCAATTAAATGCAGTGAGGCGTGTTAAGGCTGAACCATATTAAATCATGTCCTGTGTAAATGGTTGACTTGAAATCTGTAATTGGAATGATTTAAATCAAAGTTAGCACACACAGTGGAACAGTGGCTAGCACTGTTGCCGGTTCGACCAATGGCCTTTCGGAATGGAGATTCAATGTTCTCCACATGTACGTGTGAGTTTTCTATGAGTACTTGGGCTTCCTTCCAGTCCAAACAAATGCAGATTAGGTTAATCGGAAACTCTTAATTAACCATAGGTGTGTGTGAGAGTAAATTGTTGTTTGTCTCGGGTTGGTAGGTCAATTGGTCAATTGAGGACACATGTGGCCGCACTCCCAAACTGCATGAACGCAATCCTACCACAGTATAGATTAGAGACTCCTCCTCAGCTGAGGTCCACTGACCCGCTGCCGTTTCATAGTATTTTTACACTAATCAGCACCCATACACCAAGCCATAATGCAGACTCATTAAAGACATAATTTGTAAATAGAGCTGTCCCAACACGATCAGATAACTGAGGACCGAAGTTAACAGAGCCACAATGATTAGCTGAGTATTACTCGATTACTAATCGAAAACTAATTTGATAACTAATTAATCGGTTTGTGTTTTTATAATATTCAGTTTTTTAAATGTGAATATTTTCCGGCTTCTTTGGGCCCCTTAACAAAGAAATCATTAAAACTGTATCATTTGATTTGTAGACAAAACAAGATGGATGAAAACATCATTATTTTGAGGTTTGGGAAACAATGACCATAGTATTTCAACATTTTCTGACATTTTCCGGGCCAAAAAAGTACTTAATAAACCGAGAATGCTGTATGTTAATACCTGGTCGAAATCGGGCTGCTGAAAAAGGAAACATCCTTGCTCATGATGAGCTCTACCCTGTAACTGGTGTGAAAGCAGACATGTGAAAAGCAAGAGAAAGTGGAAGGACGGCATCAGAGTTCAGTGGATCGAGACCGGCAGATGGACAGAAGGTGTGAAATGAGGCAGGGTCACGATGCTCAGACCTCAGATGTACTGTAGACTGAGCCGTTCTGACAGCTGTTAGGTGTTATCTGCAGGTCGTTATGTGTGTATGTGAATCTATATTCTTTGTCGCCTTAGGGCTATGTTTGAATGTGCGCTTCCCCTGTTGCTCTGTGCAGGTGTGGCCCGCAGCAGGGGCACAAGGTCATCACCGCTGCTGCCATGTGGAATTCACAAACACAGCCAGTTAAAGAGACAGAAAGAAACAGAAAAGGTTTGAGTGCGTCTCCATATTTTAGCCTCATCACCGCTGATTTTAACAGCTTCCTCGTACACCGTCTGTGAGGGAATGATTCTCTTCGTACAGCGATAATGCACAGCTACAACTCTCTGCAGTAGAATTACATCATGTCTGAACAAAATATCATGTGCTGGTCCAAACTGACATTAGCTCTGTGCTAAACAGATAAACATACAGAAAACTTATATATGCTATATGTACTGTATATGAATATGTATCACTGTGTGGGTGGCAGGGGTAGTTTTGAGAGAAAAGGGCAAGACACATCCATTAATGCTTGTAACTATTATTATTTTAATCCTTTTTCTTTGCTTCTAGGTTTTTCTAGGTTTGTCTTCTTGGCTGTGATTTTCAGGGAAGGATGGAGAGGAAGGATGGGATGAATAGAGGACTGTAATTTATTTACAAAAATGAGACCACAGAACATTACCTACTGCATGTAAGTAACTGCATGGTGACACACACCAGCTGGTCTCCACTGGGGGGCAGCAGAGATTTAGATGGTGTGTTGCACCCTCACTATGGAGGGCTCCATTCTTGCCCGATCTGCAGCCCATTTTTCAACTCTGCCTCTATTGGGAGGAACCATATTTCTTCCATTCATGCATCTCCTATTGACACCAATGTATATTAATGATACATGAGGAAAGATTTATGCTACTTGGCACAGAAGTGAATGCAGTTTATAGAAATATGGATGTGGTGAGTTGCATTTTGCTGGAGGGTTGTTTTTTTTTTTTTTTTATTCCATATAATTTCGGCTGGTTTCTCCTTATACATATTGTTCAGTATTGATGGGTTTTACCACTTTGGCCTGTTCCAAGTAAAGATTACAGAACTAGAGTGGCAGCAGCAGCAGCAGCACACAACAACAACGACATTTTAAGAGAATCTAAGTGGAAGAGCAGATTAGGCAAACATTTTTTGTATATAAGTACATGTTTTGGTTAAGCCATTTCATGGTACACTGAGTAGTGCACACTAGAATATATATATTTTCTGGTCTATATGGGGTTAAAATGCCACAGTGATGAACTAGTCAAAAGAATGGTTGTTTGATGCCTTCTACAATCAAAGGTCTAACTCTGCTCTGCTCCATTTTGCTCTCAGCATCTCAGAAATTCAGGCTTACAGTAAGAAAGAGCATTGTACTCTCCAATCCATCTAAAATCTCCAATCTCACATTGTAGCATTTTACCTCCTGTCACAGAACCAATATCAGGTTCTTTCCTTAAGGGCATTCATTTCAGGTGAGCCAACCTGTCAGCAGCAGGGAAGATTTCTTTCATCAGAGCTCAGCATAAAGGCATCAGGTATACGCTGCCAACTTACCCGTTTTTACAGGATCTTTGTGTGTTCTTTCAGGCAGTGTTACGCATGAGCTGGAGCTTTCGACCCGACGGTGACAGAGAAATGAATCAAATTTTACAAAATACGATTGTTGCTGCCAGCACTGCGATACCCTGCCGAGCCTTTTTTGCGTCAAAGTCAAAAAAGGGACCTTCACAGGAATAACTGGCTTTTCTGCCTGCTATTATAAGCCCCACTAACTGCATTTAGGACAAGAAAGAAATGTAACCCAGACAATTTGACATGCTCATGTGGCCCTGTATTATACTCCTGTATTTAAGCTCTCTTGTGCTTTCAGAAAATGTGACTTGGATACATGATTGAACAAATAAGAGGGCTGTTGTTACTGACGTGCGTAATTATAAAATTAACAAATTATACAGCAACATCAGTATTGACGACAACGGAAAGCAGCATCTCATGCTCAGAAAGTCTTCATATTCTTTCCACAGTATAATAGAGATGATGTACTTTACTCTCCTCCAAGTCTAAACCCAACGGGGAATAAACGTATTGTACTCCTCCTCATTTTGTAAGGTTTCTTGTCAAGAGTTGAGCGTGTTGCCGAATTATCACTCAAATGCACATTTTCATGCCTGTACCCCTGTTAAGAGCTGCTAATCTTGTGCAAGAAAGAAAAGGGAAATCATCTTGTTTTCTTTGTTACCAGCAAGCAGATCGAAGGAAAAAAAAGCAGGGATGATATGGGTGTGTGTGTCTCTTTCCATGTCCTATTAAAGGCTATTGTTCCGTCTTATCTGCTGGAGACAGCCTGTACTGTCACCGCCTGCTCTGGCAGGCCTTGTTTGTTGTTTTCGTTGTTTTTGATGTTCTGAGGGGCCATGAGTTCGGCCTTGGGGCCAGAGGTTAGCATTCAAGGCTTCCAAATCAAGGAGAGGCTCATGGCTTTATTCAGTCATCTTGGAAAGACAGGATTGCTGTAGGTGAGGAACAATTATTCAGTTCAGCCAATGTCTTTAAGGCACGAGAAAATCACACTCTTTGTAGCACACGGGTAACTTCCAAGTTCTCTACGTCGGCCAGAAAATGTCACAAGAGAAAGATTGTTCTTGCATTATTTTTTCAACATAAACTCCTAAATACTGATGTTTGCTATCCTGTCGTAGAAGTGGGTCTTATAAGTCTATAATCTAATAATAATATAATAATAATAATCTATACTCTCTATTATCACTCAAAAATAAGTCAACAAAGCGGTCTGATTTTCAAAAGACTTCACTTGCAAAGAAACATTATCTGGTGAGGCCAATACCTTTTTGAGGTACCCTTGTACCTTTTGGATTTGATTTCACAGTTTCAACCAGAAAGTACCAAAGTTAGCTACCCAACATTTATTTCAGGTGATCATCTAACATCTTAGTCACAGACAATACGATCACAATACGATCTGAGCAACAACCAAAAGTTGCCGGGGCATCAGATTATCACTGCAGATCATTATCCCCATCTTATTTTAGAGCACAGAGCTACAAAGTTTAAGCATTCCTTGAAACCACCTCACATTTTGCGATTGCGCTTCATGTTACAACATGTTAAATCTGTGAATAAAAGGAGGAACAATTGGAATAAAGGATCTTCTAAGCGCAATCTTTCAAGGGAGCGGTTACTACTCTGAGAATCAGTTCTGTCAAACCAAATAGTAATATTGCCTTTGCAAATCTATTCTTAGGGTCCTGAAGTCAGACAGTCAGGTGAAGTGAAACCAATGGAAGAACAGCGATGGAGAAGAAAAGACAGGGAGAGATGTGATGGAAAGTGGTGTGGTCCCTGGCTTCTATTGAAGACTAGGATTGGCTCTGGCAAAAACGAATAAGAGGCAAATAATTATACAGCCTGCTGAAGCATGACAAGCCCCTTTTCTTGGGAGTGTGAAGAGACCGACTGAGCATTATGTCAAAGACTGGTCATGTCACTGGTGATGACACCTCATCAGTGCCTGGTTTGGACAAGATTTGCCTCCAGGAATGAAAGATGTGTCATACAAATCAGATTATAGTCTACATAATACAAAGTATTAGCTCTGTTCTTATGCGCAATTACAATTATTAAGCCTTTATACTGATGTAATAACTGATGTATTTAAACCCGTTGAGAAGAAAGTTCTATAGAAATTAACAAAATATGTAATATTTGTTTTGGAAAAGTTATCCCAGTTCTCCTTTAGAGAATACATTCTTCAACAAAAAAAAATAATTTGGTAAAACCAGGGCAAAATCTCAGATACATGCCACATCCCCACATTTGTCATGTCCTCTGAGTGCTGCAGTGCCATTTTTTGTGTCTGAACTCTACTGTGCACTGACATGTCTCAAGTCTTTTCCTGTTTGCTCTAGCAAAGAGCATTTTATGAGTATTGAGCAACCTTCCACCTCCAGCCCCCACTGATTCCACTTTTCTATATAAGTCAAAGAACAGAAACCAATCAGTGGAAGAGGTGGCTTTACCTCAAGCGCAAAGAGGCTTGTGCAAAAGTGTCAGTGAGGGAACAGAGGAAAAATGAGATGGTGAAAGAGAATTGGCAGAAACCATGCAGCCAAAGAACAGATCCTGGAGAAACTTAATGTTTGCTATCTTTTGTGAGTGACCATGGGTCGTGACTGTAGAGACTGCCTGATCCCAGAGATATGGCAGTATTTCTTTTGACTATAGGCCTTATAGTTGGCAACTGTGGGTCAGGAGGTAGTTGGACATCCACTAACAAACAATCAAAGTGGACCACTGTGCCATAAAAGACTGAATGATATGTGATAACCGAAAAAATAAATGTGCTGCACATCTTTGAGTGGTCTTTAAGGTTTGAAAAGACACACCATGTCTTTTGAGAATTGACCTACCAGAATAGTCCAAGTTGTCAAGCTAGTGAGGTTGATTTCAAGATGAAAGCTTTGAGTACATGGCAGCTTGGATGACATGCAGTAGTATGGATGAGGTCAAAGTCGCAGTGGGAACATATCTGAGACTAAATTTAAATGTGTCAAGGCAAAACAGAATCTAAGCCATAATATTTTTCTGATAATTTAGGTGTAATGACAGGCTGAACCAACATGGGCTAAAATCTCTTGCAGTCTGAGCCACTTAGTGTTGAAGTCAGAAGTTAGAATCAAATAGCATGCAGTGCTTAATGATTGTAATTCTAGAGTGGTACAAATAATACAAATTTTACAAACAACTTGTGAGCACACACAAAGGTAGAGCAGTCTGTCATAGTATGTTATGTTGCCCCTTTAATTTTAACCTTTCAATTTTTAAAAATGAACCTCGACTTTTGTTTTTGCTGCAAAGAAACAAAAAAAATCAATCTGTTCTCGTGAGCCAAGAATCATGAGCAATTAAAGTTTTATAGAAAATGCAATATATTGTGCATCACATTATCATGTGGATATGAAACAATCTATATGGGGATTTGAGTAATTAATTTTCCTATTATCCAAAGCCATTAACCAAATATAAAACTTGCAAAACATGATGACATGGATCTGAAGATAGAGCAAACATAAATGGTTTATACAGCACTTTTCTGGTCTTGTTCACCACTCAGCGTTTTACACTTGAGGTCTGCCATTTATCCATTCACACACAGCTGCCAGGACCAATTTGTGGTTAAGTGTGACACCCAGGGAAATATTGGCACATAGAATAATGGGAGCAGGGAATCAAACCCTGGACCTTTGGGATAGAAGATGACCAACTCTACCTGATGATCCACAAAAGCTGACATTCTATAATCAGCTACAGTGACTGACAAAGAAATCACCTTTGTGACTATGACTCTTCTTTTATTGTTTCTATAAACAGTAAATAAGAATCTATGTGTGAACTTGTTAGCCCTTAAGGTTTTACTTTGCTTCTTGTTGAACGAACAATCATGCTGTGACCACATCCCAAGCAACACATTGGACAAAATCCACTTATTATTTACATTATTATTATTCACCATTAAGAAAGAGCTTTCACTGTCTGTTGCTTTATGTCAAACTGAATATGCGTGGGGAAAAAGTAATATATCTTTCTTTTACATTGAGAGGCCACCAATAAGGTGTTTTCACAGTTAGTGACAGATCTGTTGGTACAAATGTGTGTTTCTTAATCCACTTGACCTGAGTCTGACTTTAAATGCCAGCTCCATAAAATATACTTTGCCGCACCTTATGTCTCCCTTCATCATGGAGCTAGAGACAAACTATACTGTATTCTGTCTTGTACAATAAAGGTAGGTGTACACCGTGCAATTTTAGAACTCATGTTAAATTCCAACTCGTACCGTGAGAGAAAAATGTCTGCAATTTAAAGCCAAAGCTCACCGTTTTTGTGCTCACACTGTAAGGTCAGATTATCAAGCCGCGACCCGAGTGCTCATTGTACGAGTAAAAACATCCTGTCAACTCCAGAGATCGTCCTGGCCTTGGATATTTGTCAAGATAAAGATAGGTTTGAACACTCTCAGGCAACAAGCAACAATTCTAACAAGGAGGAAGCATCAGAGTATCTTAACTCTGAGGTGCCGTACACTTGAGAATGAGTTTGGCAGAACCAGCCATAAAATTTTATTTTTGGAAGACAGTGTCCAACATGAAAAAAAAAAGTCAAATTTTAAAATGTATTTTGGTGTATATACAACCCATATGCAACTTTGGGAAAGCATGTACCAATCTTTCATGTTGCTGTTGCTATCTTTGTCATCATCATCTTGTGTTTGGAGTTTGTACATCCTTTATGCTCACGCTCCACATCTTCTTCTTTGTTTTTAAGATGTTTTAAGAAGTTCAAGGTTCACAGTATCTTTATTATCCCAGAGGGGCAATTTGGGTTAAAGCCAGCATTCACATATTAATATATGTGGACATTTATTGAAGCAATGGCATGTTAACAATAAACTTTATAAAGTGAACAAGAAAAAGATCTTATTGGGAAAGTTTCTGTTTCCATGTGGACAGCATGGACTGCCCAAGAAAGACTTTAAGGTGAGATCACTAATTTTACTGTGGCTAACCTTATTGCTTACAGTAGGGACAATAACGACAATTTGGTTGATTGTATTGGGAGCAGATAATTGGTCTGGTTGGCTCAAAACTGGTTCAAAAGTGTTCAAAAATTGTGTTTATGTATATGACCAAATTCACTTTGTTTGAAGAGCCTGTTAAGACACGGAGACAATGGTGGCTACTGTAGGCACTGGGTGTGCTTCCATTGTGCTGTCTGCTGCTCACTATGCTCTGTCACTAAAGAATTTCAAGAGCACTTAACGGAAAGTTCTGAAGAAATAAACGCTGCTGTACAGAATATATGTGTTTCAAGCCATTAACTACCTGGCCCATTAACCGTGGGCTGTAAAACTGTGAAGCATTTAAAGTGTAATATGAAAACTTATATCAAGGGCTTAGATTCTGTTCCAGACATTGGGTGCAGACTGAGTTCTGAGATGTTAAAATAATATATTATGATGGTACTTATTATTGTGCTTTCATATCATGGCAGTCAAACATAAAATGCAAAGTCATTGAAAACTGCTGTACTTTTAAACACATTATACTTTATATCACACTAGTTGAATTAGGAAATCATGTATTTGCATCTTTGGAAAATCCTTTACTGTCTTATTATCATCAGTAAGGAGACAACTATATTTTGTTTTAGCAGGAAATTCAAAGTAAACTCACCCATTCATACAGTGCATCTATGTGTAACTTTATCAAACATCCATCATACCCATTCAAACACTTTGAAAACATCCATTGGAAACAACTTGTGGTGAAGTGTCCCAGGGACATATTGACATGTAGACTAGAATGTTTACTGTTCACACTAATGTCCTTTGGTTTGCTGGTTTGGCTGGACTGAAAAGCTCTGGCACTTACCTAAAGAAGAAATGAAGTTAGCAGACTTCTGCTGCAAGGCTGCTAGTACCATTGACAGAGAAAGAGGGAGACAGAGAGCAGGACTGTAGATAAACAGGTCTGAGCTTGAGTTCAGCATGTCTTTAAACAATAAAAATATGGTGAAAATGTTAGTTAAGTTAAGTAAACAAGTGGTTTAATAGCAGAGAATTGACGTGAATATTCTGGACAAATAATGAAGAACAGTGACGTTCAGCTGCTTTGGTCCCCACTAAAGCAAAACATGTGTTCAGATTTTCCATTCTGACTGGATTCTCCATTCAAAATACAGCAACATTCTGAATGTTGCTGAAATTTACAAGATTCAACTTTACAAGATTTTTTTAACTCATTCAAATTTGGCAAAGTGGTGAGTAAACACATTTTCCTGTAGGTCGAGAGTCAAGTCAGACACTTATTTCAAAAGCGTCCTGAACAATACGTGGACGAAAAACAAAAGGGAGAATGTACAAAACAACAGAGAGATGTCATGCATGGCGCAAAGTGAACAGAGAGACAGACCTCTGCGGTGAGCGCAAGGTTTGTCAGATGTCAGCAAGGGATGTAGAACTCGACTCCTGCTGCTCACCTCAGGGTATCAGGATGCTCCTGGACCCACACATGCACTTCCTCTACATGTACACACACACACAAACACAACCACTTTGCGGTGAATTGGACTAGGGCAGGAATATTATTCATTCCCAGAGGGTGTCGTGTCACTGCTGACAAACGGACATAAATATTCCTCAACCCTTTCACCAAGGGTTAATGGCTGTCAATCAGGCACACACACAGGGCAGCACATGTGTAGGCTGTGTGGACACGCACAGTATGGCTGCTTTCACTGCACTAGCAAGGTCATTTATGGAAACTGGAAAAACCTTAAGGGGCATGAAGCTGCGTGAAGCCATGTGAAGCCACATCATGTTTGTACGGACACAGAAATATGAACAAAAATCATAAATACATAGAGAGAACAAGAATACAAGAGTAGGATGCAACATTAACCCGTTCTCCAGTCTGTCACGGTCAGTGTTGTCAGTCTCAGTTAACTGCTCTTATATTAACATTCACATACACACAGTCTATTTACACTTTTATAAACTATGAAACAATGTAGCACACTATACAGTATATTGATTCTCCTTCTGCTTCTTTCGGCTTCTCCCTTTAGAGGTCGCCACAGCGTATCATCTGCCTCCATCTTGGCCTCTTCCTTGCGTCCGCTTCTGTTACACCAGCTGTCCTCAAGTCCTCCTTCACAACATTCATGAACCTTCTCTGTGGTCTTCCTCTTTTCCTCCTGCCTGGCAGCTCCATCTTCAACATCTTTTGTCCAACATAATCACTGTCCCTCCTCTGCATGTGAACAAACCATCTCAACCGATCAACCGGAGCTGTCCCTGGAATGAGCTCATTTCTAATCCTGTCCATCCTGGTCCCTCCCAATCTCAGCATCTCAAGCTCTGCCAGTTCCACCTTCTGTCTTTTAGACAGTCCAACTGTCTCCAAACAATATACATCATAGCATACCGTCTTGTAGACTTTTCCTTTGCTGCTACCCTTCTGTCACATATCATCCCATATAGAAAGAAATCTTATATAGGGTCTTTCAAAAGATAGGATTCTTTTTTTTCCATCTAGACGGTGTAGTTCAAGTGGGAATGGTCGCAAGGAAGAGATTTACCCAAACTAACCTCAGAATTCAATTAAAGTGATCTCTTTATGTGGAAGATATTAAGACGTCTGGAAAAGTTTTAGATAAAGAACAACATTTATAGCTTTAATAAAATGGTCAGATGTGTAAAAGAATACAATACAGCAAAAATAAATAAATATAAATGAATAAACAGCTACTAGTTTTCATCTGTGTATTTTCTTTAAAAAAAAGATACAGCTCGAATTCAATAGTAGATACCAATAAAAGATTTTTAACTTGCTCAACAGCATCAAACAGCAACAATGTTTACTTTTGAGATGCTAATAAAATGATGAAAAATGTATTACTTTCAAATGTTATATTCAATTTATGTTGATAGATCCTTTCTATATTCTAAATACCAGAACTTCAGAACTTTTAGACATTTAATTGCTTTCTAATTTTCAAAGAACATAGTACAACAATTATATTTCAGCCTTTAAAATTTAGTAATTGTATTGTTTCAACTGGTGATTTTAATTTAAAAAGATTCAGGGTTCAGCTCTTCTCCACAGTTTACATTCATAAGCTGCTTTCTAAATCAGACTTAAGCTTTACGTGAAAAGTGGCAGTGGCTCTCACTGCCGTGCTCCACTCTGCTCGGAGCAAAAATGATTGTATTAAACTGAGGAAATGCATAATAGTCAGGGAATGGCATACATAATCACCGCAGAGACTGGTTACAACAATCAGCAGCTGAATATATGAGGGCCAACATTTCCTGCTTTGTTTCTAATGCTGCATGGCCAATAAAAATTAATTTATTCTAATGTATGCACACAGAAGGTCAATTATCCAAATGATTCTGGTTTGGATTGCACCTGATCTTGGAAACCAATGAGCCATCGAAAGGGCAGATGGGTGTGCTTTGCAAGGCAAATCATCCCCCCAACCCTCGTCTTTTGTCACCTCCCCACCATTTGCATGTCTAAATGTGCAGGCCATCCACTCACCTTTTGTAATGTGCATCCCACTAATGGAAAAACAACTTAGCATTTACCTTGTTTAGAGAGAAGCCAAGCCACAGAACAAGACAGTGTAGGTGTAAATATGGTCAGCTGCTGTAGATGAGTAGACCTGGGAAACCAATAAACAGTGTTTACAAGGTAATGCTAGTATTAAAAAAAAATAAAAAATAATAATAATAACTACTGTACTATAAACATGCATAAACTAACATTTTAAAGGGTAACTTAACCCCGTCTTTTAAAGGCTAACTCCACTCAATGCCTGATTTTGAAAAATGCCAAAAAGTGGGCTGAGAGCTGAGTGAGGGAGAATGGGTAACAGTGAGGGGCCGTGGATTAGTAGTGGAATCTGACACTGTGCTGCAGCTGGGGGAAGTCCTCAGTGAGACAAGTCTCTTCATCACTCACACTGCGCTTCCACTGGTGGAGAGAGAAATGCGACAAAGAGACACCTCCAGTGTTTATAAAAGGGGGAGGAGTCTGGGACAATGGGCCTTACGCTTGTCGGACAGTGGGCTGATGAAAATGTATGAAAGCAACATAGTGAGGACTAAGAAAGCCATGTGTTGTTACTGCTGTTTGACCAGAGAGGCAAACACCAGCAAACATATATCAATACTTTTACACTAAAATTTGAAGCTTTGCAATCAACATTTCTATCCTATACCCATAAACACTGGTTTATATCTGGAAAAAGTGGATTGGGCTTGTCACACTTGACAAGTGACATGTAGATGAAAAGGTGTTCACAGAGCTTCTCTATTCTACCATATGAACTTCACTAACACTCACAGTCAGTGGGATAAGTGCAATTTTCAATTTAAAACCTATTAAGGGAGTCTTCTTGTAGAAACACGGTATCACCTTTATTTTCTAAGAATACATGTTAATAAACAGTGCAGAGGGATTTCTACAGAGCTGTGGAGAAGAGCTACAGCAACTACTAGAGCATCTGCTACTTCTTTCACAATATGAAATCAGACAAACATTTAATGTTACAGAATCCAGGTAACTCATAGGCGTACCATGGTCCAGATACAAACCTGGAACCATTTCCAAAAATCTTTGATAACAATTACATTTTTTACTGAATATTTGTATTTTAACTGGCACAGCATTTCCAGTTTTACACCACTCGAGGTAAAGGAAATGCGCTGTAAATGACCAAATATCACCAAACTCTGCTACACATAGGTGAACGTGTTACTTTGCATATGCCACAAATCCAAGAACTTTTCTGTTAAAAAGTAAAAACACACACAGGCTACTGAAGACATCCATGGTGGTTGTTAGTTATTTCCTCCACAACAACTCCAAATAAACCACAATGGTTGTAAATAGTTATCAGTGGTTACAGTGAAACAAGAGTTGATGAAGAACTGATTAAAGTTGTGATTAATGGTGAGTCTGAAATTGTATTAAGTCAGAGGCGACCTGACGTCCTCTAAAAGGTCATAAAATAAATGTACTGTTGCAGTGTGCTAAACACAATCAACTTTGTTTGTTCAGAATCAGCAACTTTTATCATGGTGGATTTGGGTGGGTAAATAAAGGCTACAACCACCAGTGTGACAATCAGAATGCTCTTCAGCTTACGTTAACTGTGTCGGACATAACGTGGCCCAAATCACACTCAAATCCAAAAGACATAAAGAGGGAAAGAAGAGGGAAAAAAAGAGAGCGATATAGTTTCCATTTCAAATGGATGTTTAGGTGGAGAGATAATTTAGTCAGGCTGGAATAACTACAGTGAGTAGTAATTCTGATGAATGGGAGGCGTTCTCAACCTTTGCCAGCTCCCCGTCAACCCCCATATATAGAAAGCCTTTCTACTGACCCACTGATTGGTTTTTCCGTCCTCGTCAATGACCGAATGTCAATTACTGTTTTTCAACACCATTCAGCTCTGGCTAAATGAGTCATTTTGAAATTGATAGAAGAGGCACGTTTTGCACATCCCACTCCAGACCTCTCCTTCACCTCATGGTTTCACTGAGGACTGGCAATATATGAGCTAAAACGCTAAATACCAGGAAACAGATGGGCACAATCAGGGTTTCATTTGTGGAGCTCCTTTGCTGTTGTGTTTGGAGCCATAACAGGATATTTTTCAATCTCCTCAAGTCCCACCACATAAAGAAACAGTCAACTGGTATATGCAAATGCAAAAGAAATTTAGTTTGTCTTTCAGGGGACAGGAAGTTGACCAATGGCTTCAAGGTTGACATTTTGCTCCACGGACTTCTGTAGGAGCTCTGGAGAAGAGAACAGCATATAAATGAGCTATTAAGGGTTTGCTAAGGTATTAGTGGGATCAGAGAAACCAATAAAAGCCTCAGGAGGAAAAAGAAGAGGCCGAGGAGATTCCAGATCGATGGAGGTCTTGTCCAGGGGCGTGCTCCATGTCAGGAGAGGTGTATGAGGTGGACAAATAACGCAACCTTTGAACTGTAGGTGCCCATTGAGGCTGTTATACTAATGAAGACCCAAGACTTTCAGTACTTAAAAGCTTTGTGATTTCTTTGGTACATTTGAGAACTGTTTTTCATCAGACCAGCGACTGCAATGGTTGGAGCTACAGATAAAAAAAATCAATCAATCAATCACAAAAAACTGTTAAAGCTAATCCATGGCCATCAAATTCAGGCCTCATCCATACTCACTAGATTTTGATTTGAAAATGGCATTTGTAGATGAAAATAATCAGATATGAAAACAGTTTCATGATAGATCTGCATTCATACTAACATGCTTACAAACCTTTCATCTTCAGTGAGGATATACAGTATGTGCCTGTGTAAACAGGAAGCAAATTCTCTCCTCTGCAGTTGTTTATTACTACTGTAACTGCTTTACCTTCTCCAAATGTTTCAGGTTTTGCTCGTCCAAACTAACATGCGGCCCTCACATTTGCAGACTAAGAGATAACCAGTAGTGTTTTTACACTTTTAACTGAAAATGAAAAACAAATAGTATGGATGTAGCCTAATTGTTGCAACCATAAAAGAAAATGTTATTCACACATGTGTTACCTTTTCAGGAATTGAGTAACTCTAGAATTGAGATGAATCTTAATCATAACTATGTTACATAGCCATTATATTTTTTAAGTCTGAAACCAACACAGCCGAGTATCTAACAGTAAAAAGGTCATTTCAACACAGAACAAGACTTGTGGTTTTTGCTTTTCTCTTCTTTCATCTCAAAATAAGTGTACAATGTTCAGATGATTACTGGATCCCTAACTCACATTCTGGTCACATGGCCTTGGTGGCGTACATCTCTCTTTAGCGATATGTGATCCAGTGGTTTTGACCAGTACTAGACCAATACCGATACTGAATATTATATCAGTTTATCCCTAATTATAACCTTTTTCGAGGTCCCCAAACAAAATTAATTTACCAAACAGCTTCTTGAAAATGGTTAATTGCGACATTATGCACAAATTAGCTCTTGTCTTGATTTATATTGTGTGTTGGGTCGTGATAGTTTCCCATCTATGTGACAAAATGTCATCAACTTCCTATCTTTTCCTTGTCAATGTTCAATGAGACGTTTGATAAATAATTTGATGACACATGAATACAAACTGCTTAATCTAATTTGATCATATTACAATATTAGCTCGAACAATTTGGTTCACAAAAGGCTACATTTTGTCTTGCATCAGTTGGTCTTAGGGCAGCAGTGAATCTATAAACACATTATTTTAAAGACAACACTCATTAACTACTGATTAATTATTAACTCCCTGACTCTTAGCTACCATCCATCAAAGAAAAGCATGAAAATCTTTACCAAAACAATCAATAAATCTTTCTACTAGGCATTCTAACCATAGCACTCTGTCAAAAATCAACTGTGACATACGAGTTATGGACATTACAGGTTATCAGCACTGTTAGTGAACTGACTGCATGTACTTTATCTTATGAGTAACATTCTAAACAAGTCAGTGTAAGATTGGAGGAGGGGATCCTCCAGTCCCACATCTCATTCATTCTGCCCCCACTTGTATAAAACTTTAAGTTTAATTCATTTTTTTCCCCACTCCATAAACCCTACCTCCTGTACCTGTAAAACCACCGGTGTGTTCTCCACTCCTGTCGTCACTGAACCAGTGAGAGCGAGGAACCGCGCTCACCTCCCTTTTCCCCCACCTCCTCAAATAAACTCTTTCAGTTGTTTAAAACTGAACAGAGAATACTACCATTTTACCACTCTATCAACCCACTGTCCTGTGTACCAGTCAGCCACAGATGCCTCACACTCGGCCTGCGTGTGTGTGTGTGTGGGCATGTGAGGCAGAAAGTAAATGGAAGTCTTCTCGGGCAAGATGAGCTCCAGTGATTACAAGCTGAGACAGTTTTCTAATTATTCTGTCAAACATCAATCCTGAGGGTTGATGCAGGCCGTCCTGTGGCCTGATGGACAGTGTAATCACTGCTAGACCCACCCTCGCCCGCCTCACCCCTGCTCCTCCACCCATGTTACTGCTCTCCGCTCACGTCCCCCCCCCCCCCCCCCCCCCCCCCCCCCCGCCCCCCTCCCCCCCCCCCCCCCCCCCCCCCCCCACCCAAACTCCTCACCCACTGGACTCTCATTTTCCTTTCTTTATCACTCTTTTCAGCAAAACCCTCTCACTCGCCCCTTCTCTGTCAGTGCTCTCCCACTCATCTCCTTTCCCTACACAGTACTTATGACATATTCCTACAACTGCTGAAGAAAAACTGATTCTGGATCTGAGAGAAAGAATTAAAAAAATGAATGGTGTAAAACTGTTGAATAATACAGCCGGCGTGCAGGAGTACAGGAATGTACACTGTAATGACAGTGAAGACAAAGATAGAAGGAGAAATTGAGGCCAAGATGTTGTGAACCTATGGTGGTGTTCCAGTTGCTAACAGTGAGAGCATACGTCATTTCCTCTTCTGAAAAGTAATGGTGGTGCGCTATTGGTATAGTTTGAAAATGGCACAGAATATGCCATTTTCTTTCATGAGACCGTAGCTGCCAGTGATAATGTGCCAGCTAAAGAGGTAGAAATATCAACACAAACCCCATCACCTTGATGGTATCGATAGTTTATCCTCAGCACAAATTCAGTCAACAGTGGCTATTCCCATTAAAGGCAACATAATGCACTGCAACTGCTGCCTCAACGAGAAGAAGCAGGCAAGCAACTTGTCATTTGTCGCAGGCAAACCCAACTTGAAACAGGGACAGGTTTTTGGCTTTGGCAAGGCAGGTATTACTCTCCAAAAATTGAGAAACCACAAATAAAACTAACAATTAATATTGCATATCATATTGCAAAGAAGGAGGTGGCAACCAGCAATTATCCTAAACCTTTTGTTGTCATTTTTTTAATTTGGATAACACCCCTAACCCCGATAACCCTCTTTTCCTTGTCAATGTTCATTGAGACGTGTGATTAATAATTTGATGACACATGAATACAAACTGCTTAATCTAATTTGATTACATTACAATATTAGTCAACAGGGGCTATTCCCATGGTCTTTAAAGGCAAAATTTGATGATAACATACAAATATCACCTTTAAATAAAAGACATGATCCCTGTTAGGCTGTTATAGACTCTGGGCTACAACAATCCATAACATGACCAATGAACACACAACAATCATATAATAAAGTTTAGCAGTAGGGTAATTAGGGCCAAGGATATAATTTTCTAATCAAAATTGCAATTTGAAACAATATGGAGAGCAAATTGCAAATGCTACAGCTTGAATCTTCTGTTTTTAGATTGCCCTATCCTTACTACTTAAACATGTAACACATGTCAGAAACATTCAGATTATAAAACTTGGTTCTGATTTGGCATCACACTTCACTTTTAGCCCTCAGCTATAAGTCCACCGTTTACTTTGTTTGACGAGGGAGACTGTGTGAGCAGCAGATGTTACATAATAGGACTGGACATGTTATTAAAATAGTAAGATAAACTTCTTCACCATTAGTATCTACCAGGATACATTAAGCGTCCATTAAGTTTAGACAATATTTTCAAAGGAAATGCACTCGAAACTTTGATCTCTTCTTTGAGGCGGACGGAGCAAGTATTAATAAATCAGATATTTACTGCTTAAAACAATCGTAGGGTAGAAGGAAGTTGGTGTCTTGACAACTAAAGTTCTACAAAGCAAATATCGCATCACCTATAACCATGCCACTTTAGGAACAGGACTGAAATTCTATAAAGGTGTGACGTTCATTGTCAGAATCTATTTTAGTCTGAATGCAGCCCCATTATTCTCAAAAGACAATGAAAGAGCTATATGTTTCTCTCAAACTGTTTGGGTCATATTAGGTGAAAACTGTCTATATTGATGTGTCAGCTAATGTAAATTTAATAAACTGTGTCCTTAAAAGGCAGATTCTCTGTTGTATTTCTGTCTCAACTCAATCTTTGTTCTTCTTTTCCAGCACCTCTCACTTCTCCCACTGCAAGTGTCTTGTCCATGTGTGTCCTCCTCTGGCAGCAGCAGATATTGACTGAGATAATAGTGCAGGAGAGTCATGTTCGACATTGCCCCTGCTGCTTCGTGAACAAGTGCAGACAGCTGCAGAGGCAGACAGCCATGTCGACTTGGACGGCGTATGAGGGGACTGAACCCGATCATGAGATCTGATATCAAACTCTCCGCTGTGGCTGTCACTTATCAGGAATTCAGGAACGATACAATGTGGAGAAGAGAAATGTGTGTTGGCGCAAAATGGATGAGCACAGATAAAAGAGTGCTCAATCCATGCAGACTAGGGCGGTCCCTGTTTAATATGTGCCTGTTTGTTGTCTGTTTGAACAGTCACTGTTACTATTCCAAAACAAAAGTTTGGTTAATTTCTTTTTCCTATATATATTTTTTAGGAAAAATAATCAAGCAAGATTAAAGTTAATAATAATTTTATTGGCACTGTGTTTGCGATATACTGTCTTGGCCACAACTCTACTGATATCTCTTGCATTTCTTATCCAAACAACAGCAAAGTTGGCACTGCACTCACTGGTGTCCTCAGTAAGTCAACAATAAAATTTGAAGTCTGTCAAGTGAACACCATTGGTGATTAACAGACAGATGAGCAGAATCTGTTGGTGCTGCACTGTGCTTGTGTAACACAATACCTATGAATAATCAAATACTATTCAATGGTATTTCTCATTGAGCCTGTGAAGGTTCTCAATCATTCATGTCAGTGCAAGAAACAAAGGCAAGTGGACTTCTGGTTCACAATGTGTTGGGCTCACAAGAGCAGCTAATGAGATGCATTCTAAGACAATGGTAAATTTCATCACTCCAAACTCCACTAAATAAATGCTTGCCACTGCTGGCACTACCTTGTGATGGAAGTTAATGGAGTAGAAACACTTGTTTTTAAAAATAAAATCAGTTTTAATACAATTACAGTCACATGAACTAAATGATTTTTTGTAATAAAGAGAATTATCAAGTAATATAATATTCACGCCCATCCTGACTAAGTAGATCATCTCTACTTAGAAAAACAGACGTTCCTTGCATTCATACATACAGATATGTATATGAATGTTTACATGCATAGACAGAGTAGATATAAGATGTTTATTTTCAATATTTAAGTCCATTCTTCTTTTGTCTGAAGTATAGAGTGTTTATAAAGCTGATTTGCTTCTCTTTTTACGTACACCGGTGATTAGATGTGATGTTTTTCTCTCCTGACCCAGAGCGTACAAAACAAAGCACAAGAGAGGCGATTTCTCTGGAGATATGACAGGGCGAACGTTTCATGTGAGCCCCATCATCTCTCCATTCCGCTCGATAATAAAGAAGTGTGTGGATCAGACAAGAGGCTCATATCAAATCAGGCCTGGAAAAGCCAATTACACTGACAATAATCTCTTGCTGTACTGCTGCCGGCATGTCTCGCCATACAAAGCAGCAATACCTGAAACACAACGAGCAGTGAGGAGGGGGGAACAGAGGAAAGACGAGATATTTAAGCAGACAAATTGTATTAGTGGATGCCTGCTCATTACCCTACAGAGTTGGCAAAATGAAGTCCTATTTCAGAAGCAACAGCCCTTGGGATTTTGAGATTTTTTGCCTTCTAATGATTATTATGCACAAATTATGCTATCTAAATGAGAAAACTTTGTGTTCACATTTTCTTCAAGTGGACAAAATGTGAAAACAATAAAGTGGAAAATATGAGGAAACCAAACTCTACTCCTGCCTGTGCAAGTGTCACACTGAGTGTGTTACTGTGGAGGTGGATAGAAACGTGAAGCAACTTATATCTTCACATGAATCTGCACAAATCGCATGGGATTTCAATAATCCACCCTTCCCACTGATCATAAACCAGTTAAATCCTTTGTTTCAACTGGTTTTTGACCTTCGGCTCTGATCAGTGATGTTGGGAAAACTCAGGTGAACAGAAAGAACCCACACACACAGAAAGGCCCTTGGTCAAACTGGGATCCAAACCAATGACCTTCTTTGCTGTGAGGCAACAATATTAGCCACATTACCACTGTGTTAGGGTCTTTTACCTCTTGGTGTGGTTTCTTTCTTGTGCTGCTTTACTTGTGCTATGACCAACAGTTCTCGTATATCCCCCTTCCATTAGGTATCAATTTATTAATTTACCATCCATTCACCTACCTACAGTACCTACAGTACCTACCTAACAATCTAAGTAGCACTGTTAGACTTTGGGACAGTACTTATTATTTTTATTTCATCATTCAGCTTAAGTGAAGGATTGTCTTGAAAGAGGAAATAAATTAAAAGATAAAATATAACCCTAACCCACCATCTCACATTGTTACTCAGCTCCATGAAAAAACAAAAAACAACACCACAGGGCCGAACAACCTCTGGCTATGAAAATCATCTTTCTTTAGGCAGATTCATCAAGATTAAAGGAAGAAACAAAACACAAACCCAGATATACCTGATCATTTCGATTTGAATGAGGTTAGAGTCAAGAGGGTTGATCCATGTCAGACCAAAAACACAAGGTTGACATGAAGAAATCTATGAAACAAAGGGCCAATTGCAAAAAATGAATTTTGTACACAACACAAAGCAAACAACTGGATGCAAACAAGTTATGTAGATCAACAGACCAATACATATGCACAAAATATTCCAAAGCCTCACTTTAATATCTACAATCAAGTTTTATCCATTTGTAACCTCATGAAGCGCAATATTTCTAACAATTTGTGAAGGGTCGGCTATTTGCAGATTCAGTGCTGGGTAATTTGAGCAGCAATTAACTGCAGACTTCTATCCCTCTTTTTTCAGTGTCATCTGTTTTCAATAAGGCAAGGTAATTGTCTATTTTCAGACGTCTAAGTACAATAATGCAAATGGGAGCTCCAGTGCTTTGACACAAAAAAGTTCAGTTTTCTCATGATGCAGACTGAAATTGCATCTTTCAATATCAGGACTTTTTAGAAGAGGAAAAAAAGGATTTAGTCCACTGGAAGTTAGAAAGAAAATTCATCCTGAAGGCCATGCTGTGTTGTTTGTTTTTTGTAATCTGCTCACCTCCACAAGTAACTTCAGAAATATCACCCACATTAACAGCCCTTATGGACAGGAAAGGGCACAGTGTTTGTGGTGCCACTACATGGCTCACAGAGCACGGATGATCTCATCAACTGGTTGATGTTTGAGTGGCCTCCCATAATCCAGCAGCACGTGTGCACATAAGCACCAGGGGAGCGTGAAATAAGGATGGGTAGGGGTGTGTGTGTGTGTGTGTGTGTGTGTGTGTGGAGGGGGTTGTCTAACAGTTGCAGTGTGTTTCAGCACTGGACAACAGGCTGAGTGTGATGGTGATACTCGTTCATGTCTGGGACGATGGAAAACTGTGGTGACACAGTTGAAGGTTTGCACAGAAAAGTGTCAAGTGCAGGAAAAAAAAAAAAAAAGCGGTTTGTAATGACAACAGTAGCAACGGCGGCAAACCAAATTAAAAGCTACAGTATAGAGCTTCAGTAGCTGACATTGTGCAATCCCATCATGCAACACACAAACCAAAACAATGCCATTTTGGCAGGAAGCTGTCACTCTTCACATCCATAAACATATATAACTGGCTGCAAAAGTGAAGACGCTGGAAAGCTGCTATGTGTGCTAACAGGAAGAAGGCTCCCCCAATTTGTGCTTAAGAATCTAAACGAAAAAGAACACTAAAGTATATTTTTACAATTATCACAACAATACTGTAAATCACAATTACTTTTGCTAAAATATACGCCAGTCAGTTAACTTCTGTTCAGTTGTCACTAGGGACAACTTGGACTGTGTAAAGTAAAGTTAGAAATTAAATCTTCCAATGTCGATGGAACTTTAAGAATGTCTGTTGTTGTAGTACTTAACCCCGAAGTAGAGCCCTGCACTCCCGCGGGTGTCAGATAGGTAACATATTAATTAATGCCAAATAAAATATCCAGCACAAATTATGTATGATAGGCATACATTAATCATTTGTATGTTTTACTTTACACTTACAATTTGCGGGACTGAAGTTTATCATCCCACCCGTCCGCTCCCGCATTGTGCAGTCCCACAACTCAGGAAGCAACTAGTTGAGGCATCTACAATTTGCATCAGCTCCAAAGTGACAACTTTTTATTTATTGAGAGCTGTCGGGACATGGAGAAGAATTTAATGAACATTTAACATTTAATGAAAAGTGTCTCAGAAACAAATAGGAGACTCCTTTATCCTTTATATGAGGCACTACTGTGGGATAGTGATCAGCGACTCTGATGAAACCATGTGTGAAGTGTAAACAAGGCAGAACCACCTCTATCATGACATTACACTAATAGCTGAGGAGAATTGAGAGTTAGTGACACTGTCAGGGCAATGGCTTGAGTTAATTTTGATTTATTCTCTTGGCTAATGCTGGGATGTTATAAACAAGAAATTGGATGCAATATCCATTGCAGTGGTCGACCAAGGATCCGCTTAAGTGAGGCAGCCAAATGAGTTGAAAAAGTCGAGTCGAGTGGCAATCACTACTGCGATGATACTCAATCCTCAATCATCAGGTGAAGAGCAACGAAAACGTCAAGCAGCTCCAACAGAGGTTCATGAGAATAAATGAAGCCCTTCTTTGCCATGCCCTTCCTCTTAAGTGCTCAACTTCACAAGGTCGCTCAATCACATGCAGCTCTTCTCCTTATGGCAGCAAAAAAGGGCCCTATCTGATCACTGGCTGCCTCCCCCTCTGGCCCCATGGTGTGAACCAGGTGCTGCGATGACAAAACACTCCTGGCAGCAATAAGAGAGCAAAGAGAGCAGAGCTCAATTAGCCTGAACTCCAATCCCAGATCTTCTATTGATTTCCCTCGGATGAGGAATGGCAGACAGGAGAAAGCTCAATCAGACATGCCCATGGGACTTCTCCCTCTCTCTTCCTCTCCCTTTCTCAGTGTGTGTTTTTGTCTGTGCGTGTATGTTTGAGAATCAACAGGGAATAAAATTGGTGCCAGACAAGGTGCCGGGATCAGGACGAATGCATTAGCAATCCATAGTCTTTATGCAAACAAGATGCTTAAATAATCATACTGGCGACTGAAAATGAGATAAGTCTTCAGAAACATGTTGTGCTTTCCCAACCCACTTTAAATGGCGTAAGAGACAGACATGTCATTAGGTCCCTGAAGGAAAAACCAGTCTGACACGTCATCACTTCCCTGGTGCATCTCTGGACAATTCCTTCACTTCCTTAAATTTTCCTTCAGGAGAAGAATGATAGGGAGTGTGTGGAGTGCAACAACCACATATTTTCTTCATCTATGGCTCCTTTGCATGAGAGAGTCAGGTTGTCAGTCCAATGCAGGGCCAAACTACAGACACGAACAACCACTCATTCTCACATTCTCATATGATCAATCAAGAGTCTCCACGTAACATCTGCATGTTTTTAGAGTGTGGGAGGAAACTGGAGTACCCAGAGGAAATCCAACCAACCTTTTTTTTAACCTTTTTGCTTTGAGGCAACATTGGAAGCCCCAGACCCTGTTCAGACCTAAGATTATGCCATGTGTCCTTTAATATCCAATCATGGGTAGATCGCACTAAGGGTGGGTCTGCTAACCGGTCCTGAATGTGTTAGATCCGATGAAAGACACAATATTCAGAGGAGATTTGATGTCCACATTTCAGAGTTGCATGAGGGCAGTCAGTCAGACTGACAGACCGCTTCCTGAGCGTCCCCTGATCCAAAGCAGTTACAGGTTTTTTTTCAGTCAACACAGTTTTGTTGGTGGGTGTGTTGGGGAGGTGAGATAGCGAAGTGACTACCTTCTTTTGACTGTGTTAAATAATTACAATTGTTGCACTTTTTATGATTAAAATATTATTAAAAACACAATTTTGTTCTTGCACAGTTAGGATATTAGCATGTATTTGAATACAGGGCGGTTACAAGAGATCTGATTATACTGTATGTGGTCCGAGGCGACAGATCCAGGATGCACTTCAGTGCCATGTATGAACAGTCTGTCACCACAACAAAATAACTGTTATACTGAGAAACAAAGAGTCACATGGAGCTGATAGACTTAATCAGAATTACGTGAACTAATTTAACAATGGTCTGAATGTAACAGACATTCATTTAATGTCTGTTACATGTTTTAAGCTCTTGGCAACAGTGGAAAAATTATCTTTCACATGGAAAAATCCTCCAGCAGAACTGGACTCAAGAGTGGGCGACCATCAGCCTCGACTAGCTGGGTTGAAAAGAGAGACAGTTCCTCTACTCTGCATCAGTCTATAGACGAGTGCTTTGCTCAGGTTGCACAGTTGAGTTTTGAACTTCTGCCCTTTATGCAAGAGGCACTGAAAGGATAGCCTTGAAATACACCCACACTTTACCTCCATATATGCACACACACAAAAAACCTATGTGCTCAAATGAAAGCACACTAATACGGTGGGCTGAGGAGAACAGCCATATGCACCGACGTAGACCAATCACATTTATTCAGCCTCTTGCTGAATATATTTCAAGGTCTAACAGGAGGTCAGTCCAGTCTGTGTTTAGCTTATAGGCATGCCAGGTTGCTGCAGAGATTTTAAATGAACTGGAGCAAAAAAAGGGTCCCGCGATACAGAAAAAAACAAGCCTATATCTGCCACCAACGCTAGGTTTTAATGCACCGTAAGCAAATCTGCAGAAAAACCATTATATAAGGTGGAGGCTTTCTCATATAATGGCAAACCAATACACTGACCTAAACAGCTCATAACTGGGAAAAAAATAGAATACAACAGCCAGAAAGCACCCTAAAACTACACAAACTACACTCACTGGCCATTTTATTAGTTACTACCAAAGTTCATCAAATACCAAAGTTAATTCAAATATCAATAATCACCCAATCCCATGGAAGGAATTCATTTAGACATGTAGATGTGGTTATCAGAATGGGGCCAGAATCGCAAAGGTGACTGACATGGCTCTGAATGCAGCTTGGGTGTCAGCACCAGTTGTTTCAGAAACAATATCTGATAAAAGGGAAAATATACAGTGATCAGCAGTTGAACCCCGAGGTTAGAGGAGAATGACCAGACTGGTTCAAAGTTCAAAGTAGTGGTGGATGGTTTAATCACATTAAATCCTGTGATATAACATTTTATGACCCAGCTGCAAAGGAAGACATGGGTTCAAAAGTGCCCGATGGCTGTGTTGCCTCCGCCCACCTTCCGGAGATGCAAATCAACACTTTTCATGGAGGCTCAACAGCCATGATTGCTACAGGCTATAGAACAATCGCTACATTTGCTAATTTATGGGTCACTTTTGCTGAAAACATACGTAGATGTGATTTTCCTATGGCTAATAATCAAAACAACTTGTTAAAGATGTGATATTACACTCAAACCCAAACTATTCTCGACTATGACGTTAGTGTGAAGACAGATATTCCACATATGGACTCTTCTAGATCGAAATCTGGACAACCACTGACTTTTAATGTATATCAGGCCTAGATTAATTTTGTCAGAGGGCTCTTTTCCACTCCAAGAAAACTTCCAAACAAACTCCAATGTAGCAGAGTGTGAAGAGCAGCTACGAGATGCATTCAAGCAACCTTGTCAGTTTCATTTCCTCCCCCAACTCACACACAGAGGACTACAGGCACTGGCTATCAGCTTTTTCACACTTTAAATTATCATTATTCATCCATTATGGTAGGACCTCTAACAGAAAGTCAACAGTAACTGAAATAACCACTCTTTACATCCAAAGTATACAGAACATGCAGCAGATGAGCGACAGCAGTAGAAGACCACACCGGGTGCCACTCCTGTCACTTTATTAGATGTTCTGTGTACCTAATAAAGTGGCCAGTGAGTGTATCCATCTATTACAAGCAAAGTTCACAAGCCTGACCTTCATATGGCAGCCCCGCTGCATTGGTTCGACTTAGTCAGCATCTCTCCGCGGCTGGTTCCCTGTTTAGTATTTGTGAGATATTCCATGCTCTGGGAATCAACTCCATTACTGTGGTGTCTTGTTTTCTCCACATCCTCATTCTCTCTGTAGCTTTATGATGCTTGTGTTTATAACACAGGGAAATGGCATCTCCCACAGGTCCTTGGCTTCAGGAAAATAGGTGATTTATTTCTCTCTAAAATAACACAGCATGAGGTTCTCACATCACAGGTGACTCTCATGATTAAAAGTTGCCATTGTTCCCCGGAGGGCTGAGTGTGTGTATAACAGAACAAGCACATGCACATATATTTGCACCTCTTAGTGTTTCCTGCTCAGTGACTGACTGATTGAGCTGCGCGATTTCCATCACACTCCTATGTCATCACATCCTAAGGACACAGCTTTGTAAAACAGGACTCTTCCTCTTTCTCTTTGCTCTTCAGCCTGAGGACAGGATGATGCTCTTTTTCATAACTCATTTCTCTGGCTCACCTGGTTTAGACCAGAAGCAGTGGCTTCCTTCTGCGAATCTATACATGTTGGAGGAGCACATGAGTCATGGGCTCATACGAGCATGAGAAAGCCCATGCCTGGGGTCTGACGGAACTCAGCTAGCAGGCATGCAACTGAGAGAAGCCCCTCACATTGACTTTAATAGGATTTAGCTAGATGAAAGGCTGCGGGGAAGAAAAGAGACATACAAAGAAGCGGAGAGATGTCAAGAGGGAGAAGGGAGGAGGAGAGGAGAGAATCGCAAGAGGATATGGACAGATAACAGACTGGCAGGAGACACGGTGGGGTGTAACTACACAGAAAATGTCCAGGAATGTGTCACCACTACAGACGGCAGTGTTACAAGGAGGGTAGTTAAAGTGGAAACACTGAAAAGGAAAGCAGCAGTGCATCAGTACATTGCTTTTTTTTCTGAATGTAATGTGGACTGAAGCACTCAAGGAGGACACAAAAACAATTATTATGCAACATTAAAGCACGCATATAAACATCTACCTCCATACAGTATATGCCTGAGAGGTGCATCACACAGCTGCAGCTCCTCTTAAAGCAGAACACTTTGCATATTTGACTTGTCTTCATCAACAATGCATGACAGGTAACAGCAATTGTCATTCATTGTCTTCAACTTTATCCTCCGCATGAGAGTTGCAGGGAGCTGGAGTCAATCCCAGCTGACTTAGGTCAAACGACAGGTCAACAGTCCATTGCAGGGTCAACACACAGAGACGAACAAACATTCGGTCTCCCACACACATCTACGATCAGTTTACAGTGTCGATGTTTTTGGACTGTGAGACACACACGGGTAGAACATGCAAACTCCACACAGAATGGCCCTCATCAAAGTGTTTTATTTTGATTATACATGTCGACTTAACAAAGCAAGTGTTGAAAACTGAAACCAAAAACTCCTACAATCTGTCAGTAAACATTTAATGTATATAATGTTTTAGACCCAGGTCCTTATTTATGTCTTTTGGAAACTTTCTGGTAAACCACAAAACATTGAGTCTGGTAAAGAGGGGACAACACTGCAACTTATATTACTTTAATAATTCATTATTATTAAATTATTTATTATGGTCCATAAAAAAAAAATCAGAAAATGCGATCAGTGTTTCTCAAACTTTGACGTGATCTTGTTTTGTCCACAAACCTAAACGGGTGGAGTAAATTTCACATTAAAATTCACATTTAAGAAGCTGAAAAACCATAGAACTTGTATTAATTAGTAAAAAAAACTAATAATGTAACTGATACACGCCAATACTTTAGTGGTCTATTAATAATTGATTAATCTTTTCAGCCCCTTTACTTTTAAACGCTAGTTTTCCATAATTTACATGCAGCTCCTTAAAAACATTACTAAAACGATGGCAGTCGTTTGTGATATAAACATATTCTGTCAAGGTGATTAATAGATGGCAGCTCCAACAGCAACACACACTAAGCATAAGGCTGTTTTTTTTAGAAAAATGCCATAATTTACTAAGGCCTATAAAAATCACAGAACAGCCTTAAGCACAGAGAACAAAATGGATGTTGAGTTGGACAAAACATCCATCTGCCACTTTCTTTACGGCACAGGCACAAGGCAATAACCAGGTTATTTGGCTGTTGGTATTTTCTGCCTGGGCCTCGCTTGCCTACAGGTGATGTGAGGGAAAGCTCAATAAATTGAGCTTGAAAATGTTCTATATGTGGATATGAAGAAAGCGGAGCTATTTATTTTAGCATAAAAAATAAATACGTGCCACCACTTTTAAAGCCAGGGGCCAAAATGAATGGTCTAGCAGCGCTGCTGCATAATGCCTCACGTATTTTACACACACTCGCTCCCAATCATTTTGACTTTTTTTTTCTTCTTCGTGTTGTTCCCCTCTCGCTCGCGTTATCACACTTTCATCTGTTTTCTCGTCCACTTTCTTTCAGACAATAATAATGTTTATGTTAATGCTGTGCGAGTAGATAGCGGGGAAGTGAGTCAACAAGAGAGAGGATGCTTTGTCATCTCAGGCTCCATCTCTGCTTTTCGGTGCAAGCGGCCGACTCACATCGCTTCCACTCCCTCTCAGCGCGACGAGCCCGAGAATTCAAAGCAGGGAGACCGACAGGGAGAGCATGAGAAAGGAACGGGAAAAGAAAGTGACTGAGGAAGAAAGAAAAACAAAAACAGACACCAAAATACCTGTTCTTGTGGAAAGGTTTGTCGTCACCACAGAACACCAGCCATTTAAACGTTTCCCACTCACAAGTCACAATAACACAGCACATACATATTCATAATCGCAGCACAACAGAACAGTAATGGCCTTTTCCCTTCAAACTCACTTCTATACTATGCACGACACTCGGCATCCGTGTGCCGTCACAACTATTTGCTGTGAGGTGAAGAGATTGTGTTTTTAAACGGTGGTGGAACAATTTCAATGTAAAGTGTCTCCCACTGTGAATAGTGAACAAATGACGGCAAGGCCTCAGCCACTAAACAAGATTATATTTAAGAGTAAATGGGAAGAAAGTCCCTTTCAAAACATCTTATTTCGCACATTAAATTCACCTTTTTGCCATCACCTAGCAGAGGATGTAATTTTTATTTTAATATCTTCTATTATTTGGACTTTGTGAGAAGTAATTGTTGGGAACAAAATGCAAATGAGCAGCTCTTTTTCACCCTTATTGTGAAATAATTAACATTCCCTTCACAGATCAGAGCAGCTTTCTCAGCTCCTCTGGTTGAAATGCGAATGGTTCTTACAACCCAGTTTAATGTCAGTACTTTTCTGCTTTTTCGCCCCCGTGAGGGAGGTGTTGCCTGTTTCTATTTCCATACATAGCAGCAGCAGCAGCAGCAGCAGCAGCAGCAGCAGCAGGAGCAGCAGCATCATCTGGATCTGGGGAATCCACTCAAGACAGAGATGATTCCTCTTCTGTTTCTTAGGAAGCCGACATAATAATTTGTATTAAAAATCACTGGATCGGATATTGGACAGTAAAATGTTAATAAAAATCGGCAACTGCATTTTAAAGTCATGTTGTGGGCTCCTTATTTCTACTATAAAGGGTAAGTAACCCCCCTCCCCTCTGACGCTAACTGCACCCAATGCCTGATTTTAAAAAACGGTTAAGAACTAGTCTGGTAGTGAAATCTGGCAAAATTTGAATGCAGTTGCTGGTAGGGGTGGGTCAAAATATCGATTTGGTGATATATCCTCATGTATTTGATCGCTTTTAAAATAGTTTGAAAGGGCTATGTGGTAAATGTGTCAGCAAAAATGTGTTTCACAAACTCTGTAGTTGAAAAAAGTGTCAAATGACTGTATCGGTCTGATATTGCTATCAATAGATACTTTCAATAGATCTTCAATAGATCTTCTTTCAACTGGAAGGATGTGGGTTCCATTCCAGGATCTGCTAGTCTACATGCCAATGGGTTTAATTAGTGTAAAGCTACATTGAGTGTTCTGGAAAAGAACTATATAAATACAGACAATTTACTATTCAAGATTTTTTTTAAAATAATAGCAGATGATGCTTGACAGGAAAGAGGGACAAGTCTTGAAGGTTTCCATTATTAATCACAATTCTTATTTTTTATCCACCATTTTCATTCATTTTTATTTTCCCTACGTAGGCCATTGGGTCGAATCCACGTGAGGCCAAACAGAATGTGCACACAGTGGAAATGTAAGACAGGCTATGCATCACCTGCTGGGCTGTTACAGTTGGTGGCCTTTTAACATTCATGTGAAGGTTCAATATTGCCCTGTTCACTGTTGTGTGATGAATATGATGCAGAATTTGCTGCTACACTACACAGACCCTCGCTGCTAACAGTGAGTCAAAACATACACTATTATCATTTTTCAAACTTTATTATGCTGTGTATTGTATTTGAATGAAACCATGTTGAACTTATATGGAGATTTATCTGTATAAATCTCCATATAAGTCTATACTTTCGGCCAATCGTATGGCATCAACTCAATGTGTGTGGGCATGTAGACATGGAGAAGACAAGCTTCTGAAGGTCAAACGGTCCATCAGAATAAAGAATAAAAAGTGATTTCGTTGACAAAGAACGTGGTTTTTGATCTGATTATTTCAGAAACTGCTGATCTAGAAAAAAAACGTGAAGCACATATTACATGCTCACTCTCGGAGCTGGTTGCACACGTCCATTTTAAGACAGCATTACCTTGGAAATTGGTAAAGAGTGATGTGTACAGATGTGTACAGATGTGGAATTGTCCACTCGCACCACAGCCGCCATTTTTATAAACATCTGACCAAGGAGGAGTGGTCTGAAAGTGGCACTGTAGCACTGATGCAATAATACACCAAAACCAGAGAAGAAGACGTTGAGCATACACGTACAACTTGTGTGCTGTGTTCAAACTTCTTATTAATTAAAGCTTTATTCAAATCAGTATATTGTATATTACAATGTACGAACAGAGACTGAATGAAGAAAGCCAGAGCGACTAAGGAAAGAAAATAAAAGTTATCAAAAAGCTCAAAAAACTCACAGAAGAGGAAGACACAGACGATGAGAAAAATAAGCAACAGTCAATGCAAGCACATGGGAGAGGTGACTTGATCATTTTCCAAAAGTCTACACAAAAATTTGAGGGTGGCATTTTGAGATTTTCCTACTCTGTGACCAGTTTTCAAAAAATAAGAGTTTCAGGGCTCCCAAAATGCAGTTTCTGTGTGGGAAAAAAAAACAAAACAAAAAACACTAAAAAGATAAAAAAACAAATCTTTAGCATAATCACCTAGACTTGTTTTGTGGACAGTTCCAGATGCTTGTACATCACGGGTAACTAGTAGATGAGCAGCAATATTACAGGAAACCTGTGATTTAATTTGGTAATTCTCAGATTGAATATGTAGTTAAAAGTTAAAAATCGAAGGAGAGGAGAAAAAGGAGTTGGTAATACATGCTGCTCTCTGTCTCTTACAGACCAAGATTTGCCAAAGCTGCTAACACAGAGGCAACAGGAGACCAGAAAAGGAAAGTAGGAGAATGACAGTACCAGGGGGAATTAACATTGTGATGACTGTCAACACACAAACGGCACAGCACTGTCCTTACACAGCTTCCAATGTTTAGCTTGGAGTTATTAGCTTTCTGAACGTAGAGAGCATCACTTGTAAAGCGCCCCAAGCTGCCACTCATTCAAGAGCTGCAAGAGCCTTAAGAAGCCTGCTTTGATTAGAACTTGTTTATTCATTTTGTGCTGCAAAATGAGCCTGTCTCCTGTGATACACGCGAGTGCGGTTGCACACACGATAACAAGAACAGGGAGTACAGAGAGATTTATCACGCCACTGCCACTGACAACGATGGCATATAATCACACAGACTCCCGAAGTCTGTTTCCATCAGTGAAACATGGACATATGCCAAGGTCTCTGGTTTAATGAGTGCTGCTGTCTTGAGAGACAAAGCACTAAGCAGACAGACAAGGCTTTACACATGATATGACAAGATACATGACTGTAATTTAAAGAAAAAAAATTAAACAGGTGGTGAGCCTGTGCTTTTTTTTTTTTTTTTTTACCCACGTTTCTAATGAAAATGCACTTCATAAGATGGTAGATGGTGAAGCACTGAGTTGTTTTAAAGCAACACAATGTAGGGTTTTGACCTTGAAATAATGTCTCCAAGATCATTTTGATGTTAACTTAGAACAGGGTGAAGTGCACACCCATCAAAGCCTGAGTGGTTGTGCATTGGGACTCTGTACTCTGTATGACACTAAAAGAACTACAAAATTCTACTTTACGGTAAAGTCACAGTCGTCCCTACAGCTGTTACGCTGTTACTTCCTCATTGTGTCACATGCTTAGGTTCACGCGAATTGCTCTGTTAGCAAGACTTGATGTTTAACCTGCGTAGTATTAATGGGTTGTCTTACAACAAGTTGAAAGGATTTGGCTGAAACAATTGAGATTTTGCAAAATTAGAAAGTAAATGTCACTTAAATTATGTTCACTATACACTGATGCAAAAAAGTTTGTTCAACTTATTTATTTAAAAAATCTTTTTCTTTTTTTTTTTTGCCCCTAACTTTGACAAATGGAGGATCTGTAAATGTCATAGTGTGTCTCAAAATACAGTACAGCTTTACATTACAGTCCACTCATGCACTTTCTTGCGTTTCTCTTTTATAAGTTTTGTCAGCGTCATAATTCATGGCACTGCTTTATATGAAGTGATAACTTTTAAAGAATTGTCTGTGCGTTCCCATGCCTTCACTGGCTTTATAGCAGTGATCCACCTCTGCTATCCTCAGGATCTTTAGTGATTCGCTACAATACTCTCACATTAGCCTAACCCAACCGTTTTTTGGCATAGCTCGATAAAAACCTGTGTTTCCAACAGTTCCTACCTTAGGATCAGCAGTGAGCAGCTTAAAGGCCTCGTACACCTGCCTCTCTTTGACTCCTCCACCCAGGTCGAGGAAGTTCGCAGGTTTTCCTCCATGCAGGTCAATAATGTCACATGTGGCCATTGCCAATCCAGCTCCATTCACTGCAAAAATAAATTAAAAAATTAAAGAGGTAAACCTTGTTGTCAGTCAGTTATTAAGAAATATAGAGGATAAAGGGAAAAGCAGGAATATGGCGTATTTAGCTAAATTGATGGTGTCTCGTTGGAGTGATCATGTCAGGCATGTTGAGAGGGCATTGATGGTACCATGTATTAAATCAGTTTATTAAGTATAATAAAGCTAAACATGACCATTATGTTCAGAGATTGGAACAAATGTCCCCGAGTGTGTAATGTAATGCCAGCGGCCGTGAGCTAATTAAAATAACATCAGCATCTCATATCTCTAAAGGAAAGACGACAAGAACAACCATGAACGGATCGAGCAATAATTTATCCGCTAAAGACCAAAGAGCTGAAAATAATAAGTGAAGCCAGTTGGAAATCTTCTAATCAGAAACATTCAACGTGTCAAGTCAAGCAACACAGGAAATGTTCCGATGATTTGACATCAGAAGAAGGAGAGTTGATTCAAAGAGATTCTGCTTTTTTTTTTTTTTTTTTTGTGGCCGCTGTCATCATTTAGCCAACTGCCGGCACAGCTACCCTGCTGTGGTGCGTGGGAGCCAAATGCACAAAAACTGTCGTACCTCATTTGGCTCAGCCAAGCCGAACTTGTGTCCTGGCAAGCTCCCCAACCAAGGTCTCAATAAAATGGAAATTTGTTTTAACAGCTGTCACTTTGGTGGCGCAGAGCTCTCAAGAAACTGCAGGGCCTTAAATGCTGTTGTTACTTTAAGAGAGGCTGGGAGCTGGGGATGCAGAATGGGCTGTGTGCGCGGCTGTGTGTGTCTATGTGTGTGTGAGGGACACTGGTTAGTGCTAACAGACATCTAATGTGTTTATGAGGCTATGGGGTAAGAAGCAAGAGCACCTGTTAGTGCTGCAGTATAGTGTAAAAGCTTTGATTTATGACAAGAGAGGGGGCCTTTAATGAGACTGCTAACAATCTGGCTCACTGGAGACTTTCTGGGCGGATTATAGCTAATTAGAACGCATTGGTTATGGCAGTGTTCCTTCTGGAATCCTCAAAAAGCTGCTTGTAATGTGGACTTTATTCTGACTCATGAATTAACCGTGTCCGAGATTTTCATTTGGAAATTTCCCTCACTCGATGAAGTACCCTCTCCCACTGGTCAAAAAAAAAAAAAAAAAAAAAAATTAATCCCACTTAAACTGGTTTTGAGTAGAGGTAATGTGTTAGTTCAACATTCTAATCCACATCAAATGACTACAACAAGCATTAGTTTTTAATGACTTTAGCTTCAACCATGTTATTTTATCTAAATCAGTTTTATTTTTGGCAGTAATGCATGTTTGGGCACCATGGTTCCAGCCATTAGCATAGCCTCTAGCTATAAATGTTTTTTTAATAGCCTTAGCACAGCTATTAGCAACAAACATTTTTAGCAAACCAAAAAATTGTTTTTCAACTTTTTGCACAGCCATTCACCATGAACTGTTAGCTAAGCCATGAATGTTTTACTTTTTTACAACAGTTAGCAGAGCCATTAGCATTCTTTTTTTTTTTTTAGCAAACCTTACTTTTTTTCGCATGTTATGTTAGCCATGAATGTTTAAGCAAACCTTACTCTTTTTTTAAACAACAGTTATTAATTTTTAAACCACGCTTACTGTTTTATAATTGCTAGCACAGCTTTTAGCCATGAATGTTTTAGCATAGCGAACTTTACTTTTTTACAACTGTTAGCATAGTCATTAGCCATCAATGTTTAGCAAACCTATTTTTTACTTATTTTTTTCTCTTTTTTTTCCATTTCATCTTGCTGTACATTCCTTTATTTGCCCTTTAACATCATGCACTTGCCATTGATTTTGAAGGAAGAACTGAAGTAGGAGGTTTAAAATAATCATAGGTGACACAGGGTGAAAAAAACATTTTAGTGCAGAAATGGAGATAATTGCCTGTTTAGGGGGTTCACTCATGTCAAAAGAATCTTTTCAATATGAAAAAGGCTTATGTGTGTGTGTTGCATGCTGTTCTGTTATGGGGTTGGTGTTTCTTTCCGTACCAAAACAAGCAATGTTTCCATCCAGTCCAATATATTTGAGGTCCCACTTGGCCGCCTCCATCTCTATGGGGTCGCTCTCCGTCATGTCATCCATGGCAAACACTGCCTTCTGACGGAACTCGGCGTTGTCGTCGAAGTTGATCTTGGCATCAAAGCAAACCACTGGGGCAAAGACGTGTAGGAGCGAGGAGATAACAACGGCAGCGTTAGGAATAAAAGAAAGTGAGACAAAGGGAAACAACAGTGAGAGGAAAAGGAGGGGGATTTTAGACACAGAGGACACTAATTATCATTTCTAAAACGTGAAACTAATGAACATGGGGCGTCCCTTTGGCCTGCTGCTCTTAATTACTTTAGAGTTGGTCTCACTAAAGTGTGTGCTTTTGACAATGTCTCTGTGGGAAAGACCTTTACAGTAAAGGGGTGTTTCTCTTTAAACTTCAAAGAGAGTGCATTAAAAAGCAAATGCAATCATAGTCTGTGCATACAACAGTACTTAAAGTATAACTTGTAAGAATAGTTTAGGGAAAAGTGCCTCTTTGGTTTCTAACCAGGAGCTAAATGAAAAGACTGCAACCACATTTTTAGCTCAGCAGGATTGGAAACAAGAGACCAAAGGTCCAGTGTGTACCATTCAGAAGAGTTTAAGTGTATAGATGCTTAAAAAAAAGAAAAAAAAAAAAAGTTAAGTTTTCGTAGCCTTAATATAAGACTTTACATCTGCTTTGGGCAAGGGCCTTGCTTTCTGAAGCGGCCATTTTGCGGCATAATCACAAAGCGGCCGTTTAATACGTACATTTTGAAGAATACCTCCGCCCAATAACCCAAGGCAGTGTGAGTGTTGTTTTATATCCTTTCAGGAACACGAAGACCAACGTAGAGTCCTCCATTCATTAAAATATTTTGTCTCACCACTAGATGTCACTACTCCTTATACACTGGACCTTTAACTCCTCTTACTTTTCTTGTATGACGGGTGTAAAAACAGGTTGTTCCTCTAAACAGGGCTGTGCATCAGGCTAGAAGATAAACCTAAGCAAGAAAGCAAACAAACACTTTCCCAAGATGTCAAAGTAATGCTTTTCTTTCTTGGGGAGGTTTTGCAGAACTAAGCATATAAAAAATTGAAAACCCTTGGGTAGAAGCACTTCGTGGACTGGTGAGAGATGATATTTGGACTGGAAATGTGTACAGACAAAGTCAAAGAAAACTTTAAGGCTAAAACTTTTCTGTGTGACACAGTAAACGTAGCTACAGTGGCACACAGACACTGATAATATTAATCTCTATCCTATCCACTCTTTTAAAGGGTTGAAGATGACTATGCATTACATTAAAGACGTACTGTATTAACAGATTAAAAGAGAGCTTTGGGGTTTTTGGATGCTTGTTACTAAAATATCATAAATTTAAGAGTAATGATTTACAGTTGTTTATAATAATGTATATGTCCACAATTATTTGTCTGCCTATCTGGTTTATACAATGGAAATACATTTGATGCAGGTGGTCATGAACCTCCCAGCGTTAAAATATTAAGCTTTGAGACGTGTCACCTTCAGCATGAGCAGCACATTAACAAGCAACCACAGAAACCATGGATTACAGTGAGAAAAGGTAACATAAAATTTAAAAAAATGGAAACTGAGATACAGACAAAGAAACACAAACACACTGACAGCGGACAGACTCTTCTGGGACTCTTGTCCTCTAGGTAAAGAAGCTCTCTGGAACATCTATTATATATAACTGTCCATCTACAAAATAAATTCACGAAAACACAAATTTCCGAACCCCGAGAAATTCCCGTTGCATGTCTGTGGAACGAATGCCTGCTGAAAAAAACAGCTGCGCTCCCTTGTGACATGCGAACAAATCGAACCAAAGAACGTTTTGCTTTGACCGAAGCTTGTCGATGCGGTCTGTGCCTTGGCCACAGCTGGTAGAAGAAATAAATGAAATAAAAATATCAAACCTTTCCACTCCTTTCAAAGGAGTCATTTTACTCATTAATATTCATGTGAGATCATTAAACAACAACCATCTTTTGTCACCATTTGATAAGGCGTACTTTGAACAAGAATCTGTTGTTGAGGAAAATTTAAGAGCAACACAGATGTGATTCATCTTTCAGCGATGTTGTGAAACATCACAGTCGATCTGTTTTTAGAAAAATCACTCTTATTTCTCTGTGAGAAAAAAAAAAAACAAAGTTCAGCACGAGTTCAGCATAAGCAGCATCAGTTCATGGCTATTGCATACTGCATTTTATTAATGTGAATAAAGAGCGTTTGGAACCGCACCGGGACTGAAATGTATACGACAGATTTTTTTAATACATTATTTCATTTTTTCTTTTAATTAATTTAAATACGCTACCCCAGGGAAAAGGTATAAACGAGAGAAAAAACACATGCAAAGACTGGAAGAATGTATTTATTGCTCTACTGAACAATAGTCACTCTCTACCCAATTAGTTGATTAATTTTAATTTAATTGTACAGTGAACTTGAGATAGACAAAGCTGCACTACTATAAAGAATTAATTATGATAATTTCTTAATGACTTTAATTTATTAAAATCACACAAAGACATTGAATTTGAGTATTTCTAAGTAGGAGAATTCTTTCTGTTCCCCACACTGTTAAAGCTGAAGTTGGCAGAATTGTCAGAAAAAAGCTATTTTATATACATACTGTGAAAATAGTAAGATTTTTGGTTTGCTTTACTTTAGACCACCACCTAATATAAGGTTTATACCATTTTTATGTTTCCTAATAGTTAATATGCTAGTATATAGAGGCTCTTTAACCAAAATTAGATTTTTAATGCTAAAATATAATTATTATTGTTATCATTAATTTTCAAATGCACTGCACTGAAAGATATAGTAAAGCACATTATTCTTCCTTGATTAAGACATTAAATTATAGTTATTTACTTGCATTACTGAACAGAAAAATTTGTTTTAGTGTAATAATAATTTTAACAATAAAAATATATTTTTAGTTTTAGAAAGTTTTTAAAAGATTTTCAAAATCAAAGAATTTAAAATAAAAGTATATAGATATTTATGTGTTCTCGTTTTTTATGAAAGCACTATATATATATATATACACACACACACACACACTGCCTGGCCAAAAAAGTCACCACCTGGATTTAACTAAGCAAATAAGAGCCTCCTATTGGATAATTACTGCATAGGCCATTATCTTTCAGCTGGCAACAAGTTGATGCAACGAGTAGCTGATGCAATGAGTAGCTTCTTATTTCTTATACAATCGTGGACAGACACATCCTGTGTGATGTCAGTCTGTCTGAGAAGGGACAAATCATTGGCATGAATCAAGCAAACATCTAAGGAGATAAAAGAAACTACTAAAATTGAGCTAATGACTGTCCAACACATTCATAAAAACTGGAAGGTTAGTGGGGAGCCATTATGTTCAAGGAAGAAATATGGTTGGAAAAAAAATCCTGAATGATCGTCATGATCAACGATCACTTAGAGTCAACTTTTGGTGAAATCAAATGGTAGAAAAACAACAGTAGAACTCAGGGCTACATTTAATAGTGAAAGTAAGAGCTTTTCCACACGAACAATGTGAGGGGAACTTAAGGGATTGGGACTCAACAGCTGTGTAGCCTTAAGAAAACCACTAATCAGTGAGGACAACAGGAAAAAAAGCATAAAGATTGGACTCTGGAGCAATGGAAGAAGGTCATGTGGTCTGATGAGTCCAGATTGACCCTGTTCCAGAGTGATGGGAGCATCAGGGTAAGAAGAGAGGCAGGTGAAGTGATGCACCATCATGTACAAGCCTGTGGGGGCAGTGCAATGATCTGGGGTTGCTGCAGTTGGTCAGGTCCAGGTTCAGCAACATTATGAGGTCAGCTGACCACCTGAATATACTGAATGACCAGGTTATTCCATCAATGGATTTTTTTTCTTCCCTGATGGCCCGGGCATATTGCAAGACGACAATACCAGGATTCATCAGGCTCAAATTGTGAAAGAGACCTTAACTCTCCCACCTTCAGTGCAAGATCTTGGTGGAAAATTAATGCAAAAGTGGACGGAAATAAATCTTGTGACATTGTAGAAGCTTATAGAAACAAATGCCACAGCAAATGTCTGCCATAATCAAAGCTAAAGGTGGTCCAATGCTTTTTTTTGGTGGCAACTTTTTTTTTTGGCAGGGCAGTGTATAAACAACTACTAAAAGTTACACAGTGCAGCTTTAATATCTGTTGGGATGAAAAAAAAAAGTTTAAGTCACTCAACAGAATTGTTTCTAAGAAGTAAGTTGTGACTTACCAGTGTATTACCAATGTCCACTATTTAAAAAAAAAAAAAAAGGTAAATTTTCATTAAAAGCGAAAGAAAACAGACACAAAGACAAACACGACGCCGAAAAGATTCGACACAATTCAACACACAAACACAGAAAAGAGAGACTGTCTGTGACAGAGGTACCTTGTCCTTCGGGAGTCTCTCCAAGAGGATTGACTTCGACTTGAGTGGCGTCGACTTTCAGGAACAGATCATAGAGCCTCTTAATCTGATCTGCTGCCTGTGTGGTCCACAGAGAACAGTAATTACCTGATGGTTCAGGTCTGAGCAGGCGGCTCCACCAAGGCCGCTCTGCGTCGCACACAGACGACATAAAACATGGAAAATCACCTTGAACGTCACACTGTCTGACTTTGTCTCCTACTAATGTGTGTGTGTGTGTGTGTTTCTGAGATGGAGCTTTCACCAAATTTAATCCATGGAGTCAAACACAGACCAGGAACACACTATAATCAAATGTGGATGCATATACAGCAGTAGGGCTGCAGTGATCAATCACTTACTAAATTAATAAACTGTTTTGATTATCGATTGATCAGTTTGAGTGGGTTTTTTTTGAATTATTAAGTTTTTTCAGCTTCTTTAATGTTTATATTTTCAGGTTTTTTGATCCATGTAACAAAGGAATCAATAAAATGGAATCATTTTGGTTCGTGAACAAAACAAGACATTTGAGGTTTAGGAAATGCTGATCAATAGATTTCAACATTTTATGAACCAAACAACTAATCAATTAATCAAGAAAATAATTGAAAGATTAACTGATTATGCCAACAATACATAATTTATTAACACACTAAATTCAGTTCAAATTAGCACTGAACAATTAAACGTTTTGGAATCAAGATTTAAAACACTGCAATTAGCAGATAGCAAAGGCTGTAAATGTTTTAAATGTTAAATGCCTACGCTAATTGAAAAAATGTGACTCATATCTGTTGGAAACAGTTCATATATTTAAGTTTTCATCCTTGCAATAGAACACACTTACACTTATCAAACACTTACACTTCACAACTTACACTTATCAAATTATACTTCATTAGAGAATAATTGAAAAGACCATATTTTACCTGATGGTTTAAATTGAATGGCCCCAGTATTATTGTGCATTTATAAGTATAGTATCATATATTGCAATATCTGCCATTAAATCGAAATCAGATATTTTCTCCTACAGTAGTTCATATGTCTTTATACATTGCTAAAATATTCACTTACAAAATATGAAAAAGAATACAGTGACATGACAGATATTGATATTGTGATTTCGTGTCAGATACTGATATCACAATATTGAAAGTTTTCTGATACCAATATCAGTCCGATTCAGCCTTTTAAATGAATTCAGTTTAATAAGGAAACTAGTAAGTAAGTAGAGATTACCACCAAGAGCCATAACAGCCATTTTCACAACATAATGATCCGACAGATCATTTTCTGCTTCCAAAGATGAAATTATTTGAGTTAAAATTTTAGCACTGTGTTTTATTTTCATTTTTACAGTCAGTGCTTAGTGATGCATTGAAAGTGATGTTTGGGTTTTGATTGGTTGATGCAGATTTTAAGTTTTTATTTTACCGATATCAGATTTTGACCAGTATCAGATACCAAAGTATCAGAGTAACAATTCGGCTCATTCCAAGTCAAGTCAAAATTGCTGTTTTTCTTTATATTTTCTTAAAGGTCTGCAACTGTTCCTCAATAATGATGTGAGCTGTATCTTTGTTATCTTTTGTCACACATTGTTTAAATTGATATTAAATCTTCCATTAGAATAATATAAAAATATTGCTGTAATAGTGACTCATTTTATTGTTGATGCACACATAAGGAGTGAGACATCGAGTGAGTGTGTATTAAGTTTCTACAAATGCACAAACTTATTTTTGTGTCGTAGTGAGGACACATTATAGAAATAATGCATTCCCTAGCCCTTTACCCTAATCTTAACCTTTACTCTAACCCTAAGAGCAGGCCTCAACCCGAAAAAAAGCCCTTTAAAATTGTGGGGCCCAGATAAAATGTTCCCAGAAAGTCAAAATGTCCCCACAAAGATAGGTTTATATTTTTTTGGACCTCACAAATCTACAAATACAAGTACACACACACATGAACACTCGTAATTCATAGATTCGTAGCATATTCAAGGAAGTAAGTGGTATTAAAGGAAGCTGTAATTATGTCCAAATTAAAAAAAAGAGTAACTCACAGCAACCAAGGCAACCTGCTAAAAATACAAACTCTTTACCAATCACTTACTATTCCTCTACCTGCCCATTTAAAATCAATGCCCATTCAGGAACCCGTCAAAGAAAAAAGGTTCACACAAAATCAGAAGCAACCAAAGCTTAAACACCAACTCTGAGTTTACTTCTCATTGACTGCTGTTTAAGAGCTAATGTGATTTCTCCTGCTGTGGAAAACAAAACAAATGAGTGATTCATGACAAGAGACTTTGAAAACAACTACATTTGATCACATATTCCTGTTCTGAACTGCTGTTTTTTTTGTTTTGTTTTTTGTAAACATTTGGCTTTATTTTCCCAGATAATTCTGCCCAAACAATGTTTGTAGATTATTTTATACAAGAGGAAACTAGAAAAATAAATGCCGAGGTGTCAAGAACTTTTGATTCTGTTGTGAATATAGATCACAACCACAGGACACGATCTGTACGTTTCCATTCACAGTTGAACCGAGCGACGAGCGAATTGAGCTCAACTAGGCCATTAGGTGGAAAAGCAACTAATCACATTCATGACGGCTCTGTTCAGTTGATGGTCCACCCTCAAACTCAGGAAGCTAAATGGAACTAAGCCATTCATGAATCTGATTATTTACACTGTCAAAATGGCTGCCGTGTATGTGTACTGGTGCTACAGGCAAGCGCGAGTAGGGAATCACTCTATTAAAAGAAGTATGTTCACCTGCGCTACACTGGGTCGCGATAAACCCCCGCTTCAGCTTGTTAGTATTAAGTTCTTTCCGGTTTAGCTTGCAGCTAGGTGAAATTCGATGTCTTTGTCTCTTTTTTTCGTTGTATTCTTCTGTGTACCTGTTTCTTCTATTATCTCTGGGTGTGTTTTGCCAAGTTCTACGAATTTTATTTGGTACCATTTCAATCGCATTATCATGGTTACCTGTACTTTAAAATTACTGTTTTCATCAGATGACTATTATTAATTAAACTTTTTTAAGTGTTATGTAAACAGAGGGGCACATAATTTAATTTACAGAATGTTTTCATACTTTTTATATAATTTATTCATTTGTGCATATTTTTGTTTTCAACATTTTAATATTTCTAAATTACTTTTTTGAGTGTCTATTTATTTTACTTTGTTTGCATATTATTCTGGGTGTGTTTATCAATAAAGCTCTGATTGTTTTCTACCCATCCCTCACCCATCCCTCATAGTTTGAATATACATGTGTTTAACATGATTTTTCATATTATTTCTTCTTGAATTTACATTATTCTTTTGGTTTCCCATGGTCCTCATCCTCATATTTGATTTGACAGAATTAAAAATGAATTAATCAAGGCTTGAGACCGGCACTAGGAGTACACTGGCTGGTGTTCAAAAAATCAATGGGGAGCAACAGGAATTGAGAACTTGCTCAGAGGTACCCCGGCCCTTAACCAGTCGGGATTTAAACCGGCAACAAATTCACTTTCTACTAAGCCCATTTTCCTTGAATTTACATGTGTGAAATAAAAGGTGAGTGTTATACTGTCCTTACAATCAAAGATTTTACCTTTAACTGCATGAGTCACAAACAAAAACAATGTGCAGAATCACATAACCATATATAATCGCATCATTAGTGATGTCGGCCGCCACAGCTTGGCACAGCGCTGTGTGTCACTGCCAGATATGACAATAGACCACCTGGCAAGTGGTGTCTCATGGAGTGACACTTCACAAGTGGCCTCAGAAAAACTAATAATAGGTAACGTTTGGTTTTTGAAGTGCATACATCTGTATCTGTGTGTGTGTTTGGGTAGATTTCTCTGCCTCTTTGCATCGTGGCTTTAAAGCTCTCAGCACCCATTACCTGTCTCTGCAGAGGTCCTTTGAAACCCAAATTATCTGCCATGCGAAGCGCCTGCTCGTCACGTACGCCTTCGAATATATCTATGACTTCCTGTGAGATTTGCGGGGAAAAAGAGAGCAAGAGAGAGAGAGAGAGACAAATGAAGAAAGCAAGTGAGGGAGAACATGAAGAGCAAACACTGGGCTATAATTCGACAACAAGCAAGTGTTCTCATTAAACTACCTGCATTATAGTGGCAGTGGCACGCTGCCAGACATGGACATAATCATCAGTTGGGAATGAAACTGTGGATTTATGATCATTAGTCCCTCACATCTTTGACTTTCAAGAGTGAGAGAACTTTGTTTTTATCAGTGTTAAAATGGCTGAAGGATCTCAGGTGAAGAAACCAATAAATAAATAAATAAAACTTTGCAGTATGTATTAAAAAGTAGGTGTGGATTATAAAGGGCAGATTTAAATGAGATGTCGTCCACTATCACTTGTGTTATATAGCAACACCGCAGCTGTGTGATGCATATAGTATGAGGTGAACGCTTGAGCAGAAATAATGAAGGATATAACTGCTGGATCAACAATCCACTTCAACATCTGAACACTATTGCAAAAGAAAGATAAATATAAAACAATTGTAAGTGCAGGCAGACTCCATCTGTAGCACTTACAGTGTACATCTGTTAACAATGTCCTGTTGCCAAAAAGCAAAGTGACAACGGTGGATTAAGTTCTCTAATGGAGCCTAATTTATCGCACTATAAAACACAGAAGGCGTCTCCATGTGTTAGTACATGTTACGCTCGAGTGTGGTGGTGGTGGTGATGGTGTGTTTTTGGGCAGGTTATTTTAGCTGCAGTCGTGTGCATACGGGGTGATAAATTTAATTGAACTGGAAGAATAAAAATAAACAGAGCACAGCTTTCACCTGTAAGACATGCTGTTCCACTAACAACATGATTTCGAGCTGAATCAAACTTGAGAGGCTGTGCATCTAAGTCGCGCTCTTGATGCGTACGCTCGATCCATCAACACCCACCTGATGCACACGCAGCTGGAGCCGTGAGGGATTTCTCGCTGTAATTTAAAGACTACATATGTACTGTAAACACAAGAAATAGATCTTTCAGAGAACGCCGGATTTGCAAGAATGTTGTTGATTTAGTTTAGTAAATTACAATATGGTGTCAAAACAGGACACATGAACTCTTGCCTATTCTCTGCGCTGGAGCAATGACACAGCCGGTACACGATACATACATACATAGTTAGTGTAAGCTGACTCGTAGACCAAAGCGGATACGACTCACTTCTGATGCCGCAACGGAGAAGCAACATGCCGCATATGCATTCACTGGAATCCCAGGGTCAGTTTCAGTTTGGATATTGCACACATTAGCCGTGTTTCCGCCAAATGGAACGGTTCAGTTTGGTACAGTGTGGTATATATTTCCATTAGGAATAGTAGCAAAATAACTGACCCCAACCGTTCCATTCCTTGGCACCCTTTCTTTGGGGAAGAGTAAAATAGTAAAGTACAGTCAGGGTGGAGCTAGACCAGTCATCGGTCATTGTCGTTGTGCTAGTACTACGTCACACTACACAGCCATCAGGCACAGCCCACACCCCAAGTAAAGGTACTGTTCTCAGTTGAAATGCAAGCTTGGCCCAGGGCTTTACCAATCCAAAACGTACCAAACTGTACCAAACTAAATGGTACCATGATGGAAAGACATCATTTGACTTGATCGCCTGCTGCAGTGGTCTGCTTGCTTCAAATTAACTGCACCACAGTCTTTATAAGGGAAGACAAAACAATAAAAACGAACCAAAATTCCACTGCATGTGTCAGGATCCGGGTTCACACTGTTTCCTGTCTTTTATTTTGTTTGGTGTTTTCCTGTTTTTTTCCCCCCTGTGCTTGGTTTTTTCAGGAGACTTGACTGCGTGGCCAGGCAGAGTCCCCTCCCCCCTTCCGCACCTGCAGCTCGTTTCCGGATCACCGCCCCTGCCTTCTTATACCTCGTTCCTCGCTGCTGCAGGTGTCGGCGCGTCTCACTCCTAGAGTGGTAACTCCACAGTTAGCTCTGCGTTTTTTCTCCGCTCTGCGTTTTTGCTCTACAAACTCTGCATGCCGTGTTTTTTCCTGCTCGTCTTTAATTATTCGTTTCTCCTTTTTTCAGTCATCCTTGGGGACCTCTGCCCAGCCAACCAGTCAGTCTCCTCGCCTTGTGTTCACCTTCGTTTTGGCTGAGTATTGTTTGGATTTTTGGTTTTTTTGTTAATAAAGGACTGTTCCTCCTGCTAAACCGCCCTGGCTTCCTCACCTGCTGTTGGTCCATACGCATCCCACACACCAATCATCACTGCATGAGAGCAAGTGAGATTAACGCAGAGTAAACCGTGTGTTGAGCTTTAAAGAACAGCTACAAAATACTTTCAAGGACCCTCAGAATTCTGTGAAAATCCACTAAAACAAAGCTTACCGCTGCTGCCACCCTGTGGTAATAGATATAGTACTAATGAGCAGGTCAGTGGAGAAGTATGAAAGTAAACATAATTTTTAAATTTGACACATTGACTGATGCTTTTTCTTTTGGGAATGGAGGATAAGGGGCTTCAGGACAGTAAAATAGGTGTTGGCTTGTTGGTGCTTCAAATTATCCTTATGCTAGCTTTGGGGTTACACTAAGGAGCTCCACTGTGCTAAAAAAGATTGATCAATTTTCAATCTTTGCTCTGCGGCAGATGGATGCCACTATAGTATTTATCTCATTTGATATTGCTGTGATTGATATTAACCAGAAAAATCATTCATGTACCTTAAAGATGAGTTCTGGGGTGCTGGCGGCCACCTCCTCGATATCCATACCTCCCTGAGGGCTTCCAACCATGACAGGACCATTACAGGAGCGATCCATAAGGATGGCAAAATAGGTTTCCCTGCTAATGTCCAGAGCCTCAGCAACCATCACCTGGACAGAAAACAAGAGGCTGATAGAGGAAACACCATAACCGCTCAGCACTTTAATCATTTACAAACTGAAATCATCGCAAACACAGAAATTACAAAGCACACGTTGACCCAGGGTTTTTGTCAAAGAAAGCTACAGTTACTTTTTTGTGTTATACATGTTAGAAGAAATTTCTATCTTTTTCATATTCTTGAATCAGAGCATAGAGTTGGTTATATTTGGGTAGGAAAATAAAAACTGAACATCTTTGGTTTACGGACAAAATAAGACAATCAACTGATCAATTCTATCAAGAAAATTAAAAAAAAGATAAATGACTGTTTCAGTGACAACAACCCAGCAAATATCTGGTTGATATGTTCTTGGTTTCTCAGGTGTTACTTCTCTAATATGTTTTAAATCTATGACACAGTGAATATTGGACTAAGGCTTGTCACAATATTTGGCAGGAAAATTGTGTTTAGATAGATTCCACAAATTGTTCAGCCCTTGAAAAAAAACAGTAAACTGTTGTGTAAGTCCATGATGTCTACTAATTTAAATTAAATATTTTTTGGTTCGTTGTCAGCTGGTGTTACGGAGGGCGTAAATACAAAGGTCTCTGATAGTTTTTAGTACACCATGGACTGATGCAGCCAGACAATAAATATGAAATCCCTTGCCACTCATGCAATAAAGTTTACAATTGGTAAAATGGGCAGATGCTTCCAGACACGTAAAAAAGAACACCAGAATGAATGAGAAAGAAATTAAAAAAAGACACACACGATCCAAAAAAAAAAAAAAAAAGAGCACCAGGAGCCATTTTAGAGCACTGCAAAAGACAAAACCACATAATGAATTGGGAAGAAGCCAGAGTCATTCACGCCAAACAAAACCGATTAGAACGATGGATCATGGAAACACTGGAGATATGAAAACGTGCGCCCACGACAATGAACCAGGCTGAGGAAGCGTACGTGCTATGACACACCTGGATCACCGTCCTGGGGGGCGACCTGACAGCAGGAGCTGTGACTGATCTGTCAAATTTGACAGGAAGCTCATGCCTCCGTGAGACCAGCTGACAAGACACGTCACCACCTGATATCTGGTGACGGTTCTGACGAAGGCGGAAGATGAAACCGTTAACAAGGAAAAAAAAAACGAACCAAAAAAACGAATCTACAGTAAGCTGACTCATCAGGTAGACCAAGTGCTGGCCCACTAGTTTAAAGAAAAATAATCTAGTAAAGTTTTTAAAATGTTTATAATATTTAATGCTACATAAACACATACAGTTATCCAATGTCTAAAACTCTTAAGAATCGTTCTGTGGATATCATGTGTGATCTCATGAAGAAACAACCATGAGGCTTGTTTGGAAAACAAATAAAAGGAAATGATCAGTTGTGCTGTGATCAATACGCTGCATGTTGTATTGCTGTCTCCCTCGTGTTCTGCTTCCACTCTATTAACCATCATATGAAGAAAGAGAGCGGGGACAGCTCTCCTTCCGCGTCCTTTATAATCAGTGAAATGTTCTCCCAGTCAAGCTCTGGACGTCGAGTGAATCAGTTTGCTGTGCCGTGTCAGAAAAGCTTCAGTCTGGAATTCAAATCAATGGGGTTCAAGCTATATATTTCAGAACCTGACAGATGGAATATATCTGACCCTTATGCTGTCATAACAGTGTACCAGTGTAAGTATGGAAACAGCCGTAGAGGACATTATTCCCGACCTAAAGTAACCTCACATCTTCAACTTTCTAATAAACGTTCCCTCATCCTATGTGGCAGAGAATGGTTGTAAATTGCAATAAAAGTATGAAAAACAAACAAACAAAAAAAAAAACAAGAAGATATTAAAGTTAATTAGGATTGGATTTTGTACTCGATAATAATCTGTCACATTTAGACTCCCATTGCGCCGTCCTCTACGCTCGCTTCAAGGTTGCTGCCGTTTCTCCGGATCTTTGGTAATTCGGTAAAACACTCTCCTATCGGCAGCCTGTCCCCGACTGTTTTGTCATCCTGGGGCACAACAACTATCCACCATCTTCACTTTTTATAAAAAAAACAGCTGGTATGCGGTATATGTTGCCAGTTCATTTGAACAGCAGGACTTCCTGCCAAAAAGGCATAGTTCAAAGTCTTACATGAACACGGTTATCTGACATTAGCAACGAGAGCTCTATATCCCTATCTAAATTCTTCACTCACTCTATATATATTCTGTTCCAACTGTCCTGCTCTTCCTTTTTCCCTGCTCACTCCCCCGGTTCTGTCTTGTACCACAACCATCTCTCACACTCGTCCTCATCTTCTCTCCACATCCCTCTGTCAATGTCATGACAGCAAATCCATGCAGCTCCAGAGGTGCTGCTCCTTTCCTGTGGTGTTCTCTGTTCTGCGGTGCAGTCTAGGGGAAGCGTTGACATGTTAGCAGCAAAGCTCTGACCGTCATCTTATGTCCTCTGATGACAATGTTAGGGCATTAGATCCTTTTTATTTTTACACATATTTTTAACACAGCTGTTTTTGCCAGGTGTGATTTCAGCGCTACAAACAATAAAAAAAAAAGATTTCACTGCGGTCATATTCCTTGAGGCTAACATCAACTATTTTCTTCTTCATTTTGTTGTTTGTTTGCCTTTTTCTAGAGTTGTTGAAAAGTCTGCTGCTGCAGGTGCTTCCTATAAGACTGAATGGAACAAAAAGGCTGACACTCATTTGATTCCACATAAACTCTGCGGGAGGAGTGGGAGCTCCTGTGGGGGTTAAACAAACACAGGGGGGAAGAGACAGAGAAAAAGAGTAGAACCCACACACAAAAAACCACAGACTGAGAGGTTTTCATCACCTGGAAGTGTTTTGAGGTGTCACTGCATGCAGCATGTGAGAGGAGAAAATCATACAAGCATTTTTATTATTATTTATATATTTAGTTAATTTTTGCTATTTCGTTTTGTGTTGGGCCTTCTTTTTATATTACGAGCCAAGGCAAGACCAACGACAGAGGCCAGCTTATGTCTGAACGCAGCAAAATAAATAAATAAGAAAAATAAAAACCATGGAGCCCCACTGCTCTCACGGTCATTAATTTTACAAGACTGTATTACTGGACTCAAAATGCCTTGAAATTAGATCAGAAAACAACAAGAAAGCTCAAGGTGTATATTTCTTTCTTTCCTTCCCTCCCCACAGTGGCTCACCGTTTTCACTTTCACTCCGTCTTTAGGTGTCTGCTTAGTCGTGAGGTTGAAACCCAGCATCTTATTTGCCAGCTCGCCAACCACCGCTGGGCTGAGAGAAAGAGAAAGAGAGAGGTTAAAAATAGACATAGATATAAAAAAGATAAGTCGGTAGGTAGGTAGTGAATTTGTTAATTTGCTTAGCCTGACAGAAAAACTGGCAGCAGCAGAAACCCTTTACGTTGTGGACAAGATGTGTGTTTGCAGGGCTTTAATTTATGAGGTTCCATGAATGCCTCTGGTAGCCACTTCTCTAAAGCCATGTTTCCATCTAGTGGAACGTTTCGGTTAGGCACGGTTTTCTTTTGCTTTTTCCATTAGGAATAGTACAAAAATAACTGGCCCCAACTTTTCCATCCTTTGGAACCCTTCCGAAAAATGATATGGAATGGTATGGAAGTTCACGACACCAAAGATTGCGCCCTGACGATCAGTGTAATTATCCCATGGATGTCGAGGCAACTAAACCAAACTGTGCCATGATAGAAACACAGCATAAGCTCAACAAGCCGTGAATCCTGCATTACTTTCACTTGGCCTCATGCACCGTAGTTTGTTTGTTTTCTTGGAGGGAAGAACTGCCATCTGACAAAATTAAATCTGATGTAGGAACTTCATTTAAAGTCTAATGGGTCCGACCGCAGTGAAGTGAGTCGAGTACCGTTTGAGTAGAACCACAGCGTATCTAATGATATGATGCATGGTCCAAGATACCAATAATTGATAATCAATATATTGCAAGACAATCATATAGCAATACATCACAATATCCGTCTAACTGAAGAAAAAAAAAACATCTATGAAAAGTTGAAATTGCAGGATTTTTCTAATTATTCACAACACAGAGAACAAAGTGCATAAAGTCTATGTGTTGAATGCTGAAAACTCCCTCTTCTTCGTCCAGATAACTTCTGCTCAAATTTACCTCATTCATTTGAGCAGCGTCACCATGAGGAGACATGAAGTAGCGACACCTGGTGAGTAAAACTGGCAGGAACTGTTTACTTTGGAGCACCTTCATTAATTCATTTAAATATTGATATTAACACCGTTGTATCAATTATTGCATTGCAAATCCAAAATGATATTTTGAAGAACCTACATTTGAGTACAGGGTCATGCTGATTCATGTCCTTCAACAGTTGCACTGCTTTTTAATCATCAGGAGAAAATTGTGCCGCATATACACATTTTCATCAAAGGAGGTCTTTAAACAAGCAAATATAGCCTCTGTTTCAGAACTTACAGTGGCTAGTAGGAACCATGTTGGAGCCCTCATGCAGAGAGATGATCAGGGTCCACCAATGCTGCTTAGTTGTAAAAATGATTAATCAGCTAGAATGAATAAACCCTCAAATTCGACAGTAAATGACAAAGGGGTATTAAAAAGTATAAAAATGCCTCAAGATAAAAGTCCCACTAATGATTATAAATCACTGAATGATGATAACACAGTGCAGGATTAAAAACTATGCTGCGGACACAGATGCCTGCTGATAAGAACTGCAGGTGAACAGACAGATGATTTAGTATATCTTTAGCTCTTTAAAGCTTTGTTAAATCATGAAAAGAGGAGTGCCTCGGTACTTTTTTGGGCATTATTGTAACATATTATGACAAAGAACAACTTTCGGAGGCATTTCATTCATCGGCACATCTCTGCGAATGAAGCTCTTCTTATGCTGTCTCTTTTTTAAAAGCTGAGTGAGTGTGCCGCTGTTAAGGCTGCTCTGGTTTTGTAAGTGAATACAAATGAAGCCAGGGGTTGTTTTCATGCTTTGATAGATGAGAGGAAGATGAACTGTGCACTCGTGTCATTGTCTGGGGACAAGGAGCTTCAGCATATCTCACTTTTAAGAAAAGTTTCTAGCCATTCCAAACCCTCAAGTAGGGTAACGATGATACATGTCTGGGCCAATTGTCATAAATCGCCCTTACGGTTGTAGTAAATGGTGGGTGCCTTTATTAAAAAGAAAGCCCAGTTTCAGGACATGGAATCTTTGTGGTAGGGAATCCAGCATCTCTGCAAAAAAAAAAAAGGCATCTCTTTTAACTTGTGGCTTAGGGCTTTTGAAAAATGCAGGAGATTTCAGGCTGAGCCCTCACTGAAGAAACACAGCTATTATGCTTGGTAATTTAAAGTTACTAACAAATTGAACCTCAGCAGCCACACAAAACCCAATCAACTCGGAGAGGAGAACTCAGTATGGGGTCCACGATGCCTCTGCTGACCTTAAAATCCTTTTTTTCAACATTTAATTGAAGGTAGTTGCTCCAAAACAAGACACCTCGGGAAGAGAAAACTGTTTATTTGCAGCACAAGTAATCCTGACTGTGTCTTTGTGCCTGGGGAACATCTTCAGAGAGCTCTTTGAGTCTCCTCACTCGAAAAGCAGCTGTTGTGGTGGGGGGAATAATACAAATCTCCTTCTTGCAGTAACACAGTGTGATATGCACATATAGGGAGATACTCACTCTTTAGTTAAGTGCACTCCACCTTTAAGACCACTGTTGAACACACCCTTGCCTCTGCCACCAGCCAGAATCTGAGCTTTCAGCACAATCTCCTTGGCATCTGAAAGACAGAGAGAGAAAGATATTGAGTATGGGTGAGAAAAATCATCTATCTTTCACTGTATTGTGACTCTCTCTTGAAAGATTATGAATCAATTATGGAACAGCAGTAATTGGAATAATAAATTGTTGATGTTGAAAGTGCAGACGCCCAACGTATGCCTCAAAGTGTCATTACATTCAACACGCCTTAACCAATATACTAGTTACACATCACACAGTGTAAATGCGTGCGTCATCCGCAAAGATGGTTAAGTGAGCGCTATCGCTAAAGTGTAAAATCCCACCAGCACAATCTGGATTAAAAGATGATGTGTGGAATAATTTTGGCTTCTATGAAGTATGTGGGGAAGAAATGACCTGGACATATCCCAAACAATATGCACGCTGTGTGAAACCAAACTAAAATACGTTGGCAACGCAAATAACATGCGCAACAACCTGGAGGTGAAAAACTGTGATGACAAATCTTCCACAAAAAGGATTTAGATTTTTGTTTCTTTCCTTGGTTCCCAGAGAAATATGTTGCTCCATTTTGTATTAATAAATGCCAATGGAAGTAAATTAAATTGATTATTTAAAGATGGATCTTCAAATATCATAAAACGAATGCATTTATTAATTAATTAGTTATGTTTATAGTTATGTGCAAAATGTCTTAATTCCAAAAAGATCTGTTCCGATTGGAATTTACAGCTCAATTGTTACATGGGCGTGCAATTAAATGATCCGGGTTGGAATGACACGAATGATATTTTCATATGCACAGTGTTATCGAAGAAGAAGAAGAAGAAGAAGCTCTACTTCCGTTTCTGCTCACCCATCACTGTCCACATATTTGTCACATATTTTCCTCCTGTTCTGCATCTGTGACTCTCATGTCTGTTATTCTTTATTGTGTTTTGGAATGGAAATACACTGTGTTCATCATCAGATCATCAGTTCAATACATCATGTTTACGTGATTCTGACACGTGATAGCACCAAACCGGGAAGTCATGATCGGATCGACCGCTTATATGAATGATGATCAGCATATCCCAGCGCTTTGTTTTCAAAGTCCTGCATCAGATCAGAGTTTTTAGGATTGGCATGTTTACATTACATATTTTTATTCCGATTTATTACAATTATTTGTGTCCATGTAAACCATTTAGATCAGGGATGTCAGGGGCCACGTACAGTACAGCACAATTTGATCTCAAGTGGGCCGGACCAGTAAAATAATCTATAAACAACAAAACTACAATTTTTTCCCTTTGTTTTACATTTAATGAAGTATCTTATTAATTTCTGTTGTTTTCCCTTTGTTTTACATTTAATGAAGTATCTTATTAAAAAACATTATGAACAACCTTAACTTTTTTGAGAATAAGAATAAGAATAAGTGCAATTTCAACAATATTATTATTAATATTATGCCTTATTACAACTTACAGATCACAGTGGATCTATAAAAGGCACAGAACATTTATTCACAGGTATCTGGAACTGAAAAATATTGTATTTTACGTTATAATCACATCCTGCGGGCCGGATAGGACCCTGTGGTGGGCCAGTTCTGGACCGCAGGCCTTAAGTTTAGCACCTGTAGACCAAACAGTTAAGATACAGGCTTGGTATCTTTTTTTTTGCCCCCTTGTGTCTGCCTCTTATCAGTCTATCTGACTAAAGGAAAGGAGAAGATGTAAAGAAATGGGTAAGTGTGATGTGTAAAAACATGAGGAACTATAGTGTCATGAAAAGAAAGTTTATAAACCAGAAATGCCATCCGCGGGAAAAGTTACCCCAGGCAACACCACTAATTACAGTGTAGTACAAGAATACGGAGAAGAAGAGTGTTAGAAGAGTGTTTATACAAGGCTGTAAGAGTCTACTGCCATGTTGACCCTATTTTTAGTAGCACGAGGCAACGTGGCGCGGAAGCTGAGGCATTTATGGTCAATTGCCTTTCGATAAGGCTCCGAATCGCAAGGATTAGAACGGAGCAGAAAGTAAACAAGCAGAATAATATGGGATTAACTCCTGCTTTAGATGCAGAAAGTCTTGTGGTGAGGGACGATTGAATAATGGTCTGAATTCCATAATTCTGCTGTCAGGTATCAGTGACGGTGTTTATAATTTCACTTTTTATCTGGAGGACTGTGCCCTCACAGTGCAGCCAAGGATGAAATGACAGAAGAATTTCATTTGCTCCAGAGAGATAAGTTAACCATTTTTTTCCCCCCAACATTCTATCCTTCTTTGATTTAAAGATACTGGTATTTATTTTCACTCATCTTGCTGTGTCTTTGAGACTTACACAGCTTATTAGGGCTGCAATGATTAATTGTTTATTATTGGATTACTAATTGAATCAACTATTTTGATCATTGATTTGAGTCTTGTTTTAATAACTAAAACAAGCTTTATTTTTCAGCTTCTTCAATTTTTTCAAGTTGAACCAGTGACCCTTTGGTCCAATCAGCACTGGTCTGCTCTCACTCATCTTCTATGGCTTTGTCCTCCGCACGAGGGTCCAATTGGCCTAATCCCAAACCTGCATGTTTTTGGACTGTGGGAGGGAGCTGGAAAACCTGTTCTGACCAGATTGTAGAGGGGTCTTTTAGCAGCAAAGACAAGAGTACTAACCACTACACCAACTGTGTGCCCCCAAACAAGTACTATATTAATTATTGTTGTTTGCAGCCCTACAGCTCTTCCCTGTATGATGTGATGTAAGGCAATTACTCCAAAGCTAATTTTGTTTTTTTTCTTTTTCTGAAAAAAAAAAATTATTATAAAAAGTACAGGCGCATTTCAAGTATTTTCTGGAGGAGTTGCAATAAATTTAAGAAATGGTCATACTGCATGGTCATTATAGCATTTCTTAAACAGTATGTACAGTATAGAAACATGTATGCAGTTTTAAAATAACTGAAGGTGTGACTGACCCTTGCACTTGGACAAGAGCACGACCTGGCCTTCCTCCACCTGGAGTGGAACCCTAATTAATATTACTGGTAAATCTTATGTTTGTTGTGCTATTTCATGTCAATCTGCTGGGGTTCCCACACCTTGGCTGACATCAAATACAAGGATTTTTAAAAGACTTTCCAGGACCAATTCCCACAAACTTAAGTACTGAATGTGCTGACACAGCTTAAGATGGGAGGGCAACTTGTAAGAGCCGCTTCATCCATGGTGTCCAAGTTTATTGATTTGCAGCACACACTCCACACCGGTGCATGGGTGATGGGTGCAAAGCCATCCATCACCCATTGCTTGTGTGTGTTCACTACTGGTGTTTAGTGCGGATGGGTGGAAAGCACAGTTTAAATTCACTATCAATAATTTGTGTGAGTGCAAGTTAAACTCTAATTCTAACTCCAATGACCATGCTCCAACTCTAACCACAACTTTGACTTTCCATATTTGTCACTACCACATTACCTCCCCCAACTGTCTATTCACTATCCTATTCGGAATCTCCCTCTATACAAATGGACTAAAAATGAGTGATGAATTATAGGTCTCCTGCCAGGTTGTTATTATCTACATGAGGCAGTTCAGCCTTTGATGGGTGGCTGCCATCAGAGTGGGAAGGGGGGCGACAGGGAGAGTTTGGGGGGGGGGGGGGGGGGGGGAGTTGGGGAAAGGGGGGGGGGGGGGGGGGGGGGGGTGTGATATGTGCAAAGTCCAGAGAAGCATGTTGACCTTGGGGTTGGAGACACACACTTAATGACTAAATAGCTTGCAAAAAAGAAGAAAACACAAAACACCAAAAATTGTACAAAGATGTGGTAAGCCAAGGAAACCCAAGAACTGTGAATGTGCTCACTGCTGCTGTAGTAAGACACCAACCCTGAGAAAATAGCCTCTGACAGGGTGGCAGGGATTAAACTAACACTGCATTAGTGAGGCTACTTCTCTGTGGAGAGTGGAGAGCTGAGAGGAGAGCAGAGAAAGAGAGAGAAGTGGAAAGAATGAAGGTGTGCTTTTATGCAAAGGGCTCCAATAAGTTATAAATGAATAAATATGTTCATAAAAAACTGCTGCTGTGCAAAATTAGAAAGAGTTCAAAGCAAGATGAAACTGTGTCCTGCGGGCATGTGCTGCAAAGAGGGACAGTCGGGAGAAAATGACTTTTGCTGAAGAGAGGAAAAAAAGGAGAAAAAAGAAACAAGTGGAGGAACAAAGGTGTAGTGAAAAGAGGAGGATGCATTGTTTAAAGTGGACAAAGACAAATACTGACCAACTGATGATAACCTTAAAAAAAATAAGATATGGTTCGAAAATGACAGACTGAATATATTAGAGGTGTGTTTTTTGCCGGGGAAGGTAATGGGGTGAGAATGAGGCAGGTGTTCATTCCTGCAGCACGGGTAATTGATAGCAAAAGCTGCTTATTATGCAGCACAAGATGAGATACTGTAGCAAAATCAGCAACTGTGAATGGGCACTGGAGGAGCAAGGTGCTGATAATAGGAGGAAACTTAATAAAAGAGGGGAACTGACAGGCAAAAGAAATGTCAAGGCAGATAAAAGACAAGATTTTTATACTGAATCCATCACTCGGAGAAGAATAAAAATAAAATCTCTGTAGAATCACACCACATACTGTGCTTAACATTAAAACAAACCACTATCTGTTGCAATACATGGAAAAGATAATGATATCCTCAAAGATCACAGTGAACACAGTGCATGGTAAAGACCAGGGTGACCATTATCTGGTTGTCTGACATGGATTTCAACAGATAAAGGTTGGTCTTTAATGAGGAAGGAGCGAAGTGGAGAGTGAACAGAAATGGCAGAGTGGCGGTAGTGTATGTAAAAATCAGAGATGCAGTAAGTCACACTTCTATGTTGTTAATTAAATGCTCAAGGTGTTCATAGAACGGGAAATAACAATATTAAGCATATAAACTGAGCAGCCACGCCACTCAAGGGTGACACACATTTGAAAATGGGACAGGTGAAAATGGGAACTGATACCAGTCCCTCACTGGCCAACGCTGAGGTATTAATGAGCATCTGGACAAGCTGCTATTCATATTTACGTTTAGGGCTGCAACTAAAGATTATATTCATAATCGAGTTATCGTTCCCATAAAATGTCAAAACTTCTCGTTCCTGCATCAGTGGACCAGGGTGAATATTATGTATTCTGTCCAAAATGCCTCAAAACAATGATGTTCCCAAATGTCTTGTATTGTCAGCAAACCGAAATTGATCAATTGTAATGATTTTTTTGTAAAACAAAGAAAAGAAACCAGAAAATAAGATGGTGAAAACTCAGCTTATTTTCATTGTTTAAAAAAAAAAGACATACAAACCAATTAATCAATTATTAAAGTAGATTAATTGAGGTAGCAATTAATCATTAATCACTAGAGCCTTATTCACGTCATGTTAACTTCGTTTTAGCATATTTGGGAATCAGAAAGTGCTAGCTCACGTGATGAGCCATCGTGGCAGATCAGTTCGCAAAAGTTTGGGCTCAGTTTAATAGATTTAGCAAAAAATTAATTCAAATTTGTAAAAGTGTTGTATCCTTGGTACATTGGTGTATTGGTGTGGCAGCATTACAGCGCCACATACAGGCCTGATCGTACATGGAAAGTGAGAAATGAGAAAACAACGCTTTTGTTTCGGGCTGCAACTAACAATTATTTTCATAACCAATTAAACTGTCAACTATTTTCTCAATTAATTGAGTACTTGTTTGGTCTGGGTTAGGGTTAGGGTTATGGTTAGGCCATTCATTATAGTAAAGTCAATAGGTTTAAAGGGAAGGGCCTGCCCTCTAGTGGTGAAATAAGAATGACGCTCTTCTTCACACTTTAGCATTCAGGCATCATCAGCATCAAATCATAGAAAACATTCCGTAATCGTATCGATAATTATCTTGTTCTCTCAGTTTACAGCCTGTCGGAAATTACTAGAAGAAGCTTCTCGTCCCTGCATCGGGGGGCAGTGTATTATGTATTCTGTCCAAAATGCCTCCCTGAATGCATGTTTTCATTACTGGCAGTACACAGCATACAGATGTACTAGATGCATAACAAATCACTTTCTCCTGTTGCAAACACAAAAATTAGAAACAGCCAAAGAAAGTGGTTTGTTATGAGCTGAATAAAAACTCATTTTCTTTGGGAGAGACAGAAAAGGGGGGGAGTGAGTGTTGCATAACAGTCCTCCATTTCCATTTGTATCATACATGACCCACTGTGAACACGCAGAGAGAGATTTTCATCTCCATTTATTCTCTATATCTTGGGGACACAGAGGAGATTAACATTGCACAACATCTCCAATCACATCACATGCAATTGGAGTAATGTGGTTATCATCCTCGGGGGCTTTACTCATTCCCCAGTAATGAGTGCAAATCAACTCCCAGTTTGCTTGCCAGTGACAGCATCTGGCAAAAAGGATGTTGCTTCTACAATCACCGCCGATTTTGCCCTCATTCTCTCTGTGCACTTTCAGAAAGGCCTCTCACTGGGTAGCCCATGAGTGGCCAGCAGCAGAGTTAGCACTGGACCGATATTTAATTAAACCTTGGAGGCTGTGCCATGGGGGGAGACGCTGGCTGGTGGGGACACAGATGTAGGCTGTGAGCCAAAGCCAGAGAAGATAAGATGTGGCTACCATCTGCATCAGGAGAGAGAAAGATCAGGGTGGCTCTCCCCAGTGTGTATGTGTGCTGTAATAAAAGTAATGTGGCAGTTAAGCGAGGAGACTAATCAAACTCTTGGGAGTAAAAGACAAACACAAGCGCACACACAGCTACAATCCGACGCCACGGAGGGAGCTCCTGTGGATAAATGCCATTGGTATTTGAGGAAAGGGGAGAATAAAACTTTACTTTTACAAAAAAATATACTGATTATAGGGCGAGACAGTATTAAATGCAGCCAAAAAAAAGTAGGAATAAGTTTAAAGACAAAACAGACAGGTCTTTTTAATGGTCTCCATTTGAGACCATTAAGACCAATAATATGACAATTAAGATTAGAATTCAGCAGGAATGCCAGTATTGTGAGAAGAGAGACCAAAGATCTTGACTCATTAAGCTAAAGGGGTTTTTTGCTGTGTAACATCCATGGCTCACTGATACTCGAAACAATTAACTCAGAAGCTAAAGTCATTTAAACGTACTAAAGGCTATTCAGGACAATAATTACTTAGAACTCTGCAATAGGATTTGCTAACTGCTCTCACAAAGAAATAAATATGTAAATGGTCTTTCCCTTCCATGTGTAAAAGTATAGGTCAAAATGATGCCAAGACTTAATTTGGTAAAATTCAAGATAATGTTCAATATAAAATTATACTTTTTAGATTGCAGGGTCAAAAGTCTCAGTGAGTAATGTCATTCGCCAAAACCGGTGTTATTTCTTTGACCTAAAGTTCTCCTTCAACATTGCTGCCATCTCACTTCACGATATCTGCTTCGCTTCCACCATCCCTCCATGTGCCGTGACGTAAAAAAAAGACGTAAAAAAGCTACAAAAAAAACAAACCACCATGATACTCAGAAACACAGAGAGAGTCATGTGCAATGCAACTTACATGTTTGTACAAGTTTTAGAGATTATTTTAAGTTTAAGAGTTTAGATCCTAGAGCATAACCTTATCTGGACCCAGACCTTGACCTCATTTAGCACTGTAAAGAAAATTGACAACTAGCACAAACTTTCTAGTCTTTATGCCACTGGTTTATTAGTGAAGGAAATTCAGATCAATGTCATAGCATACAAACCTGTAAATTCCATATTTATTGTATCTTCATAGGCCTTTGTTGTTGTTCTATCATTAATCATAAATCATATTTTTTAATACAGAACTTATTCACATCCATTAGCGCCAACATTTAAACAGACCAGCATCCAATGACATTGTAACTATGAAGATTAACTTGTTTCGTAGGTTCACTCTCTACATATTTATGGATTGAGTAAGTAAGGCAAACCCAAGTATGTAACAACAGTCAAACCAATTACCAGCTTTGATGTTGTGGCTGATCAGTGTATAATCCCTCCAGTTTAATGTCAAAATTAGCAAAATACTGTCAAACTGTAATTGCTGCACTGAATGTTTGTTGACTACACCCAGGCATGAATACAAAATACTGCAATAATAAATAATATGTAGGTTGGACATTAGAATGTGTGCATTTACCGAGAAAACACCAAACGAACACCAGAAAAGTATACAAATCTGAATAAAAGCTACAATGTTATGTACAAATTGAACGTTTTAATGCAGGATAGAGAATTCCTGATTAATTATGATGTTTTTGACATTTTAAACATTTTCCTGAGGATTTGTTTTACTTCTTACCTTAACTTCTCTGATTTTTAATTAAATATCAGTGGTGAAGTTTGCTGTTTGCGCACAGCAGTAATTTTACTTCTGCCAGGCTTCGAAAAGGCTGGACAGAAATTGGTTCTTCATTCAAAATCGTCAGGTTTTCATCTCCCTAGACATATAATGGCCATGGAAGTCTTGAAGCAGAATATGTTTACATACTCAGATAAAGGTGAGAAGTCAACAAACTTTGAGAAGTCCCGACCGCGCTCTACACAGCCATCTTGCTTGCGTCATGTTTGTGATGCCTCTCGTTCAGAGATCAAATTTAGACACAAACAAATCATAAGGCAACAGCCATACGCGGTTTCTTTGTTCCTCACAACTAAATATGTCATTAGCTGCTCAATGTCTTGTCTGGTTTACCCCATGTCCCCGTGTCAGTCTCTGCCTCTAATGATGCCGTCTCAGTGTCCCAGACGGACAGCTGCGGCTCGGAGTGACACCTCCTCCAGACCCTGCTTGCATGAAGGCTGAATCCTCATTAGAGGATATGTCCACCTGGCCTTCACATATAGAAACCTCCTCTAATGACAACCTGACTCGGCCCTGGTCTCCTCACAGTGACAAACGGCTTCAGCTCAAACTTCTCGCAGAGAGTTTTCTTTGCCAGAGAACCAAAGAGGAGAAGGTAATGACGATGATGATGATGTTGTGGAAAAGTAGATGATAAATGACCACAGTGGTATGTTTAAGGAGAATCTTTTCTTTCCTAAGCATCTGGAAATGAAGATCAATGATGAGAAAATTAGCTGGATAATTAAACTCTGGTTTAAAAACAAAATACACAACATAAACAAATCACAGAGGGCCTGATTAATAAAGAGAACTAAATTTGAGAGTGGTCCAATAGATTGCATGCTTGGTTAACATTAGGGCTGGGCGAATGGCCAGTAATGCTGTCACGATAATTAAGTTCAGTTCATTAATAATTACTGCTATTTTCTGTGGTCAGAAAACATCTGACCACAGAAATGTTTTCCCACAAATGGGAAAACATTTTACAAATCTGAGGCAAAAATAGCAATTGCTGTAATACAAACAGTTTATCAACATATATTGAGACTTGGCGTTCCTGATATTTAGGAAGAGAGCAGGGGCAATTTTGAGGTCACGCTACCCGAGTGAACCACTAGCTAAGAAAGTTCCACAGCAGAGAGAGACCCATAAAAATGGGGAGACATATTATCACTTTAATTGAAATTTTCTTTGCAATGGGGTACAAAATACCCTACACTGCATAGTCCTTATGGCAAAAGTAATAAATTGACAGGTACTATTAGTTGGGACATTTGAAGGATGCTGTCCTAAGTGCACCAGTTAGTTAACTGGGATTCCCATTTCTTGCAGGTGGTTCAGGGCCTGCACACAAAAGACAGAGTTTAGGTTATTATTACGTATCGCCTTTTTATTCACAAAGCATCAGCATCTTGGGAGCCATAAAAGAATTTCTGTGTACACAACCAATAAGCAACTTTAGGAGAATGATCCTGTCATAGCCCCAGCTCTATTGCTTATGTCTTGTTTGTTTTTGGTGCATTTCTGTAGTGTCACATACAGACCTGGCATATACTGTATACTACAGTGTTTAGACACATTCTGTCATGAAGTCTTGAAATGATAGAAAACTTTCTGTTTTAAAAAAAAAAAAAGATTGATTTTGGAAAGTACTGTTTCTGTGTGGATAAAGTCTACAAGTAAATCAGGCTCTAAGAGCTTATAAAAACACGAGCTGCCCACTTCTCGTTGTTGTCTAAGGAGTTTTCATCAGTTCAGCCTCGCCGACAGCAGGCAAAACTTTTCTGTAAGCTGCCAACGTCTGCTGCTGATGCTCTGATGGGCAGATGCATGACTCTGAGTTTTCTTACCCACTGGTGAGTGCTGATTCATAACTGATTGTTGGAGCTCCCTACAATACAGCAGAATGATTCCTTCATCCTACTTTTATTTTTTAAAGAGGACATTCAGTGGAAAATCAAATGTCTGATGTTTTTTGGTGTGTCCCCGTGTCCTTCCCGTATCTAAACATCACTAAAGTGTCACAATAAACACTTCAGCCACTTCTGAAAAAGAAGGGCTTCTCTGTTTACCTGCGCTCAAGCAAGCGGTTTTGAAAAGTCGGGTTTAGTTACGTAATTTGCACATTTGCCGTGCAACGAACCCTCCCCCAACAGCTACTCCCGGTCATGGGTGTGAACATTCAACCTGAAGAAGAAGAAGAAGAAGCACTGCGGAGCAGTCAGTCAGCTGGTAGCTGGCCAATCACAAGAGACTCAGTGTTCTGGGGGGCGGGCATTAGCTCAGAAACAGAGTGCCTGTTCAGAGGCTGGCAGAGAGCAGCAACAAACTGGCTTAATCTGAAGAGACTATGAGGTTTTTCACCATAAATATTATTTAATTTATCTAAGTAGACATCAGTAATCTCGATTTTTGGTTCAAAAAGACCATTCTATGTGAACCTTAACTTCAGTTCATGCCAACACAACTACAGAATGTAAAATCTATCCATGCAAAGTATCCTGACACCAATTAATATGCAACATTTTTGCTTTTTTTGGCAAATTTGTGTCATCCTAATAAGAAAGAGGGGATGTGTGAGAAATAATTCCATATCTCACCACAACAAGTTATTGTGCATAATGAGGAGGTGGAAAAACTAAGCTGCTTACAGAAATCAGGCCTTTGAGAGACAGGCTGTTATCCTACAAAAGCCTTTTTACAGCTGTTCAGAGTTTCTTATGCATGGCTTTTTCTTACCAGATGAAAGACCTAAGACCCAGATAATGTACGGGATCACAAAAGGTCCTCGGAGAGGCCAGAGATTTGTGTAGGTGACTCTATCATTATCTGTGTACACTCAGAATTTCTGTATATACAAGTGTTTTTGCCTAGAAGGTGTTTCTGATTGAATAATGGTGCTGTGTCTGCCGGTGGGCCAAGCTAATCACCCAATCATTCAAACCAGCCAAATGCAGTTGCCTTCTCCTAGTCAGGCATCTGTTATCTTGGCAAGCAGAGAGTACAGGAGAGCTACAGACGAGTGTCAGTGATACACACGACTGAGGATCTGTACACATGAGTTTAGGAGAATTCACAAAAGTTCTGTATCAATATTGTTTTTTTATCCAAACAGAATTGGGTTTTCGGAGCTCTAAAATATCACATTTGGAAAACGAGTCCCAGATCAAAAAAAATCTCAAAATGCATTTTGTGTACAGCAACCAATACAAAACAATGACGTCATAGCTCTACCTCTCTTGCTCTTGCATTTACTGTTGGTGTCCTTTTGGTGCATTTCTGTGGACGCGTCACTTATTTACTACTGTGTTTGGAATTGTTTTGGGTGGTTTCATGTGTATGAAGACATTTCTTGAAACCATGTTATGTTTACAGAAAGTGTTTTAAAAATTAAAATTAAAAAAAGGATAAGGCCTAAGTAGTCGATGGGCAAAACCAGATTCCAGTACCACTCACAAAGGCAAACCTTAGTAATAGATTCTGAAAATGTCCATGACTGCAGATGATATATTGGTAGGATTCATGGTATGGTATCAGGAATGTCTCATACGAGATTCCTGAGTGGCAGCTTTCATTAAAACCAGCTCATGAAGTGACTCCTCCCCCTTCCAAGTAAAATCCATTTAAGATACTGATGCATATCCTGTTTTAGGCTCATGGCCAGGTACTTTACAGTGTTTCATACTATTATGTTGGGTATAAGTGATATTATTGTATTTCCAAATGGGAGCTTGACTTTCATTTAATCCCCATTGTGATTTTTATCTGACAATAATGAGTTAACTTTAGCTCTTCAAACAATGAGATACATTGACTGTTCATGGAATATCAGGCAGACAAAACTCAAAAGCACTCATGAGACTGTCATTTCATTGGGACATGTTACTATGAATCATAAATGAGAAAGGCATTAGTGTCAGAAAATTAACTCCATCAAATCCAGACACAAACTGGTCTTTCAAATAATGTTTGGTAACACAATGGAAACACATGTTAATAAGGATTATAAATGTCAGGTAAAGAACTGCTTGAATATTAACACATTATAACAATCATACACAAATTTGGTGCTGACAAAATGGAATTTTGGTCTTTAGCCCATGAACTGGAAGGGACGAGAGATGCTGTGCCCAGCAGGGAGTGAGGTGGTTGGGCAGAGTCACCTGCAACTCGCCCCAGCTAATTCATTGTCACGAGTTAGCGTCATCACTAAACTCATTTATTTCCTCCACAATGAGATCAAAGTGGCAAACAAGGACACTGAGGAGCTGCTGTGGTGTAGACGATAAGCAGCAGACAGCAACAACAAACAGACGGAGATACAGCTAAAAGGAGAGGAGAGCAAAGCAGACGAGGAGCGAAATGTCAGTGTGTGGGTAAAATGCAAAAGAAAGAGCACTGTTGTTTTGACTTTGACGTCTCTAGTTAATAGCTATGTAAATCAGCCTCGACCCATTTAGGTACAATTCACTGACCTGATACTCTGTGTTTTCTAACTCTGGCCACGTAAAAAGCAGTAGCCCCGTTAATGGCTGTGAGAATGTCAAGTGAATTCCTTTCACTAGTGTGCAGAGGCCACATTACTCTCATAAACATAAACAGTGTGTACTATACCCAACTAATTCACAGCAATATTAAGACCATCGGTAATTGTACAATTATGCTATTTAGTTGTTTTTGCAAAGAGTGATCCTATGCTGTGAGACATGTGGACATTGTGGTCAAATTCAAACTGTCAACAGGTCAAAACATCACCAATACCAACTGGAACAACTGTTTAACAACATCTATTTTCCTGTAAATGGTAACATAATGTACAAACTTGACATATTTGATTGAAAAATACCCCATACTAGCATTTGTGACCATTAACTGGCCATGAAAATGTTTACTGATCTTATCAATCAAGTGAGTAGTTAAAGTCGATTTTCCCATAGACTTCAATTCAAATCCAGTTCTTTTAGCAAACAGCAGAGGCGCCCTATACAGTATATATTTTATTTACTTTTGCATCAGTGTCCTTAATTTTGAATATATGATCTATAGTGTGAACAACAATACAGCCTGAGGATGTATTAACAACCCACTGCCTTCTATATTATTGGCAGATTCGCTTCTCAGAGCCCATCCATTTATTTATTTGTACACATGAGCACTATGACGTGGATGATTGCAGGCAATTACCAACTTGCTAATTACCAACTCAGAACAAAAACACAAGGAAATCATATTTTTTTTGAGTTGCCGTTTTTCTTGACACGGTTGACAAGGCAAACACAACCTTTAGATTGAAAACCTGATGTAACGGTCACTTTGGTCACTGATGGAAATAAAAAGGCGACAAGAAGGAGCACAGCACGAAGCTGGCATTGCTAAAAATGCAATATTCCATAGGACTGAGGCCACATATTCCTTTGAAGTTCAAGACCCCATTATGAGATTGGTTGCCTGAATAGATGAGCAGCTGCTCGAGTGGCCTCGGTCCAGTAGACCAATGAGAAAAACACAAGGGGTCCAAGTGGTGTTAAGATGTACAGAAACACACAAAGCTCTAAGCGGATCATCTTGTCCCTCCCCACTTCAGTCACATCCAAAAGCCAAAGGGCCGTAGTTGAGTCAACTCTTCTTGGTGCTAACCGTTACTGTCAGTCCTTTTCACCAAAGGCTCTACCTCCTTTTCTGAAGGGGAAGATGAAAGTGATCTTAAAAGCAGCCTGAAGTGTTGAAGCATATGAGACAGCTCCAGTGGGGGCATCGTGAATGAGGAGGGAGGGGATGTGCAGTGAGAAGAGGTCTGTCCATGTTTCATGTTTTAACCATGTTAGACAGTCATACATACTGTATATGCGTGTCCCTACTTGAAAAGGCGCCGATGTGTTCATGAGGTGCACTACTGCAGAATCTATTCCCTTTCATTTCATACACTCCTGAAATGCTAGTTAGTCCAAATATGTTCTTAGTTATTGTTAAGGCAGGGTTGATATCACACAGAGAAAGCGGAGAGTATAATACAATTTCATCAAAAAGGACTTTGGCCAAATCAGTAATCGACAAAAACGGTGATTAAAAAGGCACAAAGAGGAAAGTAATGGAGAGAAAAAATATCCCTGCATTGCTTCTTTTAGGTTCACTACTCCGTGAAGCATTCAACAGCCTTAATAAAACATCCAATTTAAGGCTAGTATTATAAAGATAATGGCTGTGATTACCGAGCAAGTGTTGGGACACAATGACATAAAAGATGAACTGGAACATGATGTTGATTTGCCACAATAGCCAAGGAGTACGCAACATGCAGACAAGGCTTTAAAATCTCTTTGATTTGATGTCCTTCTATGATTAAAAGTGACATTTAAATTTATTTCAGCTTGGTATATAAGAAATATAATATAATTTTGTTCAAATAAAGTTGCTATTTTCTTGCAAATATAGGTAATACCTTCATATCTCTCCTGAAATCATACATACTCCATTTACTATCAAAGAAAACTAATTAAACCATTATATGCATGCGAAAAACTGTTACCAAGTAAGTAAGTCTGAGCTAAAAACAAAACTGATGCGGCAATATTTGTGTATCAATTGATTACATGCATGGAGCGTCATTTACAATTTCCAATAAAATATAAGTAAATTCTGCCTATGAAGTGGTCATTAACCGAAATGTAGTAGTGAATCGCAATATCGAATGCGTCGTAGCCCGTGTATCGCTTTGTGTATTGAATCATGAGGTCATAGGAAAAAGTCAGCCCAATGACAGCTGTGTCAGTGATTTGCTACATTTTGAAAACCTCTGCCTGTCACACAGGACTGTCACTGGGCCTGGTGTAAAGCTGTGGTTATCTTGCACACAGGGTTTGAGTTTGAAAACTACAAGAAATAATATTTTTATATGCCATTGTGCTCAAGTAGTCTTAAGTATGAAGTGGTGTGTCCACTGGTGTGCAAATGGTCCACTGGTGTGCAAATGCTCCACTGGTGTGCAAATGGTGCTGCAAATATTTCTTAATGAAAGCCTTGTTTAAAAAAAAAAAAAAAAAATGAATGAATTCAGGGAAGCGTTAGTATTTGACTCGGAAACACTGTTTGTGATATCTTCAACAGATACTGAGACTGCGATAAAAGATCATTTTCACCATGAACCATCTGCAGCACGCAGAGAAAATGATGAGAGCCCGAGCAGCGTGGCTCCCTTGCATTAGACGTGTGTCTCAGGTAAAGCAAATGAGTTGCATTAAGTGTGGCTGTTGTAATCTGATAACATGGCCTAAATGAAAGCAGCAAGACATTCCGCAAAGCAGACACGCTGTTCATGCATCCATATCAGCCTAAGCCTGACTAACTACCCCAACAGCACATGTTCATTACTGGAGTAATCTAGCCTGAAACAGAGGTGGAGTCCTGTACAATGTCTCCATCCATAAAAGCTGGGGCCTTTAATTTGCCATAATGCTCAGTTGGATTCCTCTAAATCCTCAACTATTGAAAGAGTATATTAAAACGATAGCAAAAGCTGAAAAGATAAAGTGAAAAAAGCTGAGAATGAGGACTCAGGTGAGACACAAATGACACACAAAGTCCCCAGAATGGCTTGTGGTGATGCACATAGCGGGGAGGAGTATTTCTGTGACAGATGGTACAGGCCAGGTAGTGTATCGGGTTGGTGAGAAAACATATGGTAGTCTGCTGATGATCACATACACCAGCGCCAGGCCCGGTCGGAGGTGTAAACGCTTCTCCGTGCCCTACCAGAGTTAAAGTGGAATCCCTCATAACCCCATAAAAATAAAATGTGCAGGCAGATCAAGCATCAACATGGGTTTTTAACGCCATATCTTATGTGCCTTTGGCATTTTTTTTTATGCCCCTACTAATAAAGCATTCTGATGCATCACTGCAACTGAGAGCTCATTCCTTACAGGATATTACAAACGGGGAAACAAAAAGCTTAAATTAACAATTTTTCACCCCAGTGTAACTCACATTCAACTCAACACGCTAATCATGCACACAATATACTGATAAATATCCATCCCACACTCACATTTATTATACAAATGCAAAGAGGCACTGTTCTGTTCCGCTGCGTTGTTTTTTAATGTACTGCAAACAACTCAGTTCTGGTCAGTGGCTTATTTTAATACATCCATTATCTAAAAGAACTGCAAATGCAAAACACTTACAGTATGTGTAGGGAGGGGTATTTGTAGGATTTAATCTATATCTATACCAATACTTATTGATACTCTTATTCATTGTTTTCCATAATTTTTTGGTGAGGTCACCAACACCCAGGGGGTGTTGAGGAGATGCTTCCTGTCTGACCACCAGAGGGCAGAGTGTTCTGTGTAGACTAGAGGGTGGCTTGGGCTGCATTTTTCTCTCCGGAACCAATCAAGCCTGAAAGAATATTGACCGAACCTGATCAGGGTTTTTCTAAACCTGGTAAATTTTTATCGTGCACACTCTTACCAAAATGCTAATCTAACATTGAATGCTACTCATTATGCTACTTAAACACTACATGCAGTCTTGCAGTCGCTTTCCGTAAAAATATCGCCATCGGTGTTGCAGTCATACTCTGCTGTCGAATGTCTTGTTTTGTCCACAAATCAAAATTATTCTGTTTTATGGTTTTCTTTATATGGAGCCAGATAATCCAGAAAATATTCTTATATAAAAGAGATGGAAAAAAAGCAAAACAAACACGTGAAGAGCCTTCTCTGATGTTGTAGCCGGAGGCGGTAACAAAAGCAATTTACTTCACCACATTTGCAGAAAACACGTCTTGAATTTACCAAGAATGTATGTAGTCACTCAACGTCTCACTCACGTTTTGAAAAATACCATGATATAAATCTTTGGTCAGCACAAGATGACGATGAAATTCCTAAATAATCAACAATTAATTGTTGCAGCCCTAGTCATATATGCATTCCTGTCCAGTGTGAAAATGCAGTTTTCCAGCCTGTGAACTTTCTCACAAAATGGGTCCTTTTCCATGTCTTGGTTGTGTACCTGGTGCATCCCATGTCTCTACACACTGACAGTGATGTGGAAACACAGAGGGTAAAGTCTGGAAAGCAGATCCAGCAGAGGCTTCAGTGCACGGTTTCTTCTTTACACTTCAGTGCACAAAAGGAAAACACACCATCTTCTACTGAGAGATACACAATTATTTCACCCAACCTCTGTTTGCTGGTGTGTGCCTTCAACAATGAGATGCTTTCTGGCTGGTGTGGATGACACAGTGTGTGTTGATGTGGGAAGGTAATATCAGTTTACCCCCCCCACCCCCCACCCCCCCAACAACAAAAAAATGTCTACTGACATTTTAATTCACAGATTTGACTCTGAACTCAACACCAAAAACTGCCATTCATTGGAATATTTTGCGGCAAGGCTGTGAGATTCTCTCAGGCTGAGTGATGAAATAACATATTTCACTGTTTAAATGATCTAAACAGGCTTTAAATTAGTATTTTATTCATGCATTCACAAAGTAACCCATAAACTTATGATACTCCTGTTGAGGCTGAATGATTTAGGGAAAATACTAAATTCAATTTCCCTTTTCCAGACAATGCAATTACAATTTCCCATGGGATATTATTTCTTTTTCTTACAGTAAGTCAAGTGTCTGTTCAATATTACTGGAATTAAAATATGATGGAGCATTACAATGTGGCGTCATAGAAAAAGGTTCCCAAAATGAGGGTTGTGGCCCCAAGTTGGGCCATGAGTGGTCATTAAAAACCTGACAGATGTTTTGATTAACTGTGAAATTTTAAAAGTTCCATTTTAAATAGTTAATGCTATGATATTCTTTTGGCTGAAAGATTTGGGGATAATATCTTTTTTTAACTGTTCATTTTTTTTGTGATTGTGATTTTAATTGGGTAAAAGTTCCTTTGCAATTTTAGAACTCAATTGGACTCCCCCATTCCTAAATTTCATTAGCAGGTCAACCAAAAATAAATAAATAAAATTTCAAATCACAAAATAATTGGACCTTGCTGTAAACAATCTGCAACATAGCTATTGTCATTCACTTATGGTGCACTTTGCAATAAACTACAATCTGAGAGATTTTGTTGTTTCACATTGTGATTTCTGATATAAAATAGATACATCTGAGTTTGTAGATCACAGACCGGAGGCGTAGAGGACGTCTGCTCTGCCACGGAGAGAAGACAACTAAATGAGCCAACTGCAAACAATCACTTCAAGATGCACAACAACATCGTCCTTGGCCTTGAGCTACTTAATTTTACACACCATCTGAGGCACAGTGAGCCTCAGTCACTTGACTTAAAGGCTCTAAAGGATCTACAGCACCCAAAACATACAGTAGAGTCTCTCTGCTTCTGGAATATTTATGGAATATTTCATAACTGTCATATTGCAAACAGACCTTATGCATATATATTGTAAGGTGTGCATGCATACATGCATACCACCAGCCTTCATCAGATGGGTAATAGTTCCTCACCGGTTGGGTTAATTGATTACTAAATTAAATGTCAACTAATCAGATAATCAATCAATCAGTTTCAGTGTTATCTTAATAATTAAAACAAGATCGATGATTGTTTAGCTTCTTAAATGGAAGTATTTTCTGGTTTCTTTACTCCATATACCAAATAAATCTTTTTGGTTTGTGGACAAAAGAGAACTTTTTTTTTTAAACAACAATCAACATTTGTCAACATTTTCTTACATTTTGTAGACCAAACAACTAATCTGAAAAAAGAGCATCTCTGCTTTCTGTCTTTTTTGCCGCGAGAAACTGTTGTTTACCTCATCTGACTAAAAATTTTGCTGCTTATTCACCGCAGACTGAAACTGATGAACACGAGCTTGTGAGGTTTGCACAGCTATTCTTCTTAGGACACTACATTGACTTCGATTCATTTGGACGGACAAAACAAAGCATTTACTAACCACAATTCAAAACTAAGCCTTAAGCCTTAAACTTAACCAGTTCCTCAGAAAAAGGTCCTGCCTCATCAGGACCAGGTCTCTATGAGGACAACTAGTCCAGACAAGGTCAGTGGTTATGCAAGAAAAGGTCCTCAAAAAGTAACAAATACAAGAACACACACACCTGCCTCATCAAAGAGTTGGCCAATGTCAAGGTAGCTCGCTATTATTCAGTGAGCCGACATATTAAACTAACTACGGCTCTAATAAGCTCACTTGAGATTTGACAGCAATGCATAAAACTGCTCTGTTTACACTGAATATTCATAGCCAAGTGAAATAAATTAAAATGATTTTTACCTCTGTTAATTGTCATTCCCTGACAGAGATTCGGTGCTCAACACAAAGAAGTGAAAAAGAGCAGCAGAGGTAGACTCAGGTGATGGAAGAGTGGGAGAAATATTTTAATTTTAAAAAGCTGTGGGCCGGACACGGACGAGGGAAAATACAAATAAACAGATTGCAACAGAATTTGTCAAAGGAAATTCGGGTAGATGCAACAATAAAGAGGGACAGCACATTCCTAACTCATTTGATACGAGGCATATATAAATATACGCAAGTATACGACGCTCCCATTCATCACATCGGCTCACCATGCGGTGTAGATAAGAATCCAAAGTGATGTTTTCTTCCTTCGCTGCTTTTGTCAGTGAATGATTGCCGGGGAAGGCAGCAGACATGGCGGACATGAAAGGCTCCCGCAGCAAGGAATGGGAGGGAAAATGTGGGTATGATTTAGAATTCGGACTGAAAATCCATCAAGATTTGCTCAACAGATGCATCTGTCAAACAGGTGGCGACACGAAAAGTGGACCGAATAATCACATTCTGTTCAGCTGTAACAGGATACAGGTATATACTGTCTGTGAAAACCAGCCTGGGTATTTGTGTGCATGAGTTTGGACGTGCAGATCTGCTCCTGACACACAGATGAAATCTATTTTCATTACAGGAATTTGATCTAATATCTCATGAGGCAACCAGCCCTTACATATATACTGTAACCTTCAAAGGATGCCAGAGCTGATGAGTATCATTAATCAGTATCAAATTCATAATAGTTTTTAAAATGACTTTTGGCATCATTGTGCATACACAACAAGTAGAACTGCAAACTATATTTGATTAACTGATTACTCAATTCAATGTAATTATTTTTTTAATTGATTTTTTTGTTACATATAACAAATAAATAATTAAAACTAAATCATTTTTGGTTTGTGGATAAAACAAGACATTTGAGAACATCATAATTTCAAGGTTTGGTAAGTAACAATCAATATTTTTCAACATTGTCTGGACCAAACGACTGATCCTTTATTCTCACACTGATTATTGATTAATTGTTTCAGTTCTCAACTGGATGGGGAGGAACAACAGATTTCATAGTCAAGTTTCAAGTTTTACAGCAATTCAGTGGAGTCCATTTGTTTTAACAGAATACAATTCCCTCTGGTGGTGGGGTAAGAAATATCTTTCTGACAGCTCTTCACCGCAACTTCAGGAGCAGGTTTTTGAGGTGAATGAATAAGTATTAAGTATCAGTATTATCGAGATGTACTGGTATCAGTATTGGTACTGAAAAAGTCCTACACAAATGCTGTGCTGCAGTTGTTGCTGAGAGACAGCAATAATTTACAAATTTGACAACAGGAAAATAAGAATATTCTTTACTGTTACCCATAGCATTTAAAATTTAAAAGTTACTTTAAGACAAGAGTCATTAACTATCAGTATAAGCGGCACTTGTATGAGTATTGGTATTGATAAAATCCCACTTTCTTGGTGAGAGCAATAATTTGCAAATGTGACAACAACAACAACAACAACAACAAAACAACTTAATTTTGAGTTTATAACATTCAACTTTTAAAAGTTAGTTTTAAAGAAGAATCAATATTGGTAAGTATCAGAAGCTGGATCGGTATCAATAGAATCGTCACAATACCACCCATCTAAAACAGTGCCCTTTTCCTATAGTTGTTGCAGAGAGACAGCAATATTTTATAACTATGACATAAAAATAAGAATCTTCTTCATTTTGACCCATAACATTTAAAATTTACAAGTTTGTGTGAGAGAAGAATAATATTAATCAATATTAATAATTATTAATATTGATAATAATTGGTGCTTTTTCCTACAGTTTTTTTTACTAAGAGACAAATCAAAGTATTGATAAGTAAGTATTAATAAGCTGGTATGGTATGGTATGGTATGGTATGGTATGGTATGGTATGGTATGGTAAAATACATTTTAAAAGTAAGGCAATGAAAATTCAAGGTCCAAAAGTTTATTTCTCAAACCTACAGCTGCTTTAGTTGCCATGTAACACCAAAATCAAAAGCTTGAGGATCTGGGTCACTGGTTTTGGACAGACAGCTGGAGTTGTTGCGAGAGTGCCACTCTCTCTCAGTGTCCTAGAGGAAGACACAACACAAAAACTTTCTGATTACTCCCCGCGTGGCTCACGCAGTATGGGGCCACAGAAATCAAACCCTGCTTTCCATGAGCCATTAGCTGCTTGTGCACCACTCCATCTGCCACAGTGTAAACTCGTTCCTAAGAGTTGTCGGTCATGGTAATGGGAATCAATGGTCCGTGTTGAATATTTTATTTTTATTTATTTATTTTGCTAGGAGAGGTGAAAGATTTTTAATCTACTGTTGTCCTCAGCGCAAGTCAATCAGTGTCCACGTTGGGAAAGTTGGATGACTCTACGCTACACGAGGGAAGTGAGAGCAGTTTACTGGTGGAGTACTGGTAGGTGTGTGTGTATGTGCTTGAATTTGTAACCTCTTTAGGACCTTTTCTGGCATAAACACTGATGTAGTCAGGACTAGGTTGAAACTAATCTTATCTAAATCGCAACATGGCCTACTGCAATTTTCAAATCGCATATTGCATTTCTTAAAGCCAAACATCTGTGACAAATTACCATTTTAGATTTTAGACATATATTGTCCTGGCCTATACACATCATATTCTACCCCTAACCCTAACCCTAACCCTGAAGAAAACATCTTTGTTTCTCAAAGATCGGCACAAATATCACACAGTAATCCTTTTTAATATACAGTATTATTCAAATGAAAATGAGAAAAATTTACATTCTTTCTCATGTCGCAAATGATATCACAATTGCAATTTCAGTCCAAATAATCACAATTAAATATTTATTAAAAATCATAATATAAAAAGTCTCATATTGCCTCAGAAAACGATATTAACGCCTTTTTGAGATTTTTGAAAATATGACAAACATATTTAAATCACCTATATACATCTCTTATGTCAGTGACTTATTGGCCTTATGCACTGGTATTTATTTATTCATTTTCATTTTCTCTCTTTTGAGTTACTTTTTGATTTATCTATCATTTAGTATCATTTAGAGTATTACCTACTCCTTTTGAATAGGTCTCTCTTAGTTGTTTTCTCTGTGTGGGTGGGATAGGGAAGGACTTTAGAGTCATGTCTGTGTAAGTATTCTTTGTGTTATGTATGCCTGGTTGAAACAAAAATTGAAAATAAAATACCACAAAAAGGTCCACTAGTCGTCATGGAGACCAAAACCTGGTTCTAGACCTCATTTCTGAGGAAGTGGATAGGTTTAGGACTAAGATTTAAAGTGCAAACTTATTATTTATGGGTAAACAATTGTATATAGTAATGTTATTTGATGATCCAAGTGCAAACCTTGCATATTGAAATTGTCTTCCTCTTCTTGTTTAATCAGTAAAGGCTTGTTGTCCCAGACTCCTCCCCATTTTTTTTGTTTTATAAAGGTCAGTGTCAGATTATACCACCAGACCACACCCCCTCACTGATCTTCACGCACCTTCCTTCCTCAGCTCCCTCTCTTAGCTCTAAGACCACTGCTTGATATTATCAAAATGAGGCACTGGGCAGAGTTAGGTGCAGAAGAGAGGGTTCAGTTACACTTTAAACTGTGGTTAGGTTAAGATTAGGGTTCGTTGTTAAAGTTAAGGTTAGCGATGACAACATGTTAAGACTGTCTAAACAAAAGAAGGTCGATGCAGTGTCTTTCTCTTCGCATGTCATTCATCTGTGTTTGTGCTTCCATGCTTGACTGGTCTGTTGTTTGTGCAGGGAACCGAAGGCTCACAGCAGGATATCAGCACCACACAGAGATCCATCCAAGTAACTCTCCGGTTGGCTCATATGCTCCAACCATCCACACTGTCTAAACACAGGCACATCCCATGTTCTTTGCCGAGCAAAGCCATGAAACAGAGCTCCATCCAGTTCTGGTTTCACACTCTGTTTACCGCCCCGTCATTCTCATCCTCTGGGAGGCAGAATTTGGCGGACTCCTTCCGTTTGCATTTTGGCTGAACTAAAGACGCTACTGGTCTCCATCTTTCTCTCGTTGGAACACATTCACGTGTGACCTAACGTGAGATAAACACAGATACGGTTCACATGAAGAAATGAGGCATGGTGAGCTGCATGCTTTAACTGCGGGCCGACAATAGTCAGAGGATAAAAAACAAATGTGAGGAATACACAAACACACAGAATCTGGCCAATGATTAGTGCATGAATGAAGATGAGAGGGAAATAAGCAGCTGTGAGATACACTATAGGGACAGAGGGGTTGATTTTGTGAGAGTACATTGGCACATGTTTTTAATTTAGCAGGACATTCACTAACACTCATGACACAGCCAAAGGTGAGTGTGACTTAATGAACCGCTACTAATCCAGACGAGCTGCAGAGCTTTTTAACAGTGTCTTGTCTATTTTTAAATACACATAAAATGTTATAATGCTTAAGGAGGCAAAACAAATAAATAAATTAAAAAAAAAAATTCAAAATTGAGGTCATGCATTCACACCTGATGCTGTGGACGGTCTGGAACAATAAATTACTTCTATTCACCGGCCCTGTTTCCCTCTGCTCACACTAAAGTTTGAGGTAACACAGAAATGTCCTTAAAGGTGCAGTGATGTAACATTTAGGAGAGTTTATTTGCACAAATTCAATATACTAGAGATAGATGAACACATATATATTGCAATAAAAGCATGTAAAATAAACAAGATATTAAAGTCAGTTAGTATTGGATTCTGCGCCTGTTATGATGTGTTCACTACACAGGCCTGTAGATTCCCATCACGCCATCTTCTGTGCTCACTTTGAGTCTGTTTTATGACAATGGTCCAACTCTGCTGTCTCTCGGGATCAATGGTGATGCGGTAAAATGTTCTCCTGTTTGTTTGTCCTCGACTCTTTTGGTATTCTGGGCCATAACAGCTATCAGCCATCGACACTTTTTATTAAAACACCCAATGAAAAGAGTTGCCTGATGTATTTATAGTTATATACTTCTGCTGGGGTCATAAATTCAAACAAATTAAATTCAATTGAACACCCCCCGCTCACCTAACACACAACAAACATCACAGTTTTCATCACTTCATAACAATTTAAATATTTCTTACTTCAGGAATGAGCTGATACGGTATTCGGTATCATTCCGATACTGGTTAAAACCACTGGATCAGATATCAGACTGATGAAAATGTATTATCAGTTTCAATCCAAAAATCCTATATACTAAATATTACATGCTTCAAGACACACAGACTGCAACATCATTTTAGCCGAATCATGTGTGCTGTTTAATTCTGCTTTATGGGAGAATAATATTTCTCACACAGTTGGAGAATTATGTGAAACGGCAAAAATTTGTTAACAGCTGCATCGTTTAAAAGGTCTAAAATCACTATACCGGACTGATATCGGTATCGGCAGAGTTTGTGATACCATTTCAGGTGACTACATCATGAAGCTCATTGAGAGAAGGCCAAGGGTTTGCAGTGCTGTCAACAAAGCAAAGGGTGGCTACTTTGAGGAATCTAAAGTATAAAGCATATTTAGAGTTATTTCACACTCTTAGGGGTACAACTTAAACAGGCGCTTGTGAGACTGCATTAAAATATCAAACAGGTAATTACAGTTGAAAAATGAACTTTACATCCTCCATTTGAAATAATATTGAATTCCAAATAAAAAGTGACAGCTCTCATATCTATGGAGTTGCCACTTCCTGCTAAAATGAAACCTTTGTGACGTGCAATGGTTATGGTGTTTTTCACAATTTTAGCAAATTATTGTGTTCTTGGTCTTATGTATTTTACTGTCATGTTTTATTATTTATTGTGCCATGAGAGCATTCATATGCACAGCTTGAGTCCCAGACAAATTTACTTTTGGGACAATGATATATTGAATTGAATTGAATTGAATTGAATTGAATTGAATTGAATTGAATTGAATTGAATTGAATTGAATTGAATTGAAAAATGGCATTGTTGTTGATTGTTGATTGTTCTGAGTGGTGCATTATGGGACTGTGTGATACCAGCTACAGAAATTCCATCTTAATGTAATGGTTGAGAGATCTATTTAAAATTGTCCATTAAAAAATATACATGTCATAAGCAGCTCCACCTTTCTTTTTTCACAACATGACTTAAATGCAAAATCAAATCAAAATGTTGACGTATCGATGGACAAATACTGTCTGACCTGCTAGCATAAAAAAAGGACTATGACTTGCAAGAAAAAAAAAATCAACCGTCGAGTCAATAACAGTGTCTTATTAAGCCGCCTGTTCCTGTCCAACTCTTCTGTCCTCGCTTTTCTGACATTACTTTTCTTACCCGACTAAGCAATACAGGTATTGTTGAGGAAATAAATCTCCTCTTCCTTCTCCTCACTGTATCTTTGTCTGAATGGTAACCAGGGCCACAGAAAGCAGCACTCCAGGCACTGGAGCCCAAAGTCAGCAGTAAGAGCAGCGTCTTGCTGGCTGACAACCAAAATGGATCCACAATCACAAAGCTGCTGCTGTAGTCAGAGAAGACACTGAATAAAATATAAAGCTACGGGTGGAAATATGCATGTGTGCCGGGCGGTTTGGAGCATGTGAAGAGAAAGTAGAAGAAGGGAGGTAGGAGACGGATGACAAAGCTGTGCGGGTGCATGAAAATGTGTGCCAAATCATCTTTCTTCATGCACATAAAATGCATTTGTGAAGATTTGTGCTACAAGAATAAAATTAGAGTTCCGGTCGCTTTTTCACATGGCTGTGAATAAATGTGTGGAAGCAAAAAAAAAAAAAAAAATAGAATAAATGAGAGGATTCAAGATAAATACATTTAAACAAAAGCGAAAAGAGCAAAGCATGAGCAACGGAACAGGAGAGGTTGTGAAACTAATTAATACGGATGAGCGCCGTGATGAAAAGCAGAGAAGGCACAGCCGCTAACCTGAAAAAAGAAAAAAAAAAAAACAACAACAAGGGCTTCTTCACGAAAGCAAACACATAAAGATGCGATTAAACTTGATCAAACTTCAACCCTGATTAACCACAGCCATTTGCAAACACCCTGTGGCAGGGCCGGAGATCAATGCGGCACAAAATAGGACTGTCAAGGTTCCACACTGTGCAACGGTACAATTACACAGCAATTACATCTAAATCACAGCTTACAAAACCCAAACTCGAACTTATTATCAGCAGTAGAATGAGACAGAGTAAGCTTTTATATAAATCTGCTAAATTTGTGCAGTTAGGACATGCTGCAACCACATGTTCAAGGTGACAAGTCACTTTGTATCCGATTAATCTGCCGATATTTACATTGTATTTTTTTTTTTTTAATATTTTGCACTAGCTGGTTATTATTTATTAATTAACAAATTAATACCAATTGTGTTTGTGTGTTTATATTTAGCTTATGCATTATTATTCAAAATACTGGATATAATTGTGCTGCAATGCAGACATAAAATGTAGAAAGACAGACAATTAGTATTGTTCATTAACTGGTTAGTAAAGTAAAGCATAAAGAGTTGTATTTTATCAGATGGAGCAAAAAACAGGAAAGGCTAAGTATATGGACAAAATAAAATTCTCATTAATTACTGGCCAGAAAAAAAAACATATTGGTTAAACTCTATGGAGTATGATTGAAAACATAAAGAAGCACCCACAAAAATAAATAAATAAATAATAAGAGTTCAATTCAACTGCTCCAAAAACCTGATGGTTCAGCAGTTTGACGGCATTGAACACTTTGTTGTCCCCGCCCACCTCTGCTCTGCTGCTGTATACACACAAACGCTCTCTCAGTCGGGCTCTGACAGTTTTGCCCGACAGAGCCTGTTTCCACATGAAGGACTCAACATATACATTAATGTCACAACGACCAAAGATTGCTAGAATAAACATTAAACAATAAACATAAAACTAAAAGTTATGTACTGCAACTTTAAGTCACGCATTTCACAGCTTTATCTTTTTTTTTTTTTTTGCTTAAGCTTTGGGAGCTTGTGCAGATACAACATTAAAAAGTTATGTTTTACAAGGTTGCCTTGTTGTGTTGAATTAAATAAGAGGGATTATAAATAAAACAAAATAAAAAAAAAAAGAATGTCCTGAAAGTAAATATTTCTGCGATATAAGAAAGGCAGTCCTGATATAAGATCCCAGTATTCACCAATTAGCAGTGTTGTCAGAGAAAGCTGCTTCTTTCTCTCCACAGATAGAGGGAAGTCATGTCTGTGTGTGTGTGTGTATGTGGGTATACCTGGTATTTCTTATGTTCTGGGGACCTAAATCTGTTAACAGTCACTTTATGGGGACTTGTCTTCCTTATGGGGACAAAAATCAGTTAGAGTTAGGTTAGGGTTAGGTTGTTAGGTTGTCAGGGTTCGGGTTAGGCCACGAGTAATTATGGTTAGGGTTAGAGTAAGGAATTGAATTTAAGTCAAGGCAATGTCCTCTGAAGTCATGGAAATCAGTGTGTGTGTGTGTGTGTGTGTGTGTCCTACTCACTGAGTCTTTTTGCAGCCTCCAGAGCCTCAGAAGCCGTGTCTGCCACAAAGAAGCGCTGGACAGCGACGCCGCTCTCTTGCATCAGCTTCTTGCTCTGGTACTCCTGCAGATTCAACCATCTCCTGGGACTCAACCAGGTGCACTGGGAAGGAGGAGGCAGAATGAGTAAGGGGGAAAAAATGAGTTACACACACACGGGGCTTTGTGAAATACTCATGATAAGAATGTCCCAAGTCTGAGAAGTCTCTGCTGAGCTATTTTCTGCCATGATGTCGACGGGTGACATCCTACTTTTCCCTTCGTCTCGTCTCAGTCTACCAGCTTATTCTCTCTCCTTCCTCCACATTTCAGGCAGGAGGCCTGGCCTGAGCTGCTGGACAGCTTAGAAGCTAAGAGCATGTACACATTGTTTTGTATTATAAAGGCTTTTTAAAGTCCACAGCTGACTTTGATCGACCTATTTACATCTCTGTATTGTAACATTGGCCATAATAGTGTTACTTCGAGAGCAATATTTTCTCAATATTCAAATATTCCTAACTCCAGCGCATGACAGGCGGTGAAAGTAATCCAGGCTTCATAGTGTGTGTGTGGAGCGGCTGACGAGATGCATTCAAGAAACCTTGTAAAATTCATCACTTCTGCAATCACACGTCGAAGTCCACTAACTTAATATTTGCTGCTGCTGCTACCTTGTGATATAGATGGTCGATAAATGGTATTTATCGACATAAAAATATTTCTACAAATACCAACATTTGTTTTGTACATTTTACATTCCTTTTATAATTAAACAAATCATCGAATACTCATGCTCATCCCTACCTCCTACAGTGTTTAGAGTAATTTTTGGAGCATTTGTGTGTATAAAGACATTTCTTGAAACAATGCAGTGTTTATGAAAAAAAAGAAAATTGTACAACTATGGCGAAAGCCCTGTTTCCATATAGATAAGTCTGCTCCATCAGCAGACAAAGGTCCTGTCAGCTCCCGCTGTTGTTGCTATTAAAAAGAAATTGGCTTTTTATAATGTTACAGAGAGACACAGACTGTGGAAAAGGTAAAATCTCTCTGCACTTGCATGTGTGTGCACAAGCAATGTTTTTACAGAAAACATCTTCGGGGAGTCGTTAAGAAGAGAAAGGCCATTAAAGTGATGTGAAAACAAGGATTGCGGGGTAAATTATGGTTCAGCATGTAAATGATGCTTCGGTGTGTATTTTCTTTTACCCAGTGAGGATTCAGCTAACATAATAACACCAGGATTGCACTACATTATGTTGCTGACTAAGTGGACTTAAAGTGACCAAAGCTGTTAAGGAAATAAAAGACATTAGCACTTCCAGGACACAGGCAAGATTATAGGGACAAGGGCAAGCAGTAATGTAGGACATAATCACATCTTGTGACACTGTTAATGTGTTAACAGTATATTTTTACTTCATAGTATATACAACCAGAATATTGCGGTTAATACTGCATCAGTACAATAAAAACAAATTTTCCATTACAGCGGCAGTGCTCAAGTCTGCACAGTCAATATTCATCATAGGTTTCTAAAAGAAGTAGCCAGCTGCTCCACTTTGGCTCTATACTTGACAGAAAGGACAATTCATCACTGTTTGGACCAACGCACGACTAAAATATGGCAATGGGATCAAGCAGTGCACCACACCTTGAAATTGAATCCGGGTCTAAACTGACAATATGGCAGTCAAAAGAGGATTTATTGTACCTCAAATAAGCAGCCAAGAGGGACATGCAGATTTGGTGAGCCTAAAGGTTTCACCATAGTCATAATATAACAACAAATGTCGTCCATGATGTGAGATATATTTGGTCAGGATTTTTTTTTTTTTTTGGTGTGGTTGTATAATTTATTGACATATTATCAATGGCGTGCTTGTCAGGAAACACTTTTTTTTCCTGTTCTTTAAAAAGTTTAAAAGTTTTCAGTACATTCAGCATCATCTTAGGAAATATCTTCATGAAACTGCCATGCCAGTGTGTGGCGCTGTAATGCTGCCAAAGAAATCCACTAAAAACAAAGAAGACTGCGATGGGGGGGAATGTCCATCAAGCTTGTGCACCGTCTACAATCTCCAAACATGAGAAGAAGAAGGCAAGACAAGGGGTGTGGCTAAGGCTCTGACTGGTGTTTTGATTTTTTTTTCTTCCCACTCTGGGACCTCCTCTTCTTCTTTCAGCTTCAGGTCGCCACAGCGGATCATCCGCCTTCATCTTGGCCTTTTCCTTGTGTCCACTTCTGTTACACCAGCTGTCCTCATGTCCTCCTTCACAACATTCATGAACCTTCTCTGTGGTCTTCCTCTTGTCCTCCTGCCCGGCAGCTCCATCTTCAAGACCCTTTGTCCAAAATAAACACTGTCTGTTCTCTGCACGTGACCAAACCATCTCACCCTTGACTCTCAATCTTTAACCGGAGCTGTCCCTGGAGTGTGCTTATTCCTAATCCTGTCCATCCTGGTCACTCCCAAAGAAAAGCTCAGCACCCTCAGCTCTGCCACTTCTAGCGCCACCTCCTGTCTCCAAACCATACATCATAACTGGTCGCACTATCTTGTAGACATTCCCTTTTTTAGGGCTCCCAAAACCCTGGTTCCATGTGGATAAAGAAGACAATACAACAGAAAACTTGTCTGGATTCTCCTGAACTTATTGTCATATGTACGGATCTTTGTGTCTCATAGTAAATAACACATTGAAATTTAGTGATAAAGGCACCAGTGCATCAACAACTCTTGTGTGCTTTTCTCTGTGATAATCTGATTTTCTTTCAGTTCCTGCTTGCAGCCATGTTATCACTGTGAGCAGGGGTCCGGCTCGGAGGTGGATTCAAGGAAACAGTGTCACTTGCTCAGCAAAGTCAGCAATGACTTGAAAATATGTCTGTGCCTCGTACAAACACACTTCAAGAAAACGTGAAATATGAACTTTTGGTTCTTATGTGTACACCACTGGAGTTCTGCAACCCACAATCTCATTGTAACCAGTACAATCACAATAAAGCCTTTAAATTCAACTATAACCTTAAACAAATGCTGACAGTAAATCAATCACTATGAATGCTCTTTATGTTGATGCTTTTATTAACCATAACAGTGAATCTTTCCGACCAAATATGTCTGTCCAACACTAAACAGCATAAATAAACAACAGCCTCCAATATTTGGACAAAAGACGCATAAGAAGCTGTAGCTTTCAACATGCAGAGCATGTTCAACGTGCTCAGTTTGTAGTCGGCAGCTACAAACTTAGTGGATACGCTGCAGCAATAGTTTGCTGTTGTTTACATGAGGCACTTTCTTCCAACATATTATCATAAACACCCAAACAAAGCTCCAAAATGTGTTAGTTCAGTTGCATTTTGTGCAAAGTAATTGATACTGTGATATTCAGATTAGGGCTGGATAATAAAACAAGAACAATATACAGTATGTTACTTTATAATATTATTTCACCACAGTTAAACAAAAGTTTGCCATAATACATTTAATGCACAAAAGTGCAGTAATGCTTCAGAATTATAATCCTGCAGTGAAAATGCATTACACAAGTTAAGTGAGCGCAACAGTATAATACACTTTTTCACTGTTTTAGCTGTTATTTTAGACCATAAACACCCACAGTAAGGGATGCAACAATTAATTGATTACTTAGTGATAAGTTAATCAATCATTTCTACTATTCTGATTATCAATTCAATCAGTTTTAGTGGGGGTTTTTATAATTGAAACATTATTTATTTAATTATTTTCTGGTTTCTTTGCTCTATATAATCAAAATAAACCCTTAAAGCTGATTAATTCTAGTTTAAGACATTTGAGAATACATTTTTCAACATTTTCTGACCTTGTGCACCCAACAAATATCAAATTAATTAAGAAAATAATCTACAGATTAAATAATTCTTTCATTTGTATTCTGCTTTGTTCAACTTTCAATCAGGAACAAAACAAGTTATTAATCATTCAGAAAATGATGATTTTTCTAATAACCATCAGTAGAAAACTATAAAAACATCTACATGTGAGTTATTACAGTCTAAACCCTCTCTTTGATTAATGAACGGTATTTGCAGAACAACGACAGAAGAGCTGATCAGAAATCAAACATATCTGATGACAGGAAACATTTTAAGACTACACACATTTTTTGGGGCATGTTGGTGTATGGAGCAGGACAAGGCCACTCCATTCCCTCTTTAAGACTTCCCACAAGGGTGGAGGGGATAAAAGGGAGTGAATTTGCTCAGCATCTCTGAAGCGTTGTATGTTGGAGGGATTACAGTAACCCCCATCCACCCTTAATGGCTATTAGTAGTTAATTAGCTTGACAGTGTCAGTGTAATACTGATCAGCCAAGTCAAACCTTTTTTTAGTTCTCAAACCAAGCCGAGCTGAAAATGTGCTTCCACTCAAAACAAAGCCACAGATCCAGAGTTCAGGCCAACAGCAGCCATCTCAGTGCCACAGAACATTCAATTAACATCCTTTCTCCACTGCTACCATGACAGCATGACAGGAGACTTCTATAGAGAAAGAAAATGTACTATTTTCTATGAAAGAGAACCTGCCGAGCCATACAGGCCTATTGGTTGTGTTCAAAACAAATCAGATTGGACTATAAATCAAATTGAGTGCCTTGCACCGATGACAACAGAGCTCAGACCTTTTTTACTCATGTCACATATCAGAGACACATCCAGTCCAAGGCTCGAAATGATGATGATGTCCCCAAACCAAATTAAATCCATTTCAATGATATATTTGTCCTACGGAGCAAAGAAACAAAAAAAATGTTAAAACCCTAACCCCAACCCTGAAAGATCAAAATTATTTAAAAACACTCAAAACAATTACTGCATAAATGATGTATCAATTGTCCAATAATCAATTAATCATTTCAGCCCTCCTCAACACCACCATACCAATATCACATCCTTGAGTGCCTGCCTTATATATTCAGGTATTTACAGCCCCACCGTGGCTATCCCGGGATAAATACCAGGATATATAAATTATATCACTTTTTAGACAAAATAAAATGGGATTTTTCACTCACCCAGCCCTAGTTCTAAACTGTGTAACTGTTTAAGAGTTTGGAACTAGTTTGGAACTTGGCTGTAAATTTTAATAATTAATTAGCTCTACATGAACTAGTGGTGGAGGAAAAATCAATACAGTGAAATGCTTCAATATTGTATTGCAATATTGCATTGCATTCATTTTTTTAACTGATGTTACAAAAAAAGATTAAACTTTCTTGATTGGAATAAAATACTAAGCACTTGACGTTTCAGTCTTTCAGTCCATTAGATGGTGCCAAGCGCTCACTCTGTCGCAACATATGATTTTGCAAATATGAAACTGTATTGTGACTTAAATGTCTTGATGATATCGTATCGTGGTGTCTCTGATGATTACCATCCCTGACCGACCTGAACTACCGTAACAGTGATGTGACTCTATCAGAGCTGGTTTAGTTCAAAGACAAAACAGGGCAACATTTCAAACAAAGAATTTAGGAAAAACGGAAGTTATGGATCTGTCCATGTCTGTCCGTCTTTGAGTGAAATTACAAGTGTCTAAAACGGAGCACAACCCTTTTCTCAACCATCCGTTTTTATTCCCACATGTCCATTTTGGCGGAACCTCCACAAACAGCCTTAACAAGCTACAGAACGGGTTTTCTCTGTTCTGTGAACTCATTTGACTGCTGCCAGGTTCCTGCAGGGCTGCAGGGCCTCGTCTCTGTAAACATTTACTTCCATTGCCATTCAAACTGCTCCCCTTGGGAGGATCAGCATTGCTGCCAGGGTGCATGTCTTCATCTGTCAGTCCTCCTTTTTGGTCTAAATCTGACTTAAGAAAATGTCAGATGAAAGACTGTCACAGGACCAGATTACATGTCTTCTTCTCTTTTTTGGCCCCCAAAGGGAAGAACCATCAGATCACAATGACACTTAACAAACATGTCTCACCATTCAGATCAAATTTAAAGTGACAAAGACACCAAAAGCATCAACGTATTGACCATATGTTTGTGCTTTTTTTTGCACTGGAATCACATGGTGGCAAAGCAAAACATTTGTCCTTGATACAAGGTTAAGACACTTCACAATAATTCTTAATAGTTAAATAAAATGTGCATATTTATAGGGGAAACTAATGTGGCCTGAGAGGTAGTTAAAATTTAATTCCCAAAAGGAGAACAGCTAAGAAAAACTGGTGGAGGACTGCAATGATTAATGGATTACTAAATTAATCACCTAGTATTTTAATAAGTGATAATTTGTTGAATGTTTTTTTAGTAATTGAAACAGATTCTCCGATTTCTCAGCTCTTTAAATATAAATATGTTCCGGTTTCTTTGCTCCATATAACAAAAAAATAAATAAATTGAAAATGTGTGGTATGTGCACAAAAGAAGATATTTGAGAACATCACCATTTCAAGGTTTGGGAAAAAAAAACTAATCAACATTTTTTATATTTTATGGGTCAGTTATTTGATAACATGTTTCATGTATTTAATTTTTAGTTTATACATTTATTATTTAGTATTTATTGAAAATACTGTGTATTGCTGCCCTGCAGTGAAGACATGAAACATAGATTGAAGAGACCATCATTTTTGATCAAAAACTGGTAACTGAAGATAAGCAATTTTTTGTATTATGTATTATTAGTTATATCTTATCAGATGGAGGAAAAAGAAAATCAACTAAATATAAAAGCCAAAAAGTGTGGTGTCAGGTATCGATCATCGACTATTATTCAGCCATTGAATAATTATTGTCAGTCAATATCAGATAGAAACGATTCTTCTGCGTGAAGATATGAGGAGAAGGAGCTTTACAAACATCCTAAAATAACGGCTGCTGCTAATTCCAGAAGTCAAGTAGAGCTGGAGGTGTCCCTGCCGGCACTGACGACTACCGTCGGCAAACCTCCAGGGAATGGGAAGGAACCCAGGGCACGTTTTAGTTCCACACCCAGAGAAAGTCTGTATCAAAAAAATGCTTCAACTTGGCAGAAGAAATATTCAGTCACTTCACAAACTATATTATATTTCACTTTGTGCACATGTTCCTGTGTTGTACATTTTATTTAAAATGGTCAAGACTGACAGGGCATCCCAGCCCTTGACCTGGCGGGGATTCAAACCGGCAAGCCCAATTCCCCTCCCCTCGGCCACGGGCTGCCACCGTGCAGGTCAATATTCACTGTGTAATAAACTTAAAATGTGATAAAGCATTAGCTCGCAGCACCATAAAAACATTAAATAAATAAAGATGTGAATAGTTTCTAACCTGTATGAGTTATAATTTTTATATAAAATCAAAAATAGACGTCTTAGTAAAATCTTTGTGGCAAAGAAGTCAGTCTTGTTTGGATTCTAAAAATCCCACAGATTGGGCCTTGCCAGAAATATTTCTGTCTAAGGGGTGATTCAGTCCCAACCTGAGTAGGTGTAGTGTAGGGCCTAATTCGTACACATACGTATTTGTCTGTAAACAAGAAAAAGAAGCATTGAGAACTCCGAATTCCATTTGGCCTTCAGGTAACAAACATGCAGTCAGAAAGCTGACTATAATATGAAGCTAAAGATTAGACTTTGCAGAAACCTATTAACACACTTCACACTCTGGGTCAATTTGCCAATTATATAATGTATTTCTGCAAATTCACTGCTACTCTGACGTCATGACTGCACGCCTGACTGACTTCAATTTGATTGCAATGTGAGGTGAGGCTCATGGACCACAGTAATCATCCTGACTGAAGAAGAGGGCGTTTACAGAGGGATAATGGTGGAGAAAGCTACGTTAAGAGATGCTCCATCCATGTTCAATACACAGACTTTATGCACTTTGTCCTCTATGTTGTGAAAGAATGGAAAAATCCTGCACCTTTCACTTTTCATGGACGTTTTGTCTTCTCCAGTTAGACAGATATCGTGATGTATCGCTACATGATCGTCTGGCGATATATCGAAAATCACAAAATTGTTGTATCGCGATATTACCGGTATCGTGGACCATGCATCGTATTGTGTGGTATCCTGTGATTCTCACCCCTAATCACGGCAGTATTGAAATGACAAAAAATGGGCATTTCAGAGGCAAAACTGAAAAGAAAATAAAACTAAATCAACAGAAACAAAAATGATAAAAGGAGATACATGAATGCAGAGGCAGAATAACACAGAAAAATATGGGTTTCAAAATACTTTCATACCTAGTTTTCTCATAAATTATACAACTCTCACTGACAGAATAATACTGATAATAATGATCATACAGATCAAATTGCCACCTTTAGACTGAAAACCCTACTGAGTCATTCCGGTAGAGAACAATAGCAGTCATGACCATGGTGTGTCTGCTTCAAGCTATCAGATAGTGAAGCCATGACTCTACTGCAGTCATGACAGGAGGAGGACTAATCCAGTGCTGCATGTCTGACTTGGAAAAAAGCACCGATTGGTCGATGGAACTGAAGCAGCAAGGCAGGCAGACAGCTGGCCCCCAGTCTCCTGAGACGCTCTCTCTACAGTAATTATCATCATCATCAGTGCTCCAGAGACAACACTACACACTCCCACTGCCTAACTCTACTTTATCTTAATACACACACACACACAAAAGACGACGAGAATAGACATGCACGGGCTGCGCTGTGCTCACCGGTGACAAGACAAAACCTCAGAAACAAAGTTGGATGATATGACATGAGAGTCCTAGATGGGATTACGTATTCTCACAAAGCAAACTTTGCTACATACAAAAGCACTCAACATATTTCTGAACACATAGACGAACAGTGTCATCCGTCCATCCATATGTGGAGATGAGGAGACACAGAGAAAATGTGGAAACCTGGCTTTACCAGCAAATCAGGGGCACATGCGAAACATATGCCAAGAATCAGAAGTTTAACTCCAGTGTTTCACATTTCTTATATAAGAAAACTGTAATTTGACATTAAATAGACATAGATAACAAACACTAAATGAATAAGTTCAATATCAAGTGTAGCAATTTAAAGAAATTTAAATAAGAACTGTGCAGTTGCAGTTCAGTATTCGTGCTGTCAATTTTTTATCGAAACTCAATATTATTTCAAATGTGGGATGCAGAGTTCACATTAGAACCAGTTCGAAAATTTAAATGCTGCATTCTCATAAGCGCGTATTTAAGTAGTACCCCTTACAGTCCAGCAGAAGGCGCACATGTTTCCTACCATATTTGACACTAGCCACAGCCATTTTTCTGTAGCTGTGGTGACAGACATAAGGTGGAGTAAGACAAAGTAACCGCAAATCTCTAAGATGGTTCAGGAATATGTGTGCGAGCCAGGGCCATCTGTGACCTCATCCACAGGAAATATTATAAATTAAAACAGAGTCACAATCTTTTCCCATCAGGTTGACAGACTTGTGCTTCTGGCAAATAATAGAAATTAAGTTGTGTCGTTTGCCTTGACTTTTAGTTCTATGTCTTAAAACAGAACCACTGTAACATTATTACATTTTAGTTAAAATCTGTTGGAGCTTCCTCCTTTTGTCAGAGAGGTTTTACTCCATCCTACTAGACAGTGTTAAAATTGTTAATATAGTCATTTTAACTGGACGTTTGTGCAGGAGGGAACCGGTGACAGTGGAACGCACATGTATTTTGAATTCAGTCAAACAAATTGAGGGACAATATAAAATAGTTTGAACTTGATTTTTGGAAAAAAAAGTTATAGCCCTATTCAGTGTTTGTGTGTGTGACACCACTGTCATAAAAGTGGGACCCATTTTACAAGTGCATTTCACTTTTGAAGCACAGTCACACAAAAGACCTTTATTACAAAATCACACGCGGCAGAGAGGAAGCTGTAGTTAAATTGAGAGAGAACTTGGAAGTTTGGCTTTGAGAAAGCTTGAAGCATGAGTCTTGACATTCAGTGAGGGATCTCAAAATGTCAGAGCAATATTCAGTGGTAAAGGTGAATACAGACTTTTTTTTTCCTTTCTTGGAAAAGAGCTTTTTGTTTCAAACATACTTTCAGTGAGATCTTAACAACGCTTTTGATTACAGTTGCATGTATTGCGGCCAGGGAAGACAGATGGCTTAAAAGGCCTTTACAATCCTGAATGTTTTGACAATGGACCTAACAAAATTAGCCTAATTATAGCACTTGGTCAAAATGTGGCTTAACAACCTGAAACTAGGTCAAGGTGAACATCATGCATTGTTTAACACACTGAATCTCCAGACCAGCTGCCAGTCAGTCAGAATTTAAGAAATTTCTTTTAAATTCTCACTCCCAGAAAAAAATAATAATTGGGGTTTTTTGACCAGTGGTAATGGATAGTAAGAGAAGAGTTTATATAAAATGGTCACAAGGTCCTTTCTGAAAAAGAAATGTATTCAATTTGAAGACAAACTATGTAGTAAATGGTTGGGCTAGGCAGGACAAAGTTTTTTTTTTAAATTATATCAATATAGTTTTAAAGGCAATATCAGATTATGCAATACATTTATACCATGCTATAAAAGCCATGTTTGCCTCAATGTCTCAAAGGAGAAGAGTTTCCTCTATTAGGGTAAGTCCTCAGGTGTTAATATGGGATATAAAATATAAGGTATACGCTATTCACCCAAAATATACTGGGATATGATTTTTTTTTTTTTGTCCCTTTCACTCAACCCCATCAAATTCTTTAGCAGAAAGGAAGGTAAAGAGATCAGAAAAAAGTAACTCCCAAAGACATTTCCTAAGACTAAATTCCGTTGACAAGCTTAAGTTAAAAAAAGAACAAAAGAGGAGTGAGAACATTGAAATATGCTGAATAAACCATGTCACCATACGGTCACTCTCTCCTCACAGAGCAGTCGGATTGGCGTTGCCGTCCCACAGAGGACAGGCAGCGCGAGAGCAGCAGCTGCATCAGGGTTGGCATGTCCTTGAATCTGTTGTCCTGACGTATGTGTGGCAACGACCAATACTCCAGGACTTTTTTGGCTGGCCCTTATTGTACGAAGCACAAGATCATGCAACATCAGAACTCCTCCTAAGAGGCACTAGGTGGGCCGTCTCATGTTTGTTTGAGTGCAGCATGAGCAATGTCAAAATCACACTTGTTTTGAAGAGAGTCATGACAGGATGACCGATCTTGGCACTTCACAAATTCATTTTAAGACACTTCACTCACGACTCCATCGTTTGCCCTTCTTAAACTTAAGGAGTCAATATCCCAAGGCGAATTCAAAGTGATTGTCTTGATCACTTGTGAGAGAGTGGAACAATGTCAAAAAGTCACTGTCTGACAGAGTTGTCCTGGCTCTGCTGAAAATTTATTAGAGCCATAAGCCTTAATTTACAGGGGAAGGTTACAAAGCAGGCAATCACCTTTGATCGGGCCCATAAACAGCAGCCAGTCAGTGCTGCGCTGCTCGTCAATCTGCCACTCAGAAACTCAAAAGGTTGAAAGCGCAGGTCAGACAGAACATTTGTTTCATGGATGGAAGCAAAGCCAGTCAGGAATCAGGAAAGTTGTGATTCTGCTTTGGCACTTCTTAAACTAAGTGAACATTATCTCTGAACACAGGCTGTTAAACTCACCGAAGACATCATTGATGCAGGTTTAAAGGATCCAGCCCAGTCGATCATTCAATAATACAATGATTTGAGGCTGAGAAGTAATTAATTATGAATACATGTACTTTTTTGATCATTACAGTGGATGACAAGCAGTACCAAAGATACATTTGATTACTATGCAAGTGATTTGGCATATGCAAATTTTGTGATAAATATTTTAGTCGTATTAAATCCTCTAAGTGATACAGATGTTGGAGCTCAGTTTTGGAATGCAGGATTGGGCTTTGGTTGATTACTTTTTGATATTCATGTGTCTGTACATTCACAGTGGTTTCACTCACTCTCACTCATTTTCTACCGCTTCATCCTCAACATGAGGGTCGCGGGGGAGTCCCAGCTGACATAGGGTGAAGGGGGGGGTTCACCCTGGACAGGTCCCCAGTCTATTACAGGCCCACATAGAGACAAACAACCATTCACTCTCACATTCACACCTACGGGCAATTTAGAGTATCCAAGGAACCTGGAGAAAACCCTAGTACACATGTGGAAAACATGCAACATCCATGCAGAAAGGCCCTTGTTCCGACCGGGTCACGAACCCAGGACTTCTTGCTGCAAAGGCAAGAGTGCTTACCACAAAACCAACTAAAAATCTAAATGTTAAATTCTGTTGACCTGATGAAAAGACCATGGACTGGTGACCTCTCCAGGGTGTACCTCGCCCTTCGCCCTGTGAATATGAGCAAATAGAATATGAGTGAACAAGCCACGCAGCAAACTATTCTACTCGTAACATAACCGCAATGTTAATGATGGGAGAAAAGTCTGATCTAATACAATAGCCAACTACTTTCCTTACCAGGAGGCGGCAGTAGTCTGTATTCTCCATTGTAAATAAAAAAAGAACAATCCTGAGGTGGGTGGAACATATTCAGCACTTGTTTATCTTCAGCACACAGACGGACAGACTTGTGACAGCACAGTGACTTCAAGTAATAGTTGTATTCACGCCCAAATGTCAAAATTAAATGAGAAACTTAGGGGAGAATGTTCATTTTAACTCTTAACTTCCAATTGACTGGAGCATAGTAATCTGTCTCACTGAAGGTTCAACATGCTGAGTATACCACAAAGCTGTTGGCAAAGCTCCTGTAGTTACAGACAGTTGGGCTGTTCTGTCCTGAGGTTTCATGTGGTTGAACCTGAAAAGTTCTGTAGTTGAAAGTGTCTCTCTGGAGCCTACACTCTTAGCATGAGTTGTTGCTGAGTCAAGAACTGTCACTCACTGTCCCTCTCCACAACTCAGCCAGCTCCACTTCTCACCACTCGTTCTTTTAAATCATCATTTATAGACCACTTCATATTCAGCACACAGTAACAGCTAACTGGACTGTGTCACGATGAATGTGCAGGCATAGAGAGTGTAGGTTGGGAAACACCCACAGAGGCAGTGAAGAAGAAGAAGTAGTACTGAGTAATAATATATCCCACATGTCAGAGAGGCAGCAAATAGCATTAGAACAGGAATCACAGAGATTGCCAGATATACAATAATCGTATTGGTACTTGCTGTTTTAAGGGATATATATATATAAGAGATAAGAATACAATAAATCCTACTTACTGTATGTGCACCGAGTAAAATAAATATTCTCACTATCTTCATTTTTAACTGTGCATTAGTCTTCCTATTTCACCCAAAACAACTTAACCTACCACTGTAATGAGTGAACAGAGAACCATCACAACAATGTTGTCTATTGCAATTGCTTTGCGTAATGATCATAATAAAGTGAAATTTTCATACTGTCCAATCTCTACATGGAACTGTGTTCATGTCCATTCTCATTACACATGGTTGAGTTTTCAGGCTATGATCCACATATGTCAATGACAGAGATGTTTTTTTTCTTTTTTTTTTCCCATAGAAAAGCCCAATCATTTTCATCCTAGAGTTATTTTATTATTTTATTTTATTTTCATTATTACTTAATTAAACACAGTCAGAATTTTTAATGACTGTATTTTTTTGATTGTTCAATGAAGTATGCCAGTCATAAAAAGACATTGCAGTTCACATCGTTAAGTTCACAGCCTTGCATTTGAATATAGAGTGGTTGATTTGGATGGTATCTCATGCGGTATTGCAGTCATGTTTTCAAATCTATTACACAGAGAATTTTGAACTGAAGCTTGGCTTAAAACATATCACTAGTCATGTCATAATTGCAATATCCATAAAAAAAAAATCACATTTTAACATTTGCCCCAATAATTATGCCCTAATTTAATGCAAAAGCAAAGCGTGCACTCCATATGTTTACGACACAGAAGCTAACATTGTCCTGATTATCCAATCAGTATGCTAATTCTTGCTAGCTAATTGTCATTTTATTTATCATTTAAGTTTATCCAATTAGTGCTCTCCCCTCCACATTAAGACTTTACAATGTCAAACGCTCTGATGCATTTGTAGACTGTAAAATGTGGATTTGATGAGGTCATTACAATTTTAACATTTAAAGTCCCCCCCCCCCCCGTGTTTGGGGAAAAAAAATCTGAATACAAAGCAACAGCCTCAGCAACCAGAGATATGTTCAAGAAGAATAGCAGCAGACATGTTGAAAGGGCTGCTGTGATTGATTATGGGGAAGACACATGCAAAGAAGCTGCTGCTGCTGAATAAGTCCATCAATAGCCAATTGGACACCTGGGCAGGAGCCTTCATCACTCAATGCCCTTCAGGAGTCAATAAAACATAACAAATTCCCATTATTATCATTCATTGTTGTTTTATTCCAGCCGTTTATAAATTATAAATATGGATATGGCTTTTAGATGCTCTGTAAAGAGATGCATTGGACAGTTATAGAATGGTAGCGAGTCAGAATACACCTTAAGAACAAGACAAATACTCACAGGCTATAATCATTAAAAAGTGTTCCATTGTAAAACATAAAGCAGTATAGGGAACATTCTTGTCATGTCCATACAGGTCTGGTTTCTAAGAGACTATAAAATTTAGCAAGGGCTATCGCTCTTAGCATGGCTCTCTCTATAAAATCTACTTAGTGTGTGTTGTGTATTATTCTTTTTACCAGTACTTTTGACAGTGAAAGCTAAGTCAAAGTCTTTCAATTTTGCTTTAAATTTTTGGTCGGAACTCGCAATTTCTGAGGTCATGGCGAGGTTCCGAACTTTAACTTCCAAATCTCGTGCAACCTCACCAACAACAACATGGCAAAAATTTCTCCAATCACCACTACTTTTCCCAAGAAGGTCCAGGAACTATGGTGGCCATCGCATACAAGAAAGGATGTCATTCGTCACTTGCATACGTCCAAACACGAGAGACACACTGGTTACATGAGGCTAGTTTCTCCATTTAAGTTACTGTAGAATAAAGTTGGGGCAAGATGGCAGATTTTATAAAGCAAAGTTTTACCTAAAATAAAAAGCTAATCATAAGGCAACAAAAACCACTCACTCACCCACTTACTCATCTACTACCACTTCATCCTCTCCATGAAAGTCACGGGGAGTGCTGGTGCCAATCCCAGCTGACATAGGGCGATATATGGGGTACAACCTGGACAGGTCGCCAGTCACTACAAAAACCACATTTTCTAAAGCAGTCATACACTTATGAGTGGTATACCCAATGCCAATAAACCCTCGTACATGTTAGACTTGATCTTTAAGACTTGCTGGAAAGTATTTTTTTTTTCTACTTTTTGCTAACATGACATTTTCACGCAACTTCAATTCAAATGTAAACATGTAATGTTCAAAACATGAATTTTAACATGAAAATTTAAACATAACAGAGTATTACAGTATCTGTCATCTAACCACAGTGTTTACCATGAATTTTGACCCTGCAGGAATAGAAATTGTGACATGCAGCCCTGTAGAACTGGGTCATAGAAAAGCTGAGTTCCTAACTGCGAACCACTAAGGGTGTCAGAATATCAATACACTATAAAATTGCAATTTTTCATGGTGTGATACTGTATTGATTAGTTGAAGTGCTGTATTGGTACTGAAATATTCTTTATAAGTATTTTCTGACATTGATTTTGTGTTGTATTTAAGCCTCTGACCACAAGTTGGCAGCCAGCTGTTTGAATCTGCCCCCCTTATTTAAACAAAAATGTAAACTGTAAATGTAAATAACATTTTTATTTTTACTATGTCATTTTGTTTCTTAAAATAGATTATTTGGGAGAAAACTAATTGCATTACATCTATAAACAGTATCATCACCTCTGTATCAGAATACATATTGCTTTACCAGATTCTTGCCAACACACCGCCCCATGAACCACAGTGAGGGGACGACTGGAGCTTCCAGAGGCACTGAAAATCTCATATTATGAAGCTCTATCCCCAGATGTCTGGTGAGGTTAAAATCTTCATTATTTTATCATGGCTAGACCTCAACCTCTTCAAAATGACACTGCCTAATTAGTGACGACGCATGAGTGCAGAGTTAATTAACCAGAATGCTCCTTAGGGAACGTTATCAAATGTTTAAGAAATTAATACATTGCCAGTTCACCAATTCTATGTAATCGATTTGTTCCCATACAGGTTATGAACTCCCAACTTACAAATCCATTTAGCTAACCATCCGAAAAAAATTGGGGGGTGGACTTTTTTCTAACGGCACATGCTGAATCAAAGAGAGCAGGGCTCACAACACCTATCAAAGTCATTGCCATACTGATTGCAGCTGAGCGCTTTTCTGCTAACGAGGTGGCAGTTTGCTACTTAGTAGCCACTCATAAATACAGGCAGCCATGCAATTAGACAAGCACAGTGTGCAGTGAGCTGTGATGGAGGTGACACACTGTAAAAGAAGTGAGAGAGGCAAAGAAGCAGAGTTGATGTGGATTTTCTGCATAAACAGGCCAGTGTGAATCACAGGCATCTTTCCACTTAAATCCAGCCATGTAGCAATAGCATGCCTCATGAAGCATTAATAGGCTAATTCAGATAGGCATCTAGTCTGGTCTTCTTTATTCAATCATGTACTTAGCTGCTGATGGCATAAATTTTCCATCTCAACTTCTCACGTGGTTTCATTTCAGTGAACGTTTAAAAACCTCACTAAAATTCAAAGTTTAGAGGAAAAAAGTCTTTAAAACTGAAAAATCGTTTGTATGTCAAAACTTAGAGCCTCAGACGTATCCGTTGTCCCTGGATATGAATGTGTCAGAGTGAAGGGATTTCCCTACATTGACTTATACAAGAGCTGCACAACATACAGTGTCTTACATAATCACGATTGCAATATCATTATGCACAATTTATTGCAAAAGATACAAAGGCTGCTTGAAATGGGACAACTGGATATTACTGTATTGTTATTATTGTTAGGCCAAGAACCATAAAAGGTAAGTAAATGTAATTAATAAATTCTGGCAGCCTAGCACATTTTACTCTTGAATGTAATTATGTTTACATATATTTAAAAGTTGTATTTATTCATTTATTCAGTCAGATTCTTGTTCATTCATTTAGGTCGTAAGGTAAGCTTTGTTTACAGCAATAGGAAACATTTTAGCAGGGAAATTAAGATGTTTGTTTTTAAGAAAACTTGGTAGAATTGAAACAATGCAGTTCATATATGTGGTGTTACCATCACAGTGTTAGATTACCTTGACAGCCCTCCATCTGCTCATGCACCAATTATTCTGCATTCATCTTCCACCAATGTCATAAAGAGAAGATTCTATTTTTTTTTATTGGTAATTTACTTAAAGGGTTCATACTTAAAGCTCCAGGGCCCGTACATACGAGAGTGAGTTTTGGAGAATCCACTAATGTTTTCCATCATATCAGATTTTATCCACAGGGAACTGGCCTTTTGGGAGCCCTGAAACTGTATTTTTGGAAAATGGGTCCCAGAGTGAAAAAAAAAAAAAATCTGAAAATGCCAACCTTGCATTTCCATGTATACAACTAATATCACAACTAATCATTGGGAAAATAATGTTGTCATAGCTCCAAGCCTGCTAGCTTTATGTGTATGCCCCATGTCTTTCCAGTTTTTGGTGTATTTTTGTGGCAGTGTTACAGTGCCACATACAGGCCTGGCATATATAACACAGTGATGGTCATAAGGCCCCTTTTCACTATAGGAAGTTTTCTCATTTACTCTGGTAATTTAAAAAACCTTGGCGCATTTCCACCAAAATTACCTGGGTAAATATTACCCTGGTAAACGCTTTACAGGGGTAAATTTAGTACCTACACACGACTAGGGACTTTTCAGCTTACTAGGAACTTTGGAGGGGATGGGCTGTGTGGAACACATCTCAACACATGATGTGAACATAGTTTTCAGAATCTCTTATTCAAAAAAGTGACTAGCAACAAATGTGACGTCTTTTTCTTGTGTTATTTGAGACTTTTGGAGACAATGACGTGAAAACACATATTGTTCTAAAGGTCTTTGCACGACGGACAGAACGAACGAGCAAATTATTCCGATGTGACGTAGCCTCTCGTGAACATCAAGAACGATGAGAAGACACTAATAAATTATGAGGAGGAGAAGAAAAATCACATCTGCCTTCTGCGAGAACAGCGGGTTTCACACACACACACACACACACTGCTGCTGTTGTCGTCTCTGGCTGATGCAGCTCACAGTGATGTTGGTAAAAACTATTCTGAAGCTTGATTTTCACTCCCTCCATCTCACTGAATCACCTTTACAACCCCCTTCACAAGTCTGCAATTGTTTCATAGTCTATTCTTGTTTATTAACATGAAACAGGTTTTGAGAAAGAAACACAATCAAGCGATTTACCGGCATGTTAAATATTTTCAATGTACGTCATCAACAACACCCAAGAACTTTGAGGTGCGGTGGAAACGCAAACTACACAGATTACCAGGAAACTTATTTACCTGGATAAATAAGTTCTTGGTAATTTTGGTGGAAAAGGGGCTATTGTTTTCCTGTTTGAGCTGCTGAAGGATGGTGTTTTGAACAATGGTTTTCTTTCTTTGTTCATTCATAATGATATCAGAAGATATGAATGTCAACCACATGAAACTACTCACTCCATTTGCTCTCACTACTGCGACCATCCACTATATCTTTGCCTTTTAAAGGCTAAGGTCATACCCAGGTCATTGAAGTGTGAAGTCAGAAATGACATCTGTCTGTCAGAGATCCAGGGATAGAAGAGAGGAGCTGAGACAGAGGAGCTGAGAAAGGAGACGGGAGCAGCGGAGCATGGCTGCAGGATTTAGATCAGTAAGATTTGCATCATTGGCAGGTCTTCAGGCAGGGCAGGTCTAATCTCCTGCAGACAGGCTTAAGAAAGGAAAACCTGTCTGTTGTGTCTCCACAGATAGGGATTTCAGTAATTAGCATAGTTAATAAGAGAAGGATGTGCAGAGTCATATTCAAAAGGTGTTGACTCTGAAGGGAAAGATAACCCAGGAATAAGAGAAGCCAGCAAAATCAAGAACACACAACTTAAGTTAATTTCCACAGACGACCATGTATGAACTTTGCTACAGGGATGTACCCGGAGTAGTAATTTAAACAGTTACCATGCACCTTAGTTGAGTAACTGATGTTACGCAATAAAAGACTAAAAACTCTAAAAATGTGTTTTCATCACAATTAGTATGGCATCTATGCTAAAGATAAAGAAACTGGGTAGTCTTTGGCCATAGCAGTAATAGGGCTGGAGCGATAAATCGAATATTTATCAATTACTTCATTAATCAACAACAATTTGATTGAACAATTGACTTGATTGTTTTGATTGAAATTTGAGCAATCAATTTTTTTTTTGACCATTTGTCGACCAAAACAAGTAATTGATTAATAAGAAAATAAACATTAAATGAATTTCTTCTTCCAATACACACTCCTGTGATTTTAGCCAGTATCGGAATATAGAGTAATGGCTTATCCCTTACTTGAGATACTATTTTTTTTAAAATGAATTACAGCTGTCAACAACCACTGAGACTGTTTTCTTAGACAATTTTCCACACCGCTCTCACATTTCCTTCATAATCTCCACTGGACTAACAGCACAATTTAAGCTGATAGGAGTGTATTCACTTATTGCATTCCCCATTTCAGGGGCTGCCAATGTTTCCTAATGACTGCAGCCCTTCTAAATTATTGAAAAAGCCTAAGTACCTCACCAGCTACAGAAATGGCTATTAACCTTGTTGTAGTGATATTCAAATCCAGTTAGAGCTAACTTTGTCCTCCAGTATCCCTTGAGGGGAGGAAATGTAAATGTGTTCGTGCTGAGACAGATGGAGAAACCGCTCGTCGTTTGAAGTTTGAGCAAAAGAAACCATTGCAAACAGAGGGCTCTCCACCCTCCTCTGTAAAATATTCAGGACCGAGTCTCATTGAGCTACCTTCCTTCCCAGCATCTCCCATCAAACCATGCTGGGTTTCAACACTGTTAGCTTATTACTAAGCAGGAGCACCTTACAATTTTTTAATTTTTTTTTTTTTTTTTTTTCAAAAAAACTTACCAAACGTTTACAAATTCACCACAGTGAAGCAACATTGAAAAACAGCCCAAGGATTATCTCGCTGTGCAGACAACAATTTGGAACATTTGATTCATGTGAAAACAAGAGTGAGGGAGAAGAAAGGGGCAAGAAAAAAATATACTTAACATTTCATTCTCCCTTTAAAAGCATTGTGAAGCTTAACCATCTCAATATTGCCATGTCCTTGTCTATAAATTATCACAAACTGAATCCCTCACTGTCAAAGAGGATTCAAATTCTATGGTAGCTGCCACCACTGTCCTTGACCGCCTTCTTCACATTTCTTTAAAACAGTTTAAATACCACATCTTGAATATCCAGTTTGTTTGCCGGTTTCACTTGGGCCTTGCTAATGCAAAATTATGATGTCTGCAAAAATGATGAGCTCTTTGGCATTTTGAAAGACATGATGTGACTGACGGTTGGTCTTTATGTTAGCAACATTGCAATGTTGACAACTTAATCAACATGTGTATATAAAAGACCCTTTTCACAGTATCGATTTTTCACCGTTTAGGTTTAAGAAAGCCAGAGCTCGCCTGAACATGTTATGTTTTTAAATACATATTTGCTGTACTTCCTGGTTACATGTATGAAAACAGAAATAATAAATATATGAGCTACAAACCTAATTATGTCCTAAGATATCACCTGCTTAAGCTTTGACAGATCATTTCATTGATTTTTTGATGGACACCCTTAATGTATGTACGTTTTGAAATAAGTGGCGCAAGTAAGGGTATGTGTAACTCAATCTTAGATTCCATTTGTGTTTCCCCTCATTTGTGTTTCATTTGTGTTTCCTTGTATTTTTCCCTTGTATATTTTGCTGATACCCAATATATTGGGAGTGAGCAGATAACCTTAGTTAAATGTTATTTGTTACATAAAGTCAAAATTATTTTTAAAATTTGCACTTCAAGATGCAAGTTTTAATCTTTTAAATTAACTACCACAGTCCCAAATCCTTAATGACGCCTCTCAGAAACCCTATGTTTTTCCTTTCCGATTGTGTTTTCCAAGAATAATGAATCATTCCACACAAGACATTTCTTTAGATGTGTGAGGGCTGACCTACAGAAGGGTCTGCTTTAAAATTCAGTCAGGATTGTAAAATTAAAAAGAATGGCTGAATGCCAAACCCTAGTAAATGTGTCTTGGGTGCATAAATAAATTAGTTAAAGGTCGCATTCAAAACGAACCTCCAGATCTCCAGTGCCTTGTAACCAGTTCTGCCACTAAACTGCATGGGCAGCATGAGGCTGAGGGAAGATATGATAATGTATATATATTATAGGGCAGCAGAAAAATGCTTTCTATTCCTTGATTTACTTTGTTGCTCTTTATGGGGCTTTATACATCCTTGCAGGAAAGTGAAACCAACACAAACAATACATTTTGAAATTATTTTCTCAATTAATTGATTAGGTGTTTGGTCTATAAAATGTTGAAAAGGTTCAGATCAGTGATCAGTGCTTCCAAAACCTCAAAAATGATGATGTTTTTAAATGTTTGGGTTTGTCTACAAACCAAATTTATTCAGTTTTAATGATTTCTTTGTTCCATGGAGCAAAAACCAGAAAATATTCACATTTAAGAAGCTGAAAAGTCATATAACTTGTTTTAACTATTAAAGAAAAAAAAAACAAATCAACTAGATTAATGACTGCAGCCCTTCACTAGATTGAGTGCATGAACAATCACCACATTTATTACACATTTGTTTTGCACGGTCTACATCTCAAATGCTTTACCTGTGCTCGTCTGCCCTGACGATTTGAGCACTGAAAAAAAATCTAGACATTTTGACATGCAAGCACCTCACACACGTCTAGTGTGGTCCAGGCCTGAGGTGTCCAACACAGACAAAACAATCTTTTCAAATTACTGTAGGTCTCACATTTGTGTCCACAACAGAAAACACCACCCACACAAGAATTGTGTTAAACATTATGGAGAAGGTCAGTGGACAAAAATACAGAAGTGCACTAAAAAAAACAACCCAAACTCTAACACCGCAAACTTAATAAAAGTATCCAGTGCCTGCGGTTGATAACAACTGGCAATGCAACTTAAAACTGTAAACATAACTGGCCCGCACAGCTGGGTCAGTTAAGAAAAGGTCAGAGTATAGGAATAAGGAGAAGCGAGCAGTATTGTTATTTGGATATGAAAAGACTTCAAGTGGTATGTGAAATTTGTGTTATACCTCAAATGGTTTAAACAATTAAACAGTAATTCAGTCATAAATTCTAGGTTATTGCTCCAAATAAAGATCAGGTAAAACCAGTAACTGAAAGAAAGCAATTGCAAAGGTGTAAGTTGGAACTTGAGATTATTTTATACACTTAAAAAACCTCACTAATAAATATAGTGGCTATATACTTGTAAACATTCTACCCTCATCTTTTGCAATAATCTTAGTTGATTTGAAAGACCGAGGTCTAAAGACAAGACAATGATAAGAAACACTCTTTCAAGAGGCTCCATCAGTAATAAATATCTATCTAGCAACACAGATATGACATGAAACAGACGTGTGATTGTTAAAGTCCAAGTGTGTAGTTAACGCAGTGTAAGACAGAATTATCTGGTCCCTGCTCTGTCCTATCAGTTAGGACACTTATAAAGAGAAACTTCTAATAATGACCAAATATTGTTTGTTGGCAGCACCTAATACAATTTAAAAATAAACAATGACTTGGAACGTCTTCCAAAAAACATCAATGTCACTAGAAAATTCCTCCACTTTGAAACTAGAAATGTGAAAATGCAGAAATGAAACAAAGAAACTGCAAACTTGAAACTCAGACGGGTGAATGGTTGTAATTGTCATTGTATAATCGGGCTAATATTTCACATTTTTAATAAACAAAACTGGCTGATTAATATTTACTAATTATGCAACTTTGTTCATAAAAACTTGATAAATGTCACAAAAACGTATTTTTTCCATCCAAAAGTTTATTATTGTTATTTGATGACCTTAAGTTATTATTACAAAAATACTGAATTATTTGTTATTATTTAACAGTTATATTTTATTAGATGTGGGGGAAAAAGAGAGAATTGGCAAAATGTATGAGCCAAAACAAATTAGTGTTAATTATAATAGTCGCAATGATTTCTGAAAGATTGTCATTGGCCATATGAAAATCCATACATCTATTCTAGCCTCATGCCATTCATCAGTGTTCATATTGGTTTCTTCTTGCATTTTAATTTTTTACATGCTGTAAATAAATGTGATAATACATGTATCGCCATCTGTAATGGAAACTTATCTATTCATATAGTTTCAACATAATCCTGATCATATGAAACTCTGTAACTGGGGTTTTTTGGATCATTTTGCATTCTTTAACCAAATATGGACTTATCTGCTTACTCGTCCTTGACTTGTCTGTAACTGATGAGAAACATAACTGTGGGCCTGGCCCTCAGCAGGGATTATTTGTTTTTGTTCTTTTTTAGCAACACACACTCCTACGCTTTTTTCCTTAAGACATGCTATAAGAAGCTTTGACACACCTCAGTATTCTGAACTACTTGCAGAAGAGCTTTGTGCTCTCTGCAACCTGTTCCTTCTGCAAAATAAAACATAAAGACAACTGGTGGACTCCCAAGACTCTTTATTCCTCTCTCACCCGGGGACACACGAAATTTCTGCAATGCCCTGGAAAAAACATTGTTTGTGATCGTTGAGTTTAAATCTTTTGTTTTTGTTTAAAATAGGATAAAGAAGTAACTGTAGTCATTTATCATCGTGAACACTGATGTGGCTGAATGACATTGTTCGGCGCTCACAAACAGACCAGGGTCAAAGTGCAGGAGTTGACCTTTCCACTGTGATCTAATCTGAAATGGTGCTGCTGCTGCAGTCAGAAACTTCACAAAACCCAGTGGCTTTATCACAACACTCTCATCATGTGTGTGTTTGTGTTAATAATGAGCCCAATGTTTGCATAACCACACTACTGTTGTATTTAAAATGTGTTTTCTATGAAACCTGGTGCATTTTATATTAAATTCGAAAGTGACAGACTGTGTTATGCTGCAATTTATTGAAATTTATGCAGAAAAGTTTTGTCTGTGCAACATCAAGTCACTTCAGGTCCGAATCCTGTGTCGAAGAGCCTCCAATCTGTCACTCCTTGTTTTGGAACAATCTACCTGTTTCTCTGCATCTGACTGATTTGGCTTGACTTTTAAATAAAATGGCTTAAAACACTGTTGGTGGCTTGTTTTTTATTATTTTAGACGTATTTTATCTTGTTGTGTTATTTAATTGCCCTGGTCTTGTCTCATGCCGCTCTGCACTTGTTGATAAAGCACTTTGTGGTTACATCTGGGGAAAAGTGCTACATAAACAAAGTTTACTTACATTAAAAATCATCAATTATATTCCTTCCAATATTCATAATGAAACAATTAGCATATAAATAACAGAACTATTGCAGGAACTGTAAAAATAACAGCGAAGAATGGTGAAATATCAGCAAACTGAACTTCCCTCCTCTTCAACTTTGACCTCTCAGCTAACACTTGCTACCGTGCTAACAGCGGTGACAACCGACACATGACAGCAACACCGACGCGAAACACGAGCGGGAAAAAAGCAGCGTGTGTGACGCGACGTGTCGCAGTACCTTGATTTTGTCCAGAAGCAGCTGCTTCGTGGCAGCAGACCTGAGTCCTTTAGCTGCAGCCAGGGAAGCCATGGATGCTGCCATGTTGACACGGAACTCGCGAGTGAGAGGGAAGTGACGTCGCGAGCCGTTCATAGGTCAACAGGCAGAAGTGGGCGGGGTTTCAGACACGCGCTTCACATGCACCGAGTCTAAAGTTCCCCCCAACCCCATATAAATCCATCATATGGAATAATGGAAACATTATTTATTGTCATAATATGTTGTTAAACAAAAGTGGTTTGACAAAGGTAATATTTATACGAGTGTAATAGTTCGATTTTAATACTTTAAAATCCTAGAAATAGGAAAATAACTGTTTATTCATGTGAAGAGGGCCGATCCTATTGTGTCATGTAATCCATTTAATGAAAAGTCATATAATAAAACGCATGAATGGTATCAGTATTTAAAATTTTTAATTCTCTTTTCTGTTTATTTACTGCTCTTGTTCATATATATGTTTTTAATATTTCAATTTAGTTAATTTATTATTCAAGTTCTTTATTTTACATTTAAGCCCCAGATCTTGGGAAACAGAATTTAATATAATGTCATGTGAAAGCGTACATGGTATGACAATACCATATATAATACCAAAAGATTCCTTGATAAAACACAATAATATAATATATATAATATATGTATTTGACCAATTTACACCAATCTGATTTGGCAGGAATTATAGTGAAAAACACACTTTCCCTCTTCTTCCCAGACAGACGCTGCCCTCATCATACTTTTTTATTTATTTTTATTTTACCAGGAAGTCACATTTTAAACGCAGAGTTTAAAACTCTCTTTTAGAAGCGAGGCCAAGGTGGTTGTCATACAAAATCACAAAAAATAACATTAAAACACATTAAGATCAGATCAACACAACCTATAACATACTGTAGAAGACACAGAACTTACAAGTCTTAATAATGTTTTAATTTTTCAGTGCTCTGTCAGGAAAATTTGACTATGGTAGTGGCAAAATGATGTTTGCAGGAATAGCACACAGCATGCTTATACCAGGTCTCTATTCTTTTCCATCTTCTCTTTAGGGCCAATCATGTCACAGTCCAGTATTTAATTTTCCTATGTCAAATATTTACAGTATATCTTTCCATTTGTCAGTAGACTGAATTTACATCCTCCAAACTGCCCATTTTTACTGATAAAAGCCTAAAAGGCTCAACATGGATTTAAAAAAAATCAGAGTGACTGCAGCTTCTTTCAGTGCGTGTGACCTTGTGAGCTGGACAAAGGGTCGCTGTGTTAAGCTGAGATATTGGTAGGTAGTCCAGTTAGTGAGCGTGGGATATGTGAGTCGATCTTGTCTGAATAGCTAAATAACCCACTCACACATTCCTCCAGATCCCTCATTACACACCGCATCTTGAAAGGGCAGAGAGGGCAAACCAATCATAAAGAGCAGTGGTTATGACACGGAGGGAGAAAGAGGGATGAGACACTCACTTAGAAACCATCAGTGTCAGCAAGCAGAGATGGAAAACACACACCATGTTTTATGTGTAGAAACCCAGGACAAACATAGATTTACTTTCCTGCCTGTAATTACATTGAAACCTATTCAGAATGAAGAAGGGCTTTATTTTGAACACGTGAACATATACAATAAAAATTAATAACAAAACACATTGAAAATTGTAAAACTATAAATTAATGTCTGAAATGGAGAAGGAAGAAGCATAAGCTTATTTAATCTGACCACTTCTTCACTATTTGTCAAATAATAATCTTCAGTTCATATAAACGTGCAAACCTCCACCCAGTAAATAAAGAAATACACATATTTAAATACACTATATAAAAATATCAATGATATATAATAGAAAGTGTGATTCAACAGGTAAATAAATCAAATGATTCATTCAAATGAAAAAGAAATCTAAATTGCATAAATAAAAGTGTTACCATTTTTCATCTTGTCATAAAAAATCTTTGCCTCTTGTTGATGAAGGTTAATAGGATATTATTTTGGTGAGTAGCCAACTGTTTAGTGCTACTTAGTTTAATTACAGGGGCATTTTCAATGTTTTCTTTTCAAACATAACACCATCCATGACATTTAAAATGGATAATTAAGGGTTTTTCTTGTGTTGGTTGTATAATGGGCTGACACGCACTCATTGCAGGCAAACAGCATGAGACATAGACACTGGACAAAATATAAAATGTAAACAATATATATCAGCAACTTACCAAATGAGTCACCTAGAAAAACCTATGTTCATGTCTTTATCTCATTCTAACAGGAAACCGGAAAACAGGAAAAAAAAAAGTGCATTTAAGCTCGCAAGGACACAGAAGTTGCTGGTCTAGTGCGGCTTCGTTTGTTACATTTGTGTCACTACTATAAATCTGAATAAAAGATTTCAAATTCTGAAGTCATAAAATAACAAATTCGAACTTATTGATAGAAGCAGCAGTCGGCCAGCAACTTCTGAGTGCTGTGATCTAAAATTGTTGACTTTTTCAATGAACTTTGGTGCTGGGAACTGAAGGGTTTACAAAGCGCCACAATCTTCTGTTCCCAGTCAGACAAAGCTATCTAGTGGACATAGATTTTGTTTGATAAAATCAGTGTTTCCTTGTGCAAAGACAGACTGACTATTGACTATGTGTCAATGCCTCATTCAGCCACACACACACAAAAAATCACGACAACCAATTGTGGAGTGAATAATACAAGCTATTCACTCCACAAATGACTCGCCTGAGCAGAGAGCAGCTATGAGGACTTGGATGAAGGTTGTCATGTTGCACTGACAGACGGATTGAAATATTTTGTACTGTATTATGTTTAGTCTAATAAACCATCTGGGAACTTTAGTGTCACATCAGACAAACATACAAAACATATTTAGATGTGTGTATTAAGTTTTGGGGCCAAGCAAACTACAACATGAATTTCTAATACATAACAAAACTGGAGGATGACGGGCGATGGTCATTAAAAACAGTGAATATTTGCAACCAATATTGTAAAACCCTGAAAAATCTTAAAATGTGCAAATGCAAAACACTTTTATGTCAACTAGGAGGGGAATTTGTCTCATGTTTATTTGATATTTTGCTCCCCACTCCCTTCTTTTTTGACAGTCAGTGATCCATATTCCACACAGTGAAATATTCTTTGGTTGGTTCTTAATGTAACCACCAAAATGAAGTGAAAAGTGCTGCACTGGCATAATTTTTCAGAATGTCAACAAATCCGACTGAATGCATAAAATACTTGCCCTTGTCTCTGTGTGTCAGTGAAGAGTGGCGCGTTCAACTTAACTCTCAAACCCACCACGAGCCAAAGGAGCAAAATGAATAAATATGATTCGCTGGAATATTTTCTTGTTTTTTGGGTTTTTTTTGGTTTCACTAGGCTACATTTTCTCTTCTAAGGGGAATTGATATTCATACAGGACTGTCAGAATATCAATGGCCTTTATTAATGCAATTCAACTTTTGTCATTTGGGATGTTGTCTTATCTCGCAGAACGAAAAAGTGTGGTTTTATCTGCGCTGCGATCACAATCATGTCACTGTCCCGAAAGGATACAAAGCAACCAGCTGCCACTTTTTAGAAATATTTTTACATCTTCTTATCCACATATTGTGTCTCTGCATGTATGCTTACTATTGGAATCCATAACAATCCATGATACAAAAGAAAAATACACTACAAGAAATCAATTTAAAGAATAAAAGACAACAAACTAGCCTGTTAGTTATCACACACTTCATAAAAGTAGCTGTTATTTATTTATTTATTTATAGCTGTTACAATTATGTTTTCCCCTCCTTTTAACAGGTTTGATAATGAGTACATGTCCTATTCTTAATGCAGGGTTTTTGGATTTTGTTCATGTATTCTTACTAATGTCAAAAAGCCACATGGACAGGATTATTCTACAGTCATGTGTCGAGACAAAAGTGCATTATTTCTATCATAAAATAGTTTGAAATTAAAGCAAATTATAATGCACTGACACATTAATTATTGCATGGCAATAAAAGACCCCAGTCAGACCTGGAATCTGATCACAGAAACCTTGTTCAGAGGTGGTTTGAGGACAAATGTGACTACAAATTCTAAGCTACATGAACAAAATCCATCCTCAGGATTGTGTGAGACTCCACCTCCTCAGCTGACTTCCTCTGATCAACGGCAGTTTCTGTTTTTTTTTTTTTTACACTAATCCGTGCTTACACGTTAAATTACTTAGCAGTCATCGCAACATTAACATTGAACGATATGTTTCCTTTTTGGAATGAATAAAATAAAATGTATTTCATGTTACAGCAACATGAGTAGGGCTTTTATTATCTCAAGCTCCTCTCATCTCTTCTCTCTCTCTGTCACTGATACACAGATCCACATAAAAACCTGTCGAAATCACGGATCTGTGCAGTCACACTTGGTAAAAACAGCCAAATGTTAAGACCAAAGACAAAGTGTACGCACGCAGATATGACAAAGTAGCCACGAATTAAAAGACAGTTTGAATCCATCAAATTTATAAAGCTCAATTTAAATATTTTCGACCATTTTCCCTGGTGACGGCATTAATTATGTTGCATTTCCCAGTCTGTCTTCTTACATATTTTCCTCCCTCTGCTCCTCTAATCCCCAGAGGAATGTGAGCAAATGTGGAGGCAGAGCAACTAATTTGCAGTTTCCCTCAATAATCTATCATCAGTTTACACTCGGCTGAGCTGCAAGCTGTCAGAGTGCCGGAGATGAGAACCACAGCTCGAAAGAGGCCGTGTGGTCAGGTCTGACCACCCTGCATCACCCATGTGTGAAACGTGGTGTCACAAACTCACTGGAAACAAAATGAGTCAGAGGGAAAGAAAAAAAAAAATCCATGTAGTCAAATTAATTTCCTTCGTGGAAAAAAAGTGCGACCAGGCACCAACAGAACTCCGGGTTTCTGACATCACACAATCCCATCATCCAGTCATCCATCCAATATGTCAGACAACTCATCTCTCCACTGGCTGTACTCATAAAAAAAGTGGAGATGGTATCAAAAAAGTCAGGGACAAGCAAAGGGCAAAAGGCATTGAAGACACAGCAATGGATTATGGTGTGAGCTCTTCATATCAGGCACAGAATCTAATGCTGACTAACTTTAAATGCTTTTGTTGCAAAGTATAAGCATTCTCCAGGAAAGAATATCAAAACGTTCAAGACTCGGGAATAAACTGTCTGCTCCAACTGTTTCCACACTCCTGAAAAGCACCACAGGGTCATGACACTTTTATTCAGTCTGTCAAGTTCTGCAAAAACTTGCTTAAAGGCAGTGAACCCTGGCAGCTTGAAACCGACACTGGCACCATTTACTGTATCTTTGCAGAAGCTTTTCCTGCCAACATGGTGACATCAGCTCCACTGGACGATACCAGCTGTCCATCACACTCTTGTCCACTCATATGTGCCGTCCATTCTTGTCTAGATGAGTGAATGTCTTCACGTTGGGCTGGAAATAAACCAAAACTGCAGATTAAGCTCATTCCCGCTGATGAAAAACCTGTGCAAACTTGTGATTAAACCGTTTTTCGAGCAGCGAGAATGCGGTGTATAACTTTCTTTCTGCTTGCCATCTGTTGTTCTCCTCGCGTGTCTCACTTTTCTTCTCCTCTGTGTTCGTGTCTCCTTCTGTCTGACCTGTCTGTTAACCACATTCTCCAGATGTAGCTTCAAAAAGAGGATTTCTTCCAAGGCATCCAGACTGCAGAGTCCCGTCCCCCCCCCTTCAAAAGTCAATGAGACAATTACAGCGATTCTCTGCCCAGTTCATTAACGTGACTGTCTGGACAGCATGGCGAAGCAGATCACAGGCGAGACCGAGAAGAACCCACGAGAATTCAAATTCAGTGTCTGTGTGCCTGTCATATACATGTATCTGTCTAGACACTTTAATGACCATTCCTCTTACTGAATGCAGATCACTCTCACTCATTTTATACCGCTTTATCCACTGAGGGTCGCGGGGGGTCTGCTGGTGCCTTACTCCGGCTGACATAGAGGCAGGGTACACCCTGGACAGGTCACCAGTCCATCACAGGGCCACATAGAGACAGACAACCATTCACTCTCACATTCACACCTATGGGCAATTTCGAGTGTCCAATTAACCTAATCCCCAAATCTGCATGTTTTTGGACTGTGGGAGGAAGCCGGAGTATCCGGTGAGAACCCACGCACCACGGGGAGAACATGCAAACTCCTTGCAGAAGGCCCCTTGTTCCAACCGGGTTGTGAACCCGGGACCTCTTGCTGCAAAGGCAAGAGTGCTTGAATGCAGATCAGTCCATTTTTGTCTGTGAAGATTCTCAGTCATCCAGGTCATGGTATCCAAAAGTGTAGCAAAAAAAGGCAACTGGACTTAGTTGAATCTTCAAGAAATTCAACGAAGTCCAGTTGCCTTTTTTTGCTACACTTTTGGATCAGTCCGTTTTATTTTACTCAACCTACACTTTTTAAGAAAACCAGACATGGACGGGCACCAACTCTGACCTCTGTGAATAAATGTATAGGACGCACTGAGGCCAAAAATGCAGACAGGACACGAAAGAATGAGCGCACATAAATGTGTTCAAGTTCTGAAAGTAGCTCGTCAGGTTTTGCAACAGTGCTGTGATCCTACGCAGACTTTTAGACTCTGTTTTACTGTGTGTTTACATATAGATTTATGTGGCATCAGCAAGCCAGTTTTGTTTTTTTACATGACAGAACACAAACTGAATAAGTAAGATGGGAAATGAATGCACTTAGCTGCTGAGTCAACAGAAAGGGAATCATGCGGCTTAGTCGCGCAGACAGTGAGCGGACTTCCTGACAAGGAAATTAAAACGGGGCTAGGACGGCAGAGTGACAGAGACCGGACAAAGCAAAAGAAAAGTGGGAGAGGTGGACAGAGGAGGGGACGGTCACTGCCACCCTGTGCTCAGCACATCTTTTAATACAACAGAAGGCAAACATAATTAGTCATCATTTTTTTTGTTGGAGTTCACATTGTCACGGATATATACATATGCATGAGCTCGAGGCTTTTCCGTCATCCTTCCATTTTCACTTTCTCTACATTTTCCTGCCTGAACGTGACAGAAACCAGAACACATTCTATACGTTTGGTCCGTACCACTTTTTTGAATGGGTAAACCAGAGTATATGAGTATCTGGTCATGTTATTTTTTGATCCAGGTGCAAATCTTCATAGTTGTGTAAAGAAATGAAATTATACATGTCGTGATAAAAAAAATCGTGGCCATTCTTAGTCCACTCTCTCCACTCCCACCAAGTGGAACAGTTCAGTTTGGTACAGTACGGTGTGTACTTTTTTGCATTTCCATTAGGAACAGTACAATAATAGCCAGCCCTAATTGTTCCATTCCTCGAGAGACCGACTCCACCCATGACACCAAAACAGCACTCCCTTCCAATCGGTGAAAGTCGATGCAAACGGCCGCAGTCTATTCTCATACAAAGCTTGATGTCTTGTTGAGATAAACAGCCAAAAACTGAGGAGGGAAAAAAAAGACACACTGGATGTCTGTTGTGTTGTTTTACTACCAGGCCACCTCCGCCCCCCCCCCACTCAGCTATCAGCCCACTTCTTGGAATTTTTCAAAATTAGGCATTAACTTCAGACAAGGGGATTTAGTTACCCTGTAACTCTTGTTGAACTTGTTTAACTACTGATAACTATTTACATAATCCATTCATTGGGGATTAATTTGAGTGGTTTTGATGAAAAATCACCAATGAAATGACCTTTCAGGAACATCAGGCGTTTGACAAAGAACAATGGTGAAAAGTAAGCGCTTTTCATCAGACCATCTATAAACAGTAGGTGAAAATTAAATTGAAAGTAAATGTAAAAGGATTACTGTTGCAACAACACATCATCAGTAGGGTAAAACTAACCTGTCTCATGACGGTCTAATCCCAGCTCACGTTCCCTATTAGTGGGTGAACAATCCAACGCTTGGTTAAATTGAAAGTAAATGTAAAAAAAACAGTAAACAGAGCTTTTCATTCTCAACTGACTGTCAGGCCATGGCCACTGTATGTAAGGAATGGAAAGTGAAAGCAATAGGAATTATAGCAGAGAATTAGCAGTTAGAATCAGGGCTAACTGTGCTGGCTGCAAAAAAAGAAAAAGAAAAAAAAGTCAACGGAATTCTATCGGAAAACGAGCTCCTAATTTTCACTTGATTTATAACACCAGTGAACATTTTCCTGAGGAGTTAATGGTCTGAATTGCTCCATTCTTCAATAGAACATAATGCCATTATCTAAAATTTATGTTCCCATTTAGAGGCAAACAAACTATAAATGACATCAACTAAATATTAATAGTATACAGTAGATTTAGTTGACTAAAATCTAATGGGTTTGTTTGTATTATATTTAAATGTTTCTCTATCATCCTACCCATTAATATGTTATTATTATCATTTGAATTGAAACGAATATAACTGTTTTGATATGAAACATTTGTATTTGTCTTAACAATCTGAAGACAGTGAAACATCACATTTGGACTTATTATCTTTAGCATGTCCACTGGTATTTTTATTTAAAATCCCAAATTAGCAGCATCGGTGCTTTGTTTCAGTTTGCACTACAACAGCTGAGCTGATAAAATAGCATTCATGTGTTTGTTTTACCGAACCTTGGCATGGATTTCCTCCAAATGTCGCTTCAGGTTTGTTGTGTTTTTTTATTTTTTGGCTCTGCATAGTTTACAAAGGGTTTTGTCTTCTGTAACATCGTATGTGAAATCCTGTCATTTCTGCCACTCATCTCGTGTGTCCTCCTCCGTGTTGACATCCGGGTGGATTATTCTAAATTCCGTACCTCGCAAAGAGATTAGTCTGATTGGATCTCTCCTTATTAATCTTGTCTGCTGATTGGTTTTCTTCCCACATTTTCTTCTAGTTTTCATTTTCGAAAGCGTTGTTGACATTTTTTGCATAGTAACCAGTGTTAATTGCAAAATTAACACTGGTTGCAGGTGACGTCTGTGAACTTCTGGTTTCAAGAACAGACACGTTGCAGGTCACAGAGTTTGTTTTGCAAACAAAAGATCCAAACATCCATTTCTTATACGGTCTATATTCATAGCTGATAAGAGCCAATCAGGAAGTGAAAACTGTGTTCTCTGCTTTTGCCCGTCCAGACGAACGTGCAGCCATGAAGTTTTCGGCCTACAGTGGAGGCAGCAGAGTTAGGCCTCAAAGTAGTGTGGACGACAGGCACATCTGACGCTGAATTTATGCATTTTTAAACAAAAATAGAGCAGGAAGCAGACGTTGACACAGCAAACTTTTTTTTTTTTATTTTTCCACCGTGGGAGACAAGCAGGGCAGACTTTTCCTCCGGCGCTGACTGACACACACCTCAGCGTACCCCACAATAACTTTCACTTTTCCATCGTAAATCCATAACAGCCCAATAACATAAGATTGCCAAAGCCTGACTTGTGTCTGCTGTGAATGTCAGTGCTGCAGAGTGAATCAATACAGCGACAGGAGCTGCCACAGCTCGGCTATATCTCTCTCCTCCAGATGTCTGTCAGCCGCACTCAGCTGGAGGCCCTCTATTAATGTCTGTGGAACAACACAGACGGTGGCTCTCCATGCTTGGAGACAGATGCATCAAACAGAGCTTGTGAAGTGTTGGGTCTGTGCGTATGTGTGCGTGAGATGTTCCTGTAGGTTTTGCAGAAATTCCCTGTTTGGAAATACATAGCTTGGATCAAAGCAGGAGAGACATGATATTATGAGAGAAGCGTTCATGTGGGTGATTGATCTCTTCATCATGTGTTCATGCAAGCAGATACATGTACATGCTGCTGTAGATCCCTGGGCTCCTCATGGTGGACTCTGTATGTATGCACTGTATGTATGCAGCAATGGTGTCAGCATGAGCACAAGTCAATCAAATCAAGTTTATCCGTTGTTTTTTTACTTTCAAAATTTTGAAAAAATACAAAAACATTTGTAGTAGCTTTGAGTGTCCATCAAGGTAATTTTGAATTCTGGAATTCCTAACAAGTGTAGCACAAAACTATATATATATATACCTTAATCAAATATTAAAGATGAGCCATTCAAACACAGAACCATGTTTCACAGAACAAAACCATAAGCTATCACGTAATGTGTTTTGTGTGTGTATATATATATATATATAAAGATAAAAGTCAAGGTCAGCTCACAATGTCAAAAGAACATGACATTTTGATATTTTTTCAAAATTGCTCTAAAAGTTTTTCCTGTAAACAAATTGTGTATTCTTACAGCAAAATGTACTAAGTATCTGTTAGTATGCTCTCACCAAAACATAAAACACAAAATACAAAAAGGCTTTCCAAAACATCGGTTTTTGCGGATTCTCCAGAACTTGCTCTCATGTGTACGGACTCTGGAACACTGTTGGAGCTTCTACATGACGGCAAAAATATGCACTTCATGTGCATCTAAAGTTTTTGCTGCACTGCAGATAGTTGTGGAGGAACTCTAGTATTCCCACAAAACTAATGCTGACAAACTTTAACAGCATGGAGAGCACTGACAATGGTGACAATGAAATACTGGCTTCAATGGATCGCCCTGTTTTCATTTCAGGCTTCAGTATCACACAGCGTGGCTCACTGCACTGGAGAGCCTGATATTCAGAACGAAAACAAAAACCAAAGTCTGCACCTGATAAACACACAAACGTGCACGGTCTCACACGCGCAAACAAAAACACCCTCAAACAGCGGTGAGGACAGCAGAGGCTCCGGAAACGTGCTTAGATGTGCATATGAGAGAGAGGGGGAGCCGGATTCCTTCACAAGCTTCTGGTCACATGCTGTGCCATCTTCGTCACCACACAGGGACTGGGTCATGCTTTAAAACTTTTAGCTACTCCTCTGCTGCCTTTCTTTCTCCTTACAGACCTCCAGCACATCTGCATCCTCCGTAGCCGTGACCCTGAACACGCAGCGGGACGCCTCTAATCATCGCTCCTTCTCTCTGAAGGTGAGATCTTCTCATGGACAAGAAGATGTGCAGAGCTGCTCGGCCTCTAAACCCATGGAACATGAAGTGAACATAATTGCTGCACGTAAAAAGCCGGAGCATCTTTGGAGTGTTTTCTAGGGACGACTCAATCCTAGGGCCGTCGGCACTTACAGGCTAATCCTGATGAGATTAAGGGAGAACATAGCACGTTATTTTCTGATTTGAAGATTTAATATGCAACATTGTACTTACATTAGCCCAAATATTTCCAACATCCCTTGTCTCTGTATTTAAGTTGAAGGTAAATGCTCATTTCATACATTTTTTATCATCTGCTTTAGTGAGCTGCTGTAATGTTTTATGTATAGGATTTGGCTTTGTGAAGCACTATTTGGAAGGGATTAGTTTTACGTAGGTAGGTGGACATCTGTAATATTAACGTCCATTCTAGAGACAGTTTTAGAACATAAAACCAAAACTATAGGCACTTCCCTAACAAGTGCTTTCAAACTTATTTTTCTTCTGAATGGTGTTTGTCGTGTACCGAAAACAGCCGCGGACTTTTCTGACTTTCTAGTGTGAAAATGTGCAGTTCTTTAAGCTTGAAAATCAACTGTTACCGATGTTTCAACATCAGTCTGATATGGTCTTTTACATCATTTAATTAACTTAGCTAAGGCATTTGTGCTGATGCATTTACCACATAAAGTAGCTTTAATTAGTCGCATATAATGCAACAACTGGCATTACATTTGGCAATTCCAGGCCTCACTCACGTCCTTGTCACATGACGGTCACATTCTGGTTTTCTGAGTTATCAAATCTTGCTTCTTCCCCATGAACAATATCACATCTAATGATTTTGGCCAACATTGGACCGATATCAGTGACGTGTATCGTTACCCAGGTGTTTTCATGACCATCATCTCTGGGTGAATGCTCCCCATCCTGGAAGAAAGACCGAAAAAAATGCACGAAAGGTGGTATGACAGGAAATGTCATTAGAGAAATCAAAGCAATCAGGATGGTGTTGAAGTGGATATTGATGTGATAAATCATGTTGCTCCTGATGGAGGTCACAGAGCTGGGGGGAGGGAGGGAGAGAGGGGGGAGGAGTAGATTGAAGGCCCACTTTATTCAAGGATGCGATTCCTGATGCAAAGTCAGCAGTGACACTGTGACCACGACACACTCTGCTCTCTTTCCCTCTCTATGTGAGTGATATTTGTTCAATTTAACCCTTGTGTTACTTCCTCTCCCTCTTTCTTTCACAGGAAATGATGACAGATACATCCAGTCACTCCAGATTAACTCAATAGGACATTATTGCCCACATCAGGAAACCTGCTACACTGCAAGATCACTGATGGATGATCATTCCGAAAATGGTTTTCCCAGTGAAATAATATCCGAATGCATTCTATAGTAGCAAAAATGTTTTCCTTAGTTGCTTTTTCAGCACTCTGACACATGATGATTAAACCTCATGGCTTTCATAGCGTAATATACCAGGAAATAGACGTCGGTTGTTTACCATATAGTGCCGTTTCCCATTGCCAGATGAAGTATAACTTAAATAATGCAATGGCCGCAGACAGATGTGAATCTCAAAGGGTAATACCTACAGTTCAAACTCCCAAGGCAGCCATGCCATTCCACCTTAAAGACTGATGAATAACATGAGTAACACTCTTCCATGCAGCTTTGGTGAAAGAAAGCGAGAGAGCCATAGAATCTGAGGCTCCATAAACCTGGTTTGTGTGGAGGCACCTCCACTTCCCTAAGTCTACATGTCATGGGGAACCTCAGGGGACAGTCCACTAATTAACCTTGTGGCGACACCCTGAGAAGACGGAGGCCGGGACAGAATAATAAGGAGTAAGGCCTTTGTCAGGCCATTAACGGAAAGATTATCACATCCTACTTTCAAGGAGCTTTTTGACACAAAACCAATATTTGTCTGTGACGCAGCTGAATTCTAAGTGAGGCTCAGTCATGACGCAGCATTTCTTTTTCAGTTCTGTTGTGTGACAAAACTGTGATTATCTTTAAACCTACATTCAACTCATATTTTGTTTTGTTCACCCGCGTTACAACAAGAATCTTCTCTGGGATTAGAGCGACATAAGTTCTTTTTCAAGTCTCTAACTTCTGAAATATTGTAAAGGAAAAACTAATCTGCTACAAGGCAATGCAGACCATTTAAAAACACACATTTAAAAATTTAAACAAATTGTTTGCAAAAATCAGTGAAAACATTTTGTAATTCTAACTGTGACTCTTAATTCAATGGATTTTTAAAAAAAAGATTACACTATATATATATAGTACATTATATTGTAGTACAACATGGTAATAACATGGTTTATTATGTTTAGTGATGGGCAATGTCACTTTTTAAAAGTATTTACTTACTTTACACATTGATTATTAACTCACTCTTACAGATTGGGAAACACATTTAAGAACATTCACAGTTACGATGGGAGATCTGAAGATCTGGAGGAGAAGTTCCTTCATTCAAAACCTTTCACCAAAATGCATCCTTCACTGATTTAATGTGCACAAAATCCAATGTGGCTTTATGTAAATGACATTTAGCCAATGAGGTCTGTTGGGAACAGAACCTCCCTTTGATATAAAACTCTGTTTGGTTAATGGTGATGACTTAAAGCCGATGTAAATTCCCTGCTTTGTAACATTTGACTTTACAGTGTCCATGAAAGGCAACAACGGCATGTTTGACTGTAATGTGTTATTTTTTAATGTGTGATCAAAATGTGCTTCAGGTGCTCAGGAGGAAAGAAAGAAATCAATCAGTTTAAAGATCCACTCTCACCTCACACTAAAAGGTGTCTCACCCTTTCTTGTTACAAGTTCATTAATTTCAAATGAATAAGGTGAAAAGTATATATGAATAAATGATTAGTGTCAAGACTGTGTCATGCAGGGAATTTAAAGTAATATCCTTCAGCAGAATAAAGACATGTTTAGTCATGCACACGAATACAGAAGCAGCAGACAAAAACTCTATCTCACACTTCTTGATATGCTGGGATTAGTGCAAGAAGTTGTCATTTAATTTGGCTCACTAAGCTCTGGATCAGGACATGACATCTAGGGTGACCAGGTGTCCCTTCTTTGCATGCCTTGTCTCGCATATTGAGATGTTCTCCTGATGCTGGTTGGTTGGTTCTGATAAAAGGAGTGGGACTGTCACTGCGGACACACAGGGCACCACCTCCTCGTTCACGTCGTGGGACAGTCCCACATTATACAGATTTTTTAAAAAGATTTTGAGGACAAAATAATGGGCAATACGGCAAAGACAAGACGATGCAGCTTCAATGAAGGAAGGGGAAACTACTTATGAGTCAGCTGAAGGAGTATTTTTGCCCTTTCTGCTTGTTTTCCATTTGCACGTGGAGCACAGCCGCTGAATTTATCTTTTATCACACTGTACATCACTGTACCAGTCATACAGATCAACAGACTGTGAAAGTAATTGAAGAAAAAGGTCAGAGTTACAGATACTTAATTAGTTACTTGTTACATATTCTTTTTTTGTGGTAAAATACAATGGACTGGTTGTATATTTTCTATTTTCTAGGCTATAGCTCATAAATGTAGTCACAGTTTATCTGGTTTTCATCGTTTAGTTTAAATAGACAGTTTAGCAAGATCTTAGATGAAGATCTTAGAAGACCTCTGCAGTGGTAACAGGTGTCCCACATTGTCCAACGCTGTCCAACATAAAAACTTTGTTTGTCCGTTAATATTGTTGGAAACTAACTCTGTATGATCCATATTGCTAAATTTGGATTTGAAAACAGCGTTTCCAGAGAATAATAATCTGCATCCAGATGAGTCATTATTATGGAGCCTGTCCTCAAACGCTATCGGATTATGACTCACAGTTCTGTTTTCAAGGTCACATAGAATGGTCTTTTTAAACCAAAAATCCAGATTACTGATGTCTACTTGGATAGATTAAATAATATTTATGGTGAAAAACCTCATAGTCTCTTCAGATTAAACCAGTTTATTGCTGCTCTCTGCCAGCCTCTGAACAGTCACTCTGTTTCTGAGCTAATGCCCGCCCCCCAGAACACTGAGTCTCTTGTGATTGGCCAGCTACCAGCTGACTGACTGCTCCACGGTGCTTCTTCTTCTTCAGGTTGAATGTTCACATCCATGACCGGGAGTAGCTGTTGGGGGACGGTTTGTTGCACGGCAAATGAGCTAGTTACGTAACTAAACTGGACTTTTCAAAACCTCTTGCTCGAGCGCAGGTAAACAGAGAAGCCCTTCTTTGTCAGAAGTGGCT
>JAFBJR010000341.1:1450047-1655569 GCA_016785285.1 Brachirus orientalis
GACACTTTAGTGATGTTTAGATACGGGAAGGACACGGGGACACACCAAAAAACATCAGACATTTGATTTTCCACTGAATGTCCTCTTTAAAATAGGCGCCCCAAAGTGATCACATTCATTTTAGGGCACATATAGTACAATCAAATGTTTATGTGCTGTTTGTATAATTGTGATGTGTGCCATTATTATGTTCAACCAGTAATAATTGTGGACTAATTGCTGTTTGTATGTGGTACATGGGTGTATTTCAAATTTCCCAGAGTTTTGGGATCAGTAAAGTATCTGTAATACAATACAATGACAGCAACCTGGTACCTTGTGTGTGTTGTCATCAAATAGCTATGAGAAGGCTTCGATATCACATGACTCACTCATTAGATCAAATGCTGTAGCCAATGTAAGCCAGTTTTATTATGTGTTACTTTCACTCAGGGACTTATTTTCCAAAAAATAAAGTTGTGGGCTCTCAAAAAAGCTGGTTCCTTGCAAAAGTTTTGCAGATTGTCCTCATGTATGCTGGCCCTAAAATAGAAAAATAAAATCCAAGACAGCACTTTGAGACTTCAAAAGAAAAGGACACAATGCATCTGAATATGTTTTACAAAGTCAGCGTCCACCCAGAGGGAGACAGTGACGTCATATGTGAAAGGCGGCTGTTTGTCTCACTTCAACACAGGCAGTGAGGAAGTGGTCAAGGCGGAAAGCTGTAAGAATTATCACCTTTTATCCCCTCATTGATTCCGACATATTTTATGTTGTGTTGTGCAGCAGGGACTTCCTGGAGGAACAGTGGCGGAGTGACTCTGTATGGTGCTGGGCAACAGCATGGTGCGTTTGCTCAGGGACCTTCTGGGCTTCATGCATAATGCTCTTTGTATTTCCTGGAGAGAATGGACGAGTGACAGTGAGGACTAAGTCTCTTCCAAAATCTCATATGCTCACTTTGTCACCACCTCACCACCTTATTTTCCCCTCATGAGTCACTGGAAACAGCCATCATCACTGATGTGGCCTTTTCCTGCGTGTGGCAGCAGAACAAAGGAAGCGCCCTTCTTTATCATGCTACTGCCGTCTCTGTCTTCCACCCTTTCTCTGTTTATCATCTCTCTGTGATCCGTCCTCCTTCCTTCCTCTTATCTCCTGGTTTTAATGATTTACTCTGCGAGAATGTCTGACCTGTGCTCCGGCAGAGTCTTGAGTGTCGCTTCGTAAGAGAGACCCACGTCAATTATTTCCATTTCAGACAGTGAACGTAAGAGTTGAATACATATATTCCTCTTAACTACTTCACCTTCAACAGCATGTAACAGAGAAATTAAATGAACTGGACACTTACAGCCATAACTTTCAATTTCATTAAAAAGTTCCACTTCCTATTACACGGGGGTCACACAGTATTGCTAAATTTCATTACGCCATGCCTCATTTCATAACTGCACATAGCCCATTAGCCCGTTGTACCCACATTTACAACTCCATGAATTATGAATCAGTTTCCTTTTATCACAGCTGGAATGCTCCCCCTGATGTGCAAATTACAGTCAAGAAAAAAAAAAAAAAAAAAAACTCAATCAATTCAGCATAAAAATCCTAACCTGCAAACCAGTTGGCATAAACCTCACAGAGACAACAAATAATGTAAAAGAAGAAAATCCTGTTAAGTTTTAATGAAGTGCGGTTGTGTGGGGTATTTGTAGATTTCACTGCTGATCTCACTGACAAGGCGGCTGCAGTCGAAAGGCTTGATAAAATCAGTGCCTGCTGAAGTCTATGATATCTTAAGAATACGTTTGTTGCTTTGTCTTACCATTAAATGGCCTTTATTGCCTACATATTGGAGTTTGTCACCTGCACCAAAGTCCATAGAGAAAATCAACGTTTTTTACATCACATCACACAGGAGTTGTTGATCCATTGCTGCCTCCATCAGTAAGTTCAAATGTGTCGTTATGTGACTATGGTGTATGAAATCCTTTATTTGGATTTAACAAAGTGGCACACACTTACCAAACTAGGCCGCATTGGACCAGCAGCTCCTGTGTCCCCATGACCTAAAAACATTGAATTTCTCTATGGGGTTTGGTGCAGGAGAGTGAGCACTTTACAAACTTCAGTTTCATGATGTCAAATGGTGAAAAAAGTGGCAAACCGTTTTCTAAGATATTTCTATACTTCTGCAGGTACACATTTTTATGAGATCAGTCTTTCCTGCTGTCAGTAAGGTATCCATATTATCACCCCAGCAGAACTCCAATATGATTCCAGTTCCAGAACTAAGTTTTTGACTTTCTCACTCACTCTCACTCATTTTCTACCGCTTTATCCACTAGGGGTCGCGGGGGTCGCTGGTGCCTATCTCCAGCTAACATAGGGCGAGAGGCAGGGTGCACCCTGGACAGGTCGCCAGTCCATCACAGGGCCACATAGAGACAGACAACCATTCACTCTCACATTCATACCTATGGGCAATTTAGAGTGTAAGTTTTGGACTTTCAAACTGAAAATAACTTGGTTTGGAACCTAAAAAGTTGGTTTTGGAGCAGGAACCAAAAAAATACTTGAGGTTTCCTTGCAAACCAGATACAGGTGAAAATGGTCAAGAAACACATAAATCATGTGACTGCCGTGATGGCAGTGTGAGCACACTTAGGCCTTGTTTTGACCGAATTTGTAATCATATCTGATCAGAATCTGATCTTCCGGACCAACTGTTCACATTATTTTATTGCAAGTGATCAGATCCGATCTGCGTGTTTCCATACAGATATAGTTTAGTCTAGTCTTCCACATGGATATCAGGCCACGCCACAGAGAAACAAATAGTCTTTTTGAATTTTTTAATTCTGAGCCTGTTTCTGTCCTAATTTTTTTCTGATTGGAAGGACTGCTGAGTTTAACTCGCCTCCAGTTAACGTCTGTCTCACTGGATCTACGTCATTTTAGTTGTTGTTGTTGAGAAGACACTATGGAACCATATCCGAGCGACCGAGATGTTCCAGTTGAAACAGAAAATGAAAAAAAAAAAAAAATCATATCAGAATCACATTCTCCGTATGTTGTTTAAATCAGCTTTGGAAAAATTTGATCTCATGTTTTTCAGCTGCCCAAGGAAATCGACCTAGATCTGGAGTTCTATACCTCATACAAACACGCTTCATGAAAACAGAACAATGAGATCACTGGCTCATGCTAAATTTAACAAAACCACAGGATAAACTTTTTTTGACTTTGACATTCTGTGGTTTGCTCTTTCATCAATGGTGAGTTGGAGCTAATTGATAACTGCAGTCCCTCACATGCCCGTGGAGGAGGCCCGCAGAGCACGGGACGCATTAGCAGCATGTAAACTCACAGCAATACACCATCCTCACAATGTTCCTCACAGCCTGAGACTCCCTGCAGTGCTTTATAATGCTCTCAGATATCCAGGTCAGCTACCAGCTACATTCACACTCTACACAAGCCTACGAGCAGAGATTAGTGGAACATAAATCAGACAGGCCAGAGACGAATGGGCCCCTGGCGTAATGCAGAGGCGATTATGAACTCAAATGTGCACTCTTTTCAATAAAAAATATGAAATATGGTCTGGCTTCAGGAGAGTTGAAAGACACTTACAAGAACATTAAAAAGAGGTGTTCACCGGAGTGAGGACACGGTTACACAACCAGAGCTACACTTCACTGCAGTGTCGAGCTCAGATTTTTAACAACACTATTAAAGAGCCATGACAAGTCTCATATAATTTTGTTTGTCTGACCCTGTTGTGGCAAAAGAGTTGCAAAATATTAGTCTGCATTTAAAAACACTCTTGCTGTCCACTTTATTAGGCCCACTCTCGTTTGAAGGTTCTGCATTTAGAGATGGTCCTCATTTTTGAATACCCTTGTTGTAACAAGTGGTTATTTGAGTTATTTTTATCTTTTTATCCTCCGACCTCTGGCGTCAACAAGGATTTTTTGCCCGCAGAACTGCAGCTCACTGAATAATTTTTTGGACCATTCTCTGGAAAACCCGAGGGATGGTTGTGTGTGGAAAAAATCTGTAGTTCAGCAGTTTCTGAAATACTCTGACCAACCTGTCTGGCACCAACAACCTTTTTTCAAGGAAAGAAACTTTAGAATTGCACTATGTATCTTTTAGCAAGGCAGCAGCATTATAAAGTGACACAGCTACAAACAGGTTGACTGAAATTATAAAAGATGTGTCCACAAAAAAGATTAAGAAGTGAATTCTTGCCATAGTCTGTTTTCAGGTCAAGAACACAACATATAAAAGTTGTTGCATTATTTCCATTCACGAGGACCAAACAGAGGCAGAATGAGAACATCATCAACAACAGAAAAATCACAGAATTTACACACTGCCACTTTAATCTTTCTTTCATGCACAGTTTGACGTTCAGCAGGTTGTCTTTCCATGTGCTTGGCTGATTAGAGATTTATGTTATCAAGCAGTAGAACAGGTGTACCTAATAAAATAGACAGCATGTTGTATATATTTGGTTTATTAACTGGTAAGAAGCGCTGTTGCTTCTCGTGTTCATGAAATGTACACAAAGATATTTTACTGCAATTATACATGCAAACACATAAGCCCCAAAGGGAAAATATGATGGTACACAAAAGTATATTTTCTCATTAATGCACCATAGCAAGTACATATGAGGTTGTAAATAAGCCAAGGATTCATGTGCTACAACTCACCATACATGCACAAATTCACTTTGATTGTTAAACGTTGATATTTGTAACTGAAGTTTGACTCGTTGTTATTTCTCAATCACACAGCTTGTGGTTCAGGTGAACAGATCAGTTGTCCGCCTGCAGAATCCCATGTCATGACAGCAGTTTTTATGGGATGAGCTCATCAAATGCGGGTAAGTCAGCAGGATCATGACCTTGTTGCAGAGACAGAAGCCCCTGCTGGCTGCTCTCTATACACGGGCATCTCCTGTCTTAAAACTGCCAAAGGCAAGAAAAAGGAAAGTGATGCTGGATTGTAAAAGTTACATTTTACATTTGTCCCTTTTCTACTGCCAACACAGTGTTCTGTTTAGTTATTGTCTTTTTATTTCCCGTTTTTTTTTCCCTGTGTCTGGTGGCTGACGAGAGGATCCAAAGAGAACTGGATGTGTCGCATATAAAAACATTTTTCACAGCCAAGTTTTTAAGACCCCACCCATGTTGAGTAGGTACCTGGAAGTATAGGAGACTCAAGTCGAGTAGAACTAAGTAGTGCTAGAACAGTATAATGTAAAAGTGCTATACGATGGCCGTAAAGTGGGCAAATTATGCAGGTTCCATATGGTTTCAGTGACATGGGAAGCCCATGTGGCAAACACCATGGAAACCACAGACAAACCCGCTTGTGACCCATATGTCAATAAACGCTTTGGTCCATTGATGCTCTGTTAAAGACGCCTCCAAAAGTGCAACAGCATAAAAGGTTCTACATAGTCATGTATGGTTGCCATGGCAACCAATCTTTGTACAAGTGTAAAACTTTGGTGCACTTTCTAAGAGCTTGCTCGATGTTCATATAACTGCACTCTTGGTAATGAATAACTGTGTCACCAGATGAGAGATTGTCACTGGCAAGCATGCAGTTTCTGCAGCAGGCGGAAACAGATGCTGATGCGAGCTCACAGAATCTCATCAGACTCACTTTTCCACCTCAGTTCTGCTTGACACTCCTTTTGCGTCGCCCTGATTGCACCGCTAAATTGGATTGCAGTGCGATTCTACCATTTTTATGTTGTTTTGTGTTTGTGTGCCTTTTCCTTACCCCTCATGTTCATGTTTCACCTTATACCCTATTTGCCTTAAAAGGTTCAGCTTCTCTTGTTTTTGCAAAGTCAGCTTTCGTTACACTGTGGGGTTTCCATGAGGTTCAGGTGATTTGACAACAGAATAGATTATCTACCATTTTGTGTAATTATGGGGGGAAAATTTTCTTTTCTTCTCGTGGGTCTATGGAGGCAGCAGGTCCATTATTTCCACAACACACTATGTGGTTATGAAAATTAGTTAATAAAAAGCTCCCTCTGGTACAATGGCCTGTCTAACTTTTCAAATAAGACGGTCTGTCAAATCCAGTGATCAAGGCTGAAGTGCAGAAGCGTAGTGTCATAAGAAGTATAGTTTTGGGTGCTTTCCATTTACAACACAAGTTGGAACTAGGAGTGACATCACCTCCGAGTTGACCGTGTTCTAGTTGAGAAGTCAGAAAAAAACGTGGACACGAAGATATCATAACAACCACACATTATTTTGCACACAAACATCGTAGGAACACGTCCATGGATAAAAATGTGTATAGATGATGTGAAATTAAGATTAACTGTAGTGTTGATCTGCATGGCAGCCATCTTGGAACCTCATGTCGGTTGAAGGGAAACACTCAACTCAACTTGGAAATTCTGAATTCCAATGACAACTGGAGTGGACCAATATCAGTCAAGGGCATTTTGTACTCTCTGGTGCCCAAGGAAGAGTTTATCCCTGTCTTTGTGTGACACGTATCCAGGGTATTCAACCTTTGACTGACAAAACTGAAGCTTAGCAACTGATGCTCAGTCAAATGGAGATTGTTTTACTGACTTCTTCAGAAAAAAAGGCCACCAGGAGATCATCAACATACTCAAGCAAAGCACTTCCACTGTAGTGGCACAAGCTCCTTGACAGCTCTCTCTCTCCCCCGTGGCATATTTTCCCAATCAATTTTCAGAAGCTGTGGACAGTTCTCGGCCATAAATAATGCTGACCTTCAAAGGTGAAAGTGAAGAGATACTGGCATTTAGGATGTAATTGAAGAAAAGAGGAGGCTGAATACAATTTAACTGCTGTATCCCATTCAAAATTGGCCGTGAAGGGACCAAAATGGAATTAACACCAGGCTCATCAACATAAAAAGCATCTTTGCACAATTCTTCCCTCTATTTATGACATCCTTTTAAATCCTTTGCAAATTAGTTTTTAATATTGTCTCGTGTTTCTGTTCCTAATGCCTTCTGTGTTTTATGAAAACCAATTTGAGTCACATTGTTGTTGTATAAAACTCATTCAAGTAAACTCATTTTGGGGGACTTAGTAGCAATGCTCAAGAAATCAATGGATTAGTGGAAATCAGTCACAGCTTTAATGCCTTGAACTGCTATTTGTAACAAATGTTATTGTTTTTTTTTGGTCGCATTGCATTTGGTTTTAAGGGAGCGGAGTAATTCTTTCTCTCTCTTTTATAGTGTACACAAGAAGCTCTGGAAGATACAGCAAGCAGTGAAAAACACATGCAAAAACAGTTTCTGCAGGGTGAAATCAAAACAAATATACACTGAACAAGAAATTAAGTCTGCCTTCTTCAGACATAAAAAATAGTCAAGACGTTCAACATTAATTTTCTTTTCCATTAAACAGTTCTAGCTCTAATCGGCTCTGCTCGACTCTACTCGGTTTGGTGTCAGTCATTTTCTATGACTTGATAGTTCCTCCTCAATGTGGGCAGAGTCGTCATAGCATGGATTCATGAAACTGCTGTGACGTCAAACACACAAACTAGTGACGGTCAAACAGTTTGTAGTGAATCATTTTCCTCATTTTTATAAACAGATGAGTTCACTGAATGGTTCAGTACTTCCTGCATGACCGGAGCACAGACTCCGTCTGACACAGTCACTGAACTGAAATACGGCAGAACGGCTTGTGATTGGGCTCACCATCTCCGTCTTTCAGCAAAATACACCAGACTCCTCTGTTAAATATTGAGATTTTAGAAATGTCCTTGTTAGATGTTGGAGATTAACGCATGTTTTCAGGATTTTTAAGTCTTTTTAACTGATCTACAGTTCGCCATCGTTCGCTTTGATTCTTGTGTCGGACGTCGCACTCGTGACTCTTCCAGTGACGACACACTCTGACCAATCAGTGCCTGCGACATTCCATTTAGTATCGGCTCAGTTCACTTGGACCCTCACCAGAGCTGGTACTAAAAAAAGTACCAGGTACCAGGTACTATCTCTGACGGAGAAGCATGAGTAGAGTCAAGCCGATTAGTGCCAGAACTGTGTAATGGAAAAAGGCCCCATTACATTAACAAAATGCATTTTATTGTGTCCACATGACCTTTCTCTGAGGGGTCTCCAGGTTTGATGCTGTACATATACGCTTTTGATGATATACATTGATAAATTATTGCTATTATTTATGTTATTGCACTCATTTTGATGCGTGTTTTTATTCAACTGTTTCACTTCTTAAACTTTCCTTTACTTCTTTGATACATCAGTGCATAGGCAAAAACACACAATCATTCTCACACTCACCCACTCAGACATATATAAATAGAAACAAAATCTGGTAACTATAGTAAACTTATTGTGTAGAATTTAGAATTAGTTTTTTTAACTATTTAATTGTTTTGGTTCACTCCCACCATTTCCTCTCTGCTCCATCACTGAATAGTGTAGGTGTATGTTTGTATGCATGTACATACATGTATTTCCTTTTTTTTTGTTTTGAGTTTAGTTTATTCCTTTTATCTCATTTTAAACATTATTGATTTTGTTCTAATATTATGTTTTCACACATCTGAATCTTTCCTATTTTCCAGTTACATTAATTGGAAGTGTAAAGTGGTGAACATATTCATTCAGGTTGTTGTTGGATTTCCTGTTGGATTAATAAAGTATCTATCTATCTATCTATCTATCTATCTATCTATCTATCTATCTATCTATCTATCTATCTATCTATCTATCTATCTATCTATCTATCTTTTCCCCTGACCATTTTATTTAATATAGTCAGTATTGATTTGATTTGATTAACACAACTCGGTAATTTACGTAGGAGACCTGCTTTGCTGAACCTACGTGCAAGCTCCTTCCCTGGAGACTGCTGGAGGTCCGTGTCAGGAAACTCCATGTACAGCAAATACATGAACAGAGTCTAGTACACAAAAAACACAAAAGATGGCCAGTCTACTAACTCACACAGACCAAAGTGACATAAAAGCAGCCCATAACAACTGCAGCTCCCTGTTCATATTTTTATTTATTTATGTATTTAGCCTTCGTAGGTCATTCCCCCAATAAAGTGTAACCAATGAGTCAAGGGCAGCTGAGGGAAATCTACTGGCACTTGTCATAAACAGCAGCGAACACGTTTGACGATTTATTCCCGACTTGATTTTGTCATATACCATAAAACATAGCAGCACATTAATGTAAACATCAGTATAAATGTCATCATAAATCAGATATTGCACTTGTTCTTTGCTGTTTTTTTTTAATGCATTGTCACTTTTAACAGTATGGTTAGATGATATTTTTTCACATAACTTACTAATACACAACCTAGTCACATACAACTGCAAGCACTTTAAAGCCCATCAAGGAAATCCATACATTTGCATTATAGTATAACATTCTACTGTATGTTTTAAATGTACCTGCCCCATCGCCATTAAATGATTTAGTTCAGTCATGCTTACATACATAACACTCTCATCTGATCCTGTCTTCTGGTTTATTATGCATTTTAACCGCTAATTGTTTTTAACTGTCTCTATTTTTAAGAGAAGTTTGTGAGTTATTTGCGTGATGTCCTGTGCAAAGTTTTCCTGCCTTAGAATTATAGATGTAATTTAGCATTTGTGCCAATTCTGTCATATTTATACTGCCTTTATTTAGTAAATCTGTTGACTTATATACGGTGTCCTAATTTAGTAAACTTGATAATAATGACAGTACCATGTACACATAAAGTACACTGTATATGGCATTCAAAGCCTTTAGTTTGGACTTATGCTTCACCTCTCCCACATACAGATACTTAATAAAAGATCTGTATGTAGGACTTTTTTGGGCTGCTGCCAATCCACAGCCCACAGCATGAAGTGAAAGATTCTCTCTATTTTAAGAGAAAGAGCCTGAAGGTCAGTCATGAGTGGGGTCATCACCTGAACAAGCCAAAAATGACGAAAACTGAGTCCACCTTTCAGAGTGCTCTCAGTCTTATGGACATCTCTGTACACATACTACATACAAAATATTGAATGTACCAATCCACACAAACTAATCCTGAGGTGAGAATCAGTACATTATTGGAACTGAATATTGGCTGAAAGAGATGGGCCTAAAAATACCACAGTATGACTGCAAAATAATGAGCTGTTCCATACATCCACCAAGAGACTGACTGCCAAATAGTCATCCATTCTATATGTCAATCAACAGACCTACAAATAAAAAAACTATTCCATCATCCATCAACAGGCTGACTGCCAAATAGTGAGGTGTTCTATAGACCCACCAACAGACTGACTGCCAAATAGTGAGGTGTTCTATACACCCACCAACAGAATGACTGCCAAATTGTGGGGTGTTCTATACACCCACCAACAGACTGACTGCCAAATAGTGAGCTGTTCTATACATCCACCAACAGACTGACTGCCAAATAGTGAACTGTTCTATACACCCACCAACAGACTGCCAAATAGTGGGGTGTTCTATACACCCACCAACAGACTGACTGCCAAATAGTGAGCTGTTCTATACACCCACCAACAGACTGACTGCCAAATAGTGAACTGTTCTATACACCCACCAACAGACTGACTGCCAAATAGTAAGCTGTTCTATATGTGCACAAACGGACTGGATATGAACTGTGAGAGCAAGCACTGTGCACACTTTGTTTCCAGTTGAGTAAGGTTTCTGATTTCTGAACATATAGGTCCATGTAAACATGAGACAATAGAACAGAAAGATAGAAATTCAAGAGATATAGTTGCTTAATGTTGTGTAACTTGAGGGAACCACCTTGGTCAGCTTTATAAAGCTCTTAGTCTGTTTGGGCCACAAGGTTCTTCCATTGATTTGCTCATGGGGGAGGGGGGGGGGTGTTTTCAGTGTGAAGATCTGATGCTCACAGCAAATATACAGCACTCTCTCTCTATTCAGTCTGACTCACTTCAGTGTCAGTTGTATAACACCAAATCACAACATTCATTATCTGTAATTTTCTTTACAGCATAAGGTCAAGGCCTTGCTGTAAATCAGAAAAGAATTTCCATGATGAGCAAACACTAAGCCCTGCAGCAGAGCAGTAAATACATACGTTAATAATATGTAAATGATATCATCAGTTGGCAGCAGCATGATTCTGCTTGTGCAGCTGTGAGCAGGTGAGTCCTTCCTCCCTCTCTACAGGAAAACAAATTATTTATTTATTTATTTTTGGCCCACAACTGTGGTTTCTCTCTTGGCTTTGGACCATTTTTACTTCACCAGACAGACTCACAGACAGTCGCTGTTGGAGAAGTGATTTGGAAGCAAGTCTTTGCAACATACACCAATTATTTCACACTGGAAGAAGCTGAGTTACAGATACATCCATGTGGGTATACATCTAGTTACCAAAAAGGAAGTTTGGAAAAGAAGTTTGAAGTTTTGTGGCAACCAGCCTTGGAGATGGAAATGTTTTCCATGTGTCTGTTGTCCTTCAATGTCTGGGGCTGTTTTTCTTTTGCAGGATTTGTCTCGTAAAAAAATACTTAACTTGTTTTTCATGTGCTTTAGCATATGTTTTATTTCATACAATGACAATGATGCTCTCCCAAAGACTGGTGAGGATCACAGATCAGTTGTGGGGGATTTTTCATTTTGGGTGTCTAAACAAATATATTTTTTTTATATTAAAATACTTTTTCATGTCTTGCAGCCCTGACCTCAAACTCAGTGAGTGATTGGGTGAGAAAGAAAAAGGGATATCAAATTGTGTTATATAAGCTATTACCTGCAGTAACAAGAATAAGTCATGTGAAGCTTGCTCATTTAAAAAAAACAACCCTAGTTGACCAAAGTGCTGTAAAACAATACAAATATCAGAAATATGAAGCTTAGAAACCTTTTAAAAAAACTTCCACTCAAACAAAACTCACTTAAAAATAGTCTATAGTTTCATTTGTTAACTATACAAAATAGAGCAAAAGGATATAAGGTGAATTAGTGAATTTCCAATAAGTTACTTGTTGGTTAAAGTGCAGTTTACTCCTCCCCAACAAGGCAGATAACACAACGCTCTCCCTGATCCTTGTTTGGAATTGTTTTATCTGAATCCACAGTTCTACAGACGGCAACATGCTGTGTCTGTTTTCACAGATTTACTGAGACCGTTCCTTTATTCCTGCTTTCTCCTGCTCAAACTGGATTTGTGACCATTACTGCCCACCCCGTAATGTGCATGTGTCCACTCCCGCGTGCACCACCAACAGCCTCGCACTTTTCATGCTTTCACAGTGGAGTTGCATTGATTTTGTGTCTCCTCATGTCCTGCAGGAAAAACACACACACACACACACACACTTCGGGAAACTCTGCAGGTTCCTGTTGCTCTCTCCTATTTCTGAAACAGCAGCAAAGTGTGTCATGGATACCACTGCATATGAATGACGGCCTTTGGTAATCCTCAATCCTCAGATGAGCAACTTTACCTTTCCCCCGTGTTCCTCAAACCCTATTTGTAGTGAAATGTGACTCAACTGTTCTTATATTAACACAAAAACCAAGAATAGCTTCATAGCTGACGTCGTGCAACCAAGGTAAGTCCCTCTGGCAGGATACAACGCTGTTCACTTCTGTATATGTATATTCAAGAGAACACATAAATCAGGCAATATGTCCGATAGCTTGGCAGTTTTCATCATAAAAGTGAAGATGGTGGATAGAGGACAGATACAGAGCATTTTACCACATCCCCAAAGATCCAGAGAGACAGCGCAGGTGTAGCACTGCGATAAAACGTGCTTAAAAGTGTGGAAAAGAATGTTTTTTATTCACCGTTAAATAAACAAAACACAACATTGCTGTCTTTGTTTAACTGCTGCTGGAAAATGGGACTTATGCTCATGATTTGTTTTTGTGGGTGGAGCTATAAGATATGTAGTATTTCAACCTTCGAATAATGTCTCCAAATATATTTTGAACTTATTGTACACCAGTAGTGGCACTATGTAACTTTTTGTTTCGGGAAGTGAAACCAACTTCACTGCTTCGACTGCTTACCGTAGAGTGAGTGAAGCTGCTGTACGTTTGGGGATGAAAATGCAACCAAGCCCGCAGAGGAAATGGCGTCCACTTTTATTGATTTGCGGCACGCTCTCCATCTGGACAAGTGATTTTCCTTGGGATCTTGGTCAAGTCAATCTTTGTCATTTGGAATTATCTTGGATTATCTTAGAATTTTCATTTTTACCAGGCATCATGTCATTTACTTTCTCTTACTTTACATTACTTGCTCATTGTTCTTCATGGAATCTCACATCAACGGCAGAGACAGTGGACAGTCCACAACGCCACTGGAAATTATGACTAGGTACATCAAGCAATACAGGGCATGAAAGAGTAGGTGGTGTCATAACAAACAAGGGAGACATTTACCTAAATATCAGCTTCTGTCTTGCACAAAATTCAACCTCTTTCAATGACCCATGTCTATTTATGTCATGGCGATTGTCAAACATTTTAAACACAGCGCATTGAATTTTTTTTGTGTCTTTTCCTTAACCAAACACTGTGATTTTGTTGCCTCAACATAATCGAACTGTGTCTGGAATGTGTTGCCAGAAAACCCTCCAGGCAAACGTCTCCCATCAGTGGAACCTGCAGTTTATTTTTCTCTGCCTCACTCAGACAAGGCAGTCATTTAAGAAGCAGCAGACAGTGGCTCCATCAAAGACCAGTCCAGAAGCGTGGCAGGCAAAGTTACATGAGTCATCGCACTACAGGTGTCCACGCTGCATCACTGAAGTCTGCTTGCAGTCAGCATGCTTTCTCTTAATGTTTCCAGTTTTCTAAGAACAAATCCTTTCCAGCGGCGAAAGGAATGACTTGGCAAGCACAGTTTTCCCCGGCCTGTTATTGTGCAATTGCGCTGCTCGGCATGAAAAAAGGGCTGGAAACCATTACTTCATGAAGAGAACAGCTGATAACCCAAACATTGCACTCCACCTGGTTTTGAGAGCACTGTGCTCGGGGGGTGCAATAATGTTCCTTACGCCAGCTCATACAAAAGAGATGCCTGACACTTTCTTTACTATGATAGAGATATCAGGAAATAAATATCATGTAAATATATAGTAGATTAGTGGTGATGTGTTGAGTAGAATATTACGTCACACTGTGTGTTTTTAATTGGGGCCTTAGTTTCATGAAAGAAGCATGTTTGAACACTCCCCGGGCACACTCACAACCAGTTATATTATTTAATATGTACCTTTCCCAGAACTCAAGGTCACCTAACACTTACAGCAAAATAAAACAATGAAATATTGAAATGAAATAAGGATAAAGGAAAACCAACAGACACAAATGCAATGCAATCACAAATGAACAATTACGAGTGCAGTTTCTGTACTCATTCTCCTGCATTTATTATAGAAACAATGCCAAAGTTGGCACTGCATACACTGGTGCCAGTAGTCACATGGCAAGGGTGAATCCTGTCAAGCAAATCATTTGAAAGTTATGCAAATAACAGCCTGGATTGTAAAAGAGAATTCTGAGTTTTGATTCTGTGCAAATGGAAGTTCAAAGATGTCACTTGCAACCAGGCTCCTATTGGACAATAGCAGGTGTCAGTCACACTGGTGTCTACTCATATGTGCCACAATTTATTATTTATTATTTCTCAAAATGGGAAAATAATGCACAGATTTGGCATCATGTTCTATGAGAGATTGAGATAATTCACTCCCCAGTAAAATGTTTAATAATGTTATAAATCAAGTGAGTAGTAGAAGCTAATTTTCTCATAGACTTACACACAATTTTTTTTTTTTTTGCATCCAGTGGAGTCGCCCCCTGGTGGCTACTCCACATATATTTGCTTCTGCATTGGCATCCTTGGGAAAACTGGAAGACTACATCCTCTTTTTATAAACGGTCTATGCTCTCACCAATCTTCTACTCACTCAAAAGGTTTATTCTAAGGCTAAGAAACCACATTTGCTGAAGTTTCAAAGCATTTCTAGACGTAGACATATGTACCTATGAGTAAGATATTAAAATTCTGCCACTAAAACCTCCTAAATGTTACACACTGGACCTTTAATACACAACCTCACAGGCTAAACTAATAACGTCAGATTGATTTGATCAACTGAACTGTGATAATAATCCCCTCTGAGGTTACATTTGCAACATTTTAATGCCACTTAAAGATTACAACACAGTGAATCCACGGGAGACAACCTCGTACGTAATGTTTACTAATCAGGTTTACCGATTGCTGCTGTAGAATCCTCCATTCTGTGTAATTGTGGTTCTGTAGCTCTTCCAGGTCTGTGTTCAACTCATGTCTTATAAACACCTGCTGCAAAAATTGATAAACACCCTCTTGGATAACCCCCTCTAATTAAAAGCCTTTGCCTTTCCTGCTCTATTTCAGACTCTCATTCGTTTTCCTTGTCGGCCGCTGGTTGTGGAAACTACGTCTTCGTCCTCTCCGTTGTCTGCCCATGACAGACCCTCTCAGGGGAGAAACGCTCATTCTAGTCTAGTGGAAGGAGAGCAGAGCTTTACAGTGCACTTCACACCCAGTAGCAGAGCAGACTGTACGCCGGGGCCGAAGAGACTTCAGTCTCACCTTCACTTAACCTTCTCTGGACTACGTTTTGTCTCAGCAGGCAGCAGTAGAGGACTGCCACTGTTAATATAAACACACAGTGAGATTTATGATGCAGCCAGATACTCAGGAGCAGACACACACGCATAAACTTGTTTTTATATGTTTTATGTGAGGACACATCATCGACATAATGCATTTCCTAGCCCCTTACTCTAATCCAATTCTAATCCTAACCCTACAACCAGGTCTTAACCCTGGAAAAGTCCTTTAAAATAGTGGGTTCCAGACAAAATGTCCCCACACGGTCAAAATGTCCTCACAAAGATAGGTTTGTATGCTTGCACACACACATTTGCACACACACATTTGGTTTCCATGACTTCAGAGGACATTACATTGACTTATATTCATTTCCTATAGACTTACTCTAACCTAACTATAACTATTAATGGCATGACCCTAACCTCATCCTAACCATACACCATGTCTTCAACTTAAAATGTAATACTTTACATTAAGGGAACTTGCTTTTTTGTCCCCTTAAGGAAGACAAGCCCCCATAATGTGACTGTGTAAACAAATGTAGGTCCCCACATGCCCAAATGCCTAACCCTTAACTTCATCATTACCTAAACAAAATTCTCACCCTTACCCTAAAACCAAATTTTAACCCTTAAAAAAGCACTTCAAAGTTGTGAGGATGAGACAAAATGCTGTCACAAAGAAAAGTTTGAGTCAAGATTTGGCCTCACAGTCTACGAGAGACACGTACACACCTACAGGTTTGCACAGCTGTTCTTCTTAGGACACTGCTTTGACTTCCATTCACCTAGAGAGACCTAACAAAGTGTCACCAAAGCATCACTTATCACTTTCTACTTATTTCCATATCCTCACATGTCATACGTCTGTTTATTTTCACCATTATTTCAATAAACCACTTTTGAAAAATGCAACTTAAATTCACCCTTCGTCTCTCTAAAAGTACTTCAGACATTTATGTTAACAAGCAGTTGAAGGGGTGTGCCTAATAAAGTGGCCAGCTGGAGTTTTTCACAGCAGAAATGTCATTCTTGTGAATGTCATTCTTTTGCAGAGACGACTGCCCTTTTTTAACCTTCAAAAGAAAGACTCCAGGCAAAAGTCACTCAAGCCTAAAAAGAAAAGACAGGAACCTTTATGCTGACATGCTGGAGAAAGTATTCTAAGACTCAAAGCCCCTTTTACCCCCTTGTCTCACAATCGGAGGCTTTTTATTTTATCCCATAACTGCATCATGATTGTGTTGTTTCATGTGAGCTTCACATTATGACTGATTGTGTAAAAATGACCAGCGCTGGGTTTTCACTTAGTCGCTCTTTTTTTTTTGCCTCCGTTCCACACATTCAAGCACATCAGAGCCATTTATCATCAGGCCTTAGCCAAAAAAGGAAGAATGACAAAATGAGTGCACATATTCACAGTGAGACCCACACTTGTTGATTCACAAATGCAGGGAGAACATTTCACAAGCGCCGAGAACTCACACGGCTGCCTACTCAGCCGCCGCACAAGAGCGTGTTCCTGAAATGAAATCAAATACATTCATTATTGTGCCGTTCACAGATATATAATTATGTATAAAATGTCCATGGTTATGTATGATTTTTATGGGGTTTTAATGTGTGACGCCGCTGAACATAATGTCACTCAGAATACAGAATACAAATATCCCCGCTCAGTATGCAGATGCAAATCATTACATGCATGGTTTTTCTTTATGCTGTGAGTTTGTGTGACATACTTTGAATTTGGAGAAAAGTTACTTTGATGTATTTTTTTTTTTAAATACATAAATCTCCTCTTCTTGTGCCTGAGGTGTGGAACACAGAATTTAAATGTTCAGCAAAAAACTGGGTATACAGCGCTGGAACATTACACAAGGTTGTTGAAAGGAGTCCGGCTCCTCCAGGCACTTCGGTAATGTTCTGACCCCGCTCTAAATCCATCAGTGCCATTTTGCTAATGAACTGATCTATGATTTACACTGTCAGTGGAACTCGTTTCCTCCCTGTTGCCTCTCACAAAGTGCTGACATCGTCGCTCCGTCTTTCTCTTTTCTTATCCAGCAGGACCTTTTGTGTTATTGTGACTAAGCTGATTTGCGTTATTCATCTTAAATCCCTGCTCCAGTCTGGTTGTCAATGATAAGTTTGGGTCTCGCTCACATTTGAATGTGAGCAGAAGGAGAAAAATACTTAGTGGAAAAAAAGTTTTATCTCATAAAAACAATTACTAAGTATATTTGGGTCTACATAGGCATTTTGATACAGTTTGCTAAGTGGTTTCTTAAAGAACTCTTTAATATCATTTTTTAGTCTATGTTTCTTTTAATTTTCTGAATATAACATTTAGGGTCAGAAATCAAAAACATACTACCCATAAGTAAGATTGTATAAGTGTATCATCACTTTAAAATGAAGACTGCATACAAATATCTAATTTTAAAATGCCAAGAATTCAGCAATCTGTGAAAGTTTGCACCGGAATCAGTAAATAACATCACCAGATATCCATATGCACTGGTTTACACCTGAAAAAAAGTAGTATACGGCTTCAGCTACGCTTACATAAAACTAACAAAATACAAAAAAGCAAAAATAAATCAAGACAGAAAGAGATGGTTTAAAATAAAACAAGAATAGGAAATTACATTCAAACACAAGGAGCCTTAACACTGGAAACAGAACAGGAAGAGGAGGCGGAAGTAACACAGGTGAATCACATCAGGGAGAGACAGACAATAGGACAAGACACTGGCAAGAACTTCAAAATAAAACAGGAAACTAACACAGCATAAGGCAAGGTTAAAGAAAACAGAAACAACAACACCAGGAAGTCCAAATAGAATGAAAGTGCCTGGAGTAAATTACAAGTCCTAAGAATAAACACTGAGCATGTCAAAGACGGTCTTCTCAAGGGCCTCTCAAGGATTTCAAGGACCTGAGGGAACCCTGTGTTATGCTAACCTCTGATTTTACAGCTAAAAAATGTCTCAGAATAAATTTTGGCTAAATATTGTTAGTATTAACAAATACAAATTGCCAAAATGTATTTCATGGCAGGCGGAGAGTTTTACATTTGCTAAAATTACAGTTCTTTTTTCCGCCACACACTGTAGGGCATGCTGATTTAAATCATAACGTTAGTTTACGCATGTTTTGAAACGGATAAAGAACAGATGAGGAAAATAAATAGAAATTAGACTCCAATTATGATAAAACTGGAACTAGTTTGAGAGCAAGATGATTTGCCTTTGCTCCTCATCATTTTCACCATCAGAGACCACATACCTCCCACATGTTTATTCATCTTATACACTTTGTAATTCAATTTTCAGTATATTTTTGAATGGCAAGTACAAGCTCAGGGCTAATATCAATAATTCCAATTCCCAGCTTTCCTCATGCTGTGACAGAGTTATGTGTGTGTTTCCACACAATATTGTCCTCAGGTCTGACTTCACGTGGCACTTCTCATTTGATTTAGTTTTTAGCCAAAAAAAAAAAAAAAAACCAAAACAAAACAACAGTGTGAATAACCTTAATGATGTTTCGTCTGGCCTTTCCTACTGCACTATTAATTATGTTTAGACTGTGGGTGGCGAGGTCATGGTGTGAGCTGACACTGCTCCGGTTTGTTGGAGTGATTCCACCAATGGACAGACAGACGGGGGAAATGAATGGGTTATACAGTATACATGCATGTGTATCACTGCAGGAATAAACCAGACATATTTGTCAGTGATGAGGGAGATAATCTGGAGATGATGACGGATGCTCTGCTGTCAGTCCAAACGTGTCCAAAGAGACCTGTCTTGTTAGATGTGGGATATTAGTGAATGTGAGAATTTGGTCTGTGACGGAATGGTCTTTTGGTCTGTCTGTCTGTCTGTCTGTCTGTCTATCTATTGATCTATCTATCTATATTAAATGCTGTATATTCTGACTAAAGGGTTGTTATCAGCCACCAAACTTGAAGACTAATCGTGTGTTCCATTGATGTCGGAAGTCGGAAGTGACGCCACCTCCGAGTGGACCACGTTCCAATTGTGAAGTCAGAACAAGAAATGGATGTTTGTTGTTGCTCTTTCTGAGTCAAAACAACCTATAAACAAATATGCACTCTATACAAACAGCACAGAAACACAGCCGTGGATGAAAATTAACCAGTGCCATGTGTTTGGCTGATGTGAATGTGGTACAAATAAGACCGTATTGTAACAATCCGTTCGAATCATAAAAGGTTTAACTAAGGCTAGACCCAAAAAGGCAAAAACAAGAGAACTAAAAAGGTTTACAGAGATTTATTTACAAAAAAAGGTAACATAAAGTAACCAGTCCATGAGTTAAACAAAAACGCTAAGGCAAGGCGGAGCTCAGGATTTCTAGGCATCTAAAAATGGAAAAAAGAATCAGTAACACAGTAAAAAGGAAATGAGAAAAAACAACTAACATGAGACATAAGATCTATAGCTGAGCGGTGTGACATGGGGTTACCAGACAAAAAACATTTGACGCGCTGATGAGGAGGAACAGGAAATCTAAGTAATATAAGTAGGCAGGTCCAGATGAGGCCACTGAAGACAGCTGCGGTGATTAAGCTCGCCGCCCAGCCGAGCAGCCAGCCTCCAAGAGAACAGAGTTAACAGGGAAAAGAACTGGAAATGAAGGGGAAGTTAACAAAAACAAAAACAGGAAATAAACAAAACCCAACCCTCCACCAGCCAGGAGACAGATCATGACAAGTATTGCAATAAACAGCAACTTTTGCATGCCATTTGCAAAGTGGCAGCCATTTTGGGACAGGGTTTTCTAGAAAATATAATCAAAGTCACCTCATCTCTCACTCCATCTTAATCTAATTTCACTATGCCAGTGTGTGAAGTATATGTGAGGAAGAGGAGGATGATGAGAGAGCAGATTATCTTACTGGGAATAAATCTGCCTCCTGTGAAAAGTATGTAGCGGATTTTGCTCAGCCTTTTTACACCACTGTATTTTAACATTGGTGATAATGGTGTTACTTTGAGAGCTCAGTATTTTCTCAGGTGGTACTTGGTATGAAACATTTGGTCTGTGGGCACTGATCTCCACCTCAAGAAGTCTTTTCTATTCTCGATAACAAATCATTACTGGTATGTGTCTCGTGTGCTCTGGGTGAGTTGGAGTTCAGTGAGGACTTGCAACTTGCAACATTCACCTCTGCTTTTGACCTGCAGCTGCAGCTCCATCACGTCTACCCAGACACAGCTTCTGTGTTTCACGGGGAAAAAACAGCTTTGAATGTTGACAATGACTATAATTTTATGAAGAGGGTGAGAAACTGTGCCTCTTTATTCTCCTAACATGATTATAGGCCTTCTTTTTGCCTGAGTGAGGACACAGTGTAATCTAAAAGCAACACCTGGGCCACTAGGCGATGCAAAACAGACAGCATGCCAAAGTACTGGCACTCCCCCCAAAGTGAATTATGGTGGGCTATTCAGGTCTGTCCTGACCTTGGAAGGATGAGCATACTGGTTTCTGCTCTCGCGGAAAAAAGATGAATACAGTCTTTTATTACAGAGTCACTGTGAAATGTGTAATATATGTTAATGCTTCTGGGATCTGGAAGAGGAGAGCCAGGTTCTGAAGGGACGAGAAGTGGCATTGGGAGCGAATGGAGGGAGAGAGAGACGACAGATGAGGAGAGGAAACTGGATCACAGTGGAGACCAGAGGAGGAGACAAGACGAGAGAGGGAGAAAGAGAGAGCGATGACAGACGGAGCCAAAAGAGGGGACGGATAGACAGATGGAAAGACAAGGGCATGTTCCTACTGCAGCTGAAAAGCCCCCACTTTTAATTTTTTTTTTTTCAGATCTGATATCAGTCAGTGTGATGTAAAGAGCAGCCTGACATGGAATGTTTTGTTTTTCTTCTGCTCTGAACCAAGGGATCACAGAAAACCAGCCTCTGCTGTGAATGACAGTCATGCAACTCGACAGCACTGCCATGAAAATATCAGCAAAGTATGAAATTCACCTTTGACAGGTGACATAATGTTGTCCTGCTTGGCTGACTCAACTTTCACTGAAATGAATTGCAGGTTTATAATTTCATGTAAAAAGTTAAAACACGCGAGCAACAGAAGACGCATAGTTTATTTTAATTGAAGTCTCATAGCGACAACTAAGTTAAGGAATGTTTACTGGAAGGTTGTAAGTGTTGTTTTGGGCATATAGTCAATTAGAATGCATCATAATTCCACGCTATGACTTGGTGAAAACAGCAGCTACACAGAAAGTAAATTGTGGCGAAACTGAACAAAGATCAGGAACAGGAAGTGGGAGTAAATGTCCGTCAACAAAACAGAACAGAAACTGCAAAAAAAAACCATGAATCTCACAGAGTCTTGACAATAAACACAGTATATGATGCCTGTGATTGATTAGGACAGCAGGAGAACATATGTGAGTGCGGCTGTATATCCCAAAATAACACGAGCGGCTGTTCTGCAAACAACCAGACACGAGCAGCCGAGGTGTGAACACAGACACAGAGTGTTGATGGATCCTCAGCTGAGGCTCCAGTCTTTTCACTCAGCCAACAGTGGCACATATTGAGTGGCAGAGTGAGAGACGCCCGGGCGGCAGTGTAGTCGCTGTGGCATCAGGTGGCTTCTCCTCCCAGAGCTGAGCTCAGGCCATACGATCCCTCCCTGCCGTCCTTCCTCCCTCATCTCTCCCACAACTGATCAGCATGCGAGCCGTGGCACGGTGGTGTCGTCCTGCCACGAGGCGCGAGGCAGAGGATACGATAAGTAATCTATGGCTGCCATGATGACTTTGAGGAGCCCAGTAGTTACCTCTCTCCTCTTCCCCACAGTTGTAATCCCGGAGCTGTCAGCCGGGCGCAGAGTTATGCTCAGATCAGGGAAAGGCCATTTTGTCACAGAGATGAAAAGTGGAGAAAAAGAATGTGGGCAGCTGAGGCCTATAAAATTGTTTTATTGCATTAAAGAGAGGCGCTTTCCGCTCAGCACATGCTTTTAATTAATGACTCGACCCTGTGCTACTCTTTGTCGTACGCACGACGGCGGGGAATGCTGGGGAAGTTCAAGCAGAGAGCTGACACAGCGCTGCAGGAACTTATCGCATCCATCCTCCAAAACGAACAAATGAAGCACAATTTACGGCTGCAATATTTGCCTGTTCCCCGCAGTATGAACACCACTTCGCTTGCAGTAAGCCATCAAAACTTTCAGGGTAAAAGCATTAGCATGCTGAGTAAATTGCTCTTTACTGTAATTAGCAAGTGCAGTAAAGTTGGAGCTTTCTGACCTCGATTTACCTGATTTATCTGACGGAGAGCGGCGTGACGCTCTCATTGTCACTGTTTGATGCTCTTGATGTTGTTGTTCTCTACATGTTAGGCAGCAGTGCTATGCTATATATTACTGTAATAACATTACTTTACCCAGTAATAAGTCGTGCAAGGGAATTAAAATTTACTAAACAGAATAATATAGCAATTATCCACGATGTGAGCATCTTGCATTTTATTGACTTTATATCCTTTTCAGATGACATGAAGTGAAAATCTATGAGTGGAACTGTTAAAGAAACCGAGTGGAAAACAATATCCTCAGGCTTTCATAGCAACGTTAGTGAATAATAAAACACAGGTAACTGCACAGAGGCAAAAACAACCAAAAACATCATACTGTCATCGACTGTCAGCTCTGCTGCCAATCAAGTCATAAACCAAACGCTTAGAACCACTGACGTAACCCTGAGCAGGTCTCTGCCTCCACCTCATTAAAGAAGACCCCAACAGTCACCAAAATAAAAGTCACCCTACCAAAATAAGAGTCCATCATGAAGCTTACACTGATCAAGGGAAAAAAACTGTAAAAATAAAGGAAGTAAAGTTGTCAGCGTAACTTCATAACTTGCTTTGAACTTCATTGGCTGCCGGTTCATTTTAGAATTGATTTTAACATTTTACTTTTTTGCTATTAAAGCCATCAATGGACTCACTCCAACAGGTGAAAATGACAGGGTTTATGTTCATCAGGTCAGTGGCTTCTGTCTGTCCCCAGGTCATGTTTTACAAACAAACAGTGGGGTCACCGTTCCTAACCTCTGGAAGTGGTTTCCCCCGATTTGCGTTCCATCACTGCAAATATTTATTTAGAATTGCTTTCAAAACTGTAGCACAGTGACACTTTCCCTCTTTTCTTAATTGTACATTTTCTAATTTTACTGATTTTGATTTTATTGTTTAATTGTTTCCTTCTGCTAACTTATTGTTTTTTTATTCTTTCCTTTTATGTGAAGCACTTTGAGTACTATGCAGATATTGTAAAGTGCTATATAACTAAACACTGATTGATTGATCAAATAACTAATAAAATATCTTTAATCTTCAATTGTAGTAATGTTTTTGGTTACTTATTAAATCAAAAAAACTACTCTGAGGTCCTGTCCACATGGAAAATGAGCACAACATAAACAATCCTTTTCTTTGCCACTTTATAAAAGTTGGCCGTAAGCACAGCAAGCTCCCCATCACAACTCTAAACACTGTAGTACATATGCCAGGCCTGTACATGGCGCTGTAGCGCCGATACATGAAAACCAAGCCACCAACTGTGTTTCAAACATAAAGCTTTAATTGTGTAAATATACATTACAATCTATACAATCAAGAAATAGACAGAGACAGAATGAAAAAAAACCCAGGGCAACTAGGACAAGAAACGAAATGTTATCATGAAGTGAAAACCCCAAACACAAGAAGAAGATGAGGAGGAGGGGGACGATGATGAAGATGGTGACAGTGAATGCAAGCACTAGATGAGGTGGAATTATGACATCACAACACGGACACAGTCTGTTTTCCGAAAATAGTTTCCCAGAAAAACAGATTCTTGAAAAGCAGAGTCTTATTTCGCGTGGACAGCCTGAGTACCGCATCAGCCTACGCTGGTCACTGATCACTCCTGATGCCAAATCATAGGTGATATTATTACTTTTTAAAGCTGTAGGTAATTTATTACTCTTGCTGCGTAATAACACTGATATGCACAGCACTTTATTATAAACAAGTACTTTTTGACACTGCAGCAGAGCATTGTGAATGCACTGCTGCTTGTCAGAGAGGATATGAAAAATACATGGGATTCAGGTGGTGGTGGTGGTGGTGGTGGAGGGGAAAGTGCAGGCTAATGTCAAAGGCATCGCGGAAAAGACGGGAAGACCAGTCGCATTAAAGATTGATGAGGCACTTAAAGCTAAGATTAACAAAGTACAGAGGAAAACAAAAAGGAATCTTTGATAAGTCATCATAAAGAACACACGAGGAGCTTCGCTCTCACCAGATAACTCCTGAAATATAAATCAGGGTGGATTTGCGAGCTGCAGTGACAGAGTCTGTGGCTCTCAGCTGTGATGGTCCTTGATCGTGGGTCATGTATTATAGAAGCCAGAGCACAAAGAAAATGGAAAGAGTTCCCTGCCCCTCGTTGTTTTATTAATCCCTCAGTATTTGATCTGTGTCAAAGTGGACGTCTGTCACATATATACATATATATATATATATATATATATATATATAAATATATAGTAAAAAAAGTTACTATCACTTAACAACAGTTTCATGTTATTATGTTGTTTAATCTTATCATGTTGTGGCAAGAAAATATGATGTTATGACATCATTATAACATGAAATGTTTCATGTTATTATGTGATAAGACAAAACACGTTACGTGATAACTTATGGTTTGGTTCTGTGAAACTCATGTTTGAATGGCTCATCTTTAATATGTGATAAAATATAATTTGATTGATAAAATATAATTATAACTTGAAACGTTTTCACTGTAAAATGAGATAATTTATCATTTCTTGTAATGTGATTAGGGTTCACACATTATATGGACAAACATATGTTCATTGAATTCAGCAGTTTCAATCAGGCTTTATCCTCGGCCCCTTTTTTCCAATGACGGACAAACTTAACACTTCAGCACCAAGACATTTGGGACAATGTTATGCTTCCAACTTTATGGCGATAGTTTGAGGAAAAGCCTTTTTCTATTCCAACATGACTGCGTCCCTGAGGACAAAGCAAAGACTATAAAGACATAGTTTGACTTTGAGTTTGGTGTGGAAGAACTTGACTGGCCCAAACAGAGTCTCGACCTTAACCCCATCCAGTACCTTTGGGATGAACTGGAGCAGAGACTGTGAGCAAGGCCTTCTGGTCCAACATCAGTGTCTGACCTCATCAATGCTCTACAGAATGAATGGGCACAAATTCCCACAGAAACACTTCAAAATCTTGAGGAAAGTCTTCCAAAAAGAGTGGAGGCTGTTACAGCTGCAAATAAGGGACCAACTCCATATTAAAGACCCATATATAAGACCTATATCTATGTCATTACTGTCTCTGTGGGTGTAATGGTCAGGTGTCCCCATACTTTTGTCCATATAGTGTATATTTATTACTATTTGTTAGAGATTTTATGTTGTAATAATGTTAAGGTTTCTTGCTATAATGTGGAAAACATCCAATTATAACAATAATTCATATTTATAGTGATATTATTTATAGTTTCTTATTATTGGAAACAAGCTTGCACATTCATACATGTCCTTATAATGTGAAACTTTTCACTCTTTGATGAGATACTCCAAAGTTTCTGGTTATAATGACATTTATAATAAAAATGGACTGAAAATGTCACATTTTAAACATTTTTGTTTTGTCACATGAAGCTTTGATTACTTTGTTATTTACTATGTTGGGATGTTTTAGTAGGATGTCTGTTTGGGAAGGCGGTGCAGTAAGATGAAGATGATAAAGTACGAGCTTTTTTGTTTTTAGTTTAACGGAGGAAAAAGAAGCCCTTTTAAAACAATTCGGAAAATCTGGATTGATTGATTGAATGTATGAGTCTGTTTCTGCAAAGAGGCTTCTTTAAGGTCTTCAGACACTGTGGTGCCCGATGAGTGAAATCTGTGACATCAATACTGAAACTGGACCACACGCACACACACACACGCACACACGCACACACACACACACACACACACACTGACTGAGTGATGTGGAGCTGGAGCTTAAATGCTCCTCTATAAAAAGCTAATTGTTGCAACTGTAACACAAGAAAGCAACAATTTCCCTGAGAAAAAATGTGTCCAGTGATGTTCCTCTTTGGAGTCCATTTTGTCCCATCATTAATGGAACTGCAGAGCTAAGTTGAAAGTGTCCATGATACAAATGCAGTCATTTATCTACTTGATTTAATTTAAATTCCCTAAATGTAGATTTAATCTCTCGGCGGGGCATGTTGGCCAGCATTTGCTGTGTTTGAATGTGCTCTATAAATACATAAAATGACCCAGCTGTTCAAAACAGTTTCTTAATATTACTGTCTAATTCATTCTGAGAACCCAACATGCAGAAAAATTAATGAATGTAATACCATATTTATTCAGCCCATTCAATGCAAGAAGTAATTTCAAAAGAAAGTAAAATAAGCCTAACTTCTGCTAATTTGTTCTTCTTCTTCTTTTTGTTTTTTCACCAAAAAGAAATCTTTGCAAGCAAGTTTTGAAGTAGAAAAATAAAAAATGTTTATGCTGTAATACAGCTTACTTTCATTATTACTAAAAATTGAAAATCATTGGTTTCCATGAAATCTTAACTCTACATTACTTGTGTATTACAATGAAAAAATTAAATGGTTCATAAACTTTAAAACAAACAACACAAAACCTGTTATATTATATTATATTATATTATATTATATTATATTATATTATATTATATTATATTAAAATTAATTAAGTTCATCCACTAAAGTAAACCAGTTGTCTTCACACAACTTGCTAAGTTTGTTTCCACTTTAGAATGTTTTACATAAAATTCACTGTAACAGATTTGTGTGCACAAATTCTAATGTATAAAATCTTAAAAACAACAACAGCAACATATTTTAAGTAAACATTTCTTACATGAGAACATTTATTTGCTTGTGATCGGTGCAAATTCATAATTCTGACCATATTCTGTCTAGTTTTTGTCCTGTTTTTTCCTAATTTTGAGGCACGTTACACTCTGAAAGTGCCTTTGTCTACTAAAGTATATGTAGCCAAGCAAAATAAGCAAAATAAGCTTACCTTGTTGGAAGATGATATTTTCTTAAAACAATACCACTGAAATAATTCCAAGAATTATTTCTCTTTGGGCAGTTCTTGCAGTGTTTAAGTTCATGCTACATTTGACGGTAAAAACATTCCTCCATTTGCTGTCCACAGTTCATACTGTAGACGAGTTAGCATCATAATGTCTGTATGCAAATGTCCTCCAGGGTGGAATTAGTCATGTTGATAACAACTTTTTTTTAATTGCATCACATTTGCAGAGGGACGGAGATAAACAAAGCAGCTGAAGCCGAGACGCATGCGATGTTTCTTTAATGAGTTCATGGTTAGATCAGACATCGGAATGTCTCCGAGATATTTAGCTCATCTAAGAGACACGAATGAAATAAACAAATGTGGAGATGGTTTTTTGTTTGTGTTTGTGTGTGTGTGTGTGTGGGGTGTTTTGTTGTTTTGGAGTAAACAGAAAACAGCAGTGGTGGAAACAGCAGCCGTGACTGCAGGGAGGGAGGGACGTTCGACTGACTGTGACCTTTAGATGGCTTTTATTTCACACAATGGGAACTCGGCTATTTCTGAAGGCTGGGGTTCACAACAGAGGGTCTTTGAAATGATACAAGAAAACAAGATACTGTACACGTGTGTGTTTTTAATCGTGTTCCGTCACACACACACATAAATACACACTCATACGCCTGTCTCCCCAAAGGTCAGCCCTCACAGTGACCTCCCCGGACTCTTTTCAGCCTCTATTTCAATTAAATATTGTTTACACAGGCATTTTATCAACATTTTTAAGGCCTTTTACACACACACACACGTTTGCACTTTATTCATATTCATTCCCTAGCCCCCTTACCCTAAACGCCTAACACTAAACTAAACCCATTGCTAATCCTAATCCTTAAAAACAGGTCTTGACCCAGAAAAAGCCCCATAAAGACGTGAGGATGAGCCAAAATGTCCTCACTCTATATGGTTTATATAAAGAATGCAACCACATGCACATACACAGTTCTCAAACATATATATATATATATGTTTGTTGATGTTTGTCCCCATAAAGAAGACAAGTCCCCATAATGTGACTGTGTAAACAGAGTTAGGTCCCTACAACATAAGGAATACTTTTTGAAATGGAAATGTGTCGAAGTTATACAAAGCCACACTCCTGTAACTTCACGGTACAGAATATTGAGAATTTCTGAACAGAACTCGACCATGATGTTCTTTCACTCATGCTCCTTTAAATGTCAACTGAACCTGTGTGTGTGTGTGTGTGTGTGTGTGTGTGTGTGAGAGAGACAGAGAGAGAAAAGAAAAGAAAGAACAGTGTCCTTATTGTGCAGAAGAGTAAAAACATGTCTTTGTTTAATTATTAAAATAGTGAAAACTAGGAGCGGCTGCCTGGGTACAGTAAAGATGTAGATATTGTCGAGGTTTATTTTTCTTCTTCTAACATTTTGTTGAACTTGAACTTTGCTTTACTGCTGCATTCTTTCTTACAGTTGGGAATATAGTATGAAAGTCCAGGCTGAACTGAGTCCGTGCTGCACATTAAACATTTAAGTGCTGCTGGTTCCGGTGTCAAAGATGAAATGATCTCATCACTTTTACGACTTAATCCAAGTCTCGGTGTTTCTACAATATAAACACCCGCATCATATGCACTGTGCAGGCTGTTAACAATAAACAATAATAAACAATAATGTGTGATTCTTTCATTTTTGACATTTTATTTTGGTGTTTTTTGACCGGTTTTGACAATCGAAAAGAAAATAACTTCATAACATACTGAACTGAAGTGAACTGTGAAGCTCAGTGGGAGTTTCTTTGGTAATCGTTGCCCTTCATTATTTTTCATGTTTAGATAAATATTACGTACATTTTGATCACACTGCATGTCTCTGTGTGTGCATATAGGTAGATATTTACATTTGTGTATGATTTATAAGTATACACTTGTTTCCGAGGAAAGAAAAAGTAATCAAATCTTGGTGGTAAAGTAGTTTCACGGCTTAAAAAGACAAAGAGTCTTTGTTTTTGTCACATTTAGATCACACATGATCACTTTGTCCTGGATGAAACTATTTCAAATAGCTGCTTTGTGAGTTCTCGATCAGCATGAGCATGAATGTATAACCTTTTAAACAAAGGCAGACCTGCTCTGCCTCGGGCTACACTTGCCAGTGTCTTTCTTGTCGAGGCAAAAAAAAAGAGAAAAAGAGAAGGAAATGTACATTAGAGAGAAGTGCGCTTGAGATGAAGACGAGGAAAACTCAAAAACTGTGACAGACGGTTCCCGAGCAGCTGATAGTGTTCTATTTATTTACATGTCTGTAATATGCATTTACACATCAAACACTCGCTTGGGTTCATTTCAAAAAAAAAAAAAATAAAATAAAAAAAATAAAAGCCACCTGTTCTCCTGAGACGTCTTCTGCTGCCGACAGACAAGGAAATAAAACAGGAATGGTGTCTCGTAAGCATATTTGCACACAGGAGCGGAATATTCCCTGTTACATTCAGAGAAACACAGTGAACTCAGTGTGACGACGACACAGAAGGATAATTAGTTTTGTTCTGTTAAATATTGACTTGACCCAGTATAAGACTGTCACTAGTGGCTTTCACATACACCCGTATGATCTGGAGTAATAATACAAACTATCAATACCAGATTTCCACGCTGATATCCACCAAAGTTTTGTATCATATCAGCATAACAGTGTAGCAAAATGTCTACACATAAAAATTAAACACAACCCTATGTGTACAACTGTGAAATACATAGTACAACAGAAGTGCTTGTATGAAAAATTCTGCATTCTGACCTCAAATGGAAAGCACCATAAATATGTTCTATTTCTGAGGCAGCATTACAGCACCACATATAGGCCTGGTATATATTACAGCATTTAAAGTTGTTGCGGGCATTTCTTGAAATAACTCTTTAAGAACGACAAAGGAAAAAGACCCTATAGAGAAAGTTCTGTATCGTTAAGATGTCAGTGCTTCATGTCCACATCATAGATCATATATAAAAGTCTTTCGGTTCGCAGGGCGATCGAACCAGTAACCTGAACCACCAGGGGGCAACATTGCTATTTGGAAAATCGATGTAGTCTCCAGGTGTAAAGCTTAGGCTGTAGTCACAGATAATGCTTAACCACCAGGGGGCGACTTGAAGAGAAATCGATGGGTAAATCAGACTTCTTCTCACGTCAGTGAAGATTTTCCTGATAAATTATTGGTCTAAATAACTAGTTCAGGGTCATAAACAATAGAATATGATGTCCATCTTGTAAATTATGTTTCCATTTACAGGGAAATAGATAATGAATTAGGGATGATGCTGTACTTCCTATTGCAAAACTGCTGACATACATATGGCTCCAGACAAGTGGATTCTTGGTTTTTATATGTAATGTGGCATGGATTTAGACCGGCACAGTACTGTATGTCATAAACCCATTATTTGTACATTTTATTGTGTACTCTCTAATATGATTTAACTCCATCATTTGTGTGTATCTTGTGTTTTACCATAGTTTTTATATTGTTCTGTGATGTGGCTGTGAGATCTGTGAGAACAAGAATTCCAATGAACTTGAAGATAGTCCTTGGAAATTAAGGGCAGCTTCCCTGATTCTGAATAAAAGATGATGATTGCTGAAGGAAAAAAAGAATGAATGAATAGAAACAGGGCCACACGGTTGGTGTAGTGGTTTGCACTCTTGCCTTTGCAGCAAGAAGACCTGGGTCGTGACGCAGTCAGAACAAAGGCCTTTCTGCATGGACTTTGCATGTTCTCCCCATGTGTGTGTGGGTTTTTCTCCAGGTTCTTCAGCTTTTGGACACTCTAAATTCCCCATAGGTGTTCCCCATAGGTGTGAATGTGAGAGTGAATGGTTGTTTGTCTCTATGTGTGGCCCTGTGATGGACCGTCGACCTGTCCATATGGTGTAACCCCCCCCCATGTGGAGGATAAAGTGGTAAAAGGTGAAGATTAAACTACTGCTCGTATTGTTTGTGCACAGTGTAAGAGTTCATATTGGGTCTGAAAGATCAGTGCGTTTTCAATGGAGCTGAGCAGAGCTGACTTCAAATAGCAAATAAAAATAATCCTATATAATGTGTGCGTCAATATAAAGATCCATCTCTCTGACATTTAGAAAATAACCCCAATCTTTAGCCGTAACCACGAGGAGCCTGACAAAGCTTTGTGAGGTTCTAATGTTCTTTCTTACTGACTTCATATCCATCTTCTAATGGTTTACATGTATGTTAGACACAGGAAAACATGCCTGGTGGCCATTGATCTCAGGCCAATGAACCCGGAGGCAGAAATGTCTTTATTGTATTTCACCCTAAACAGCCCTTTCATCTTATTTGCAGTATTGACAGCAACATGAGGAGAGAGAATGAGATACAGTCACACAGAACTGTTATTCTACTACTGCAATACATGTTATTTTCAAACCTCCTCCAATGTCACCTAAAAACCTCCCTTATTTCAGTGTTTTTTGGTCCGATGTGATCAATGTGTTTTAACACAGAAAATGTAATCGTCAACATATTTTGGTTATACTCTTTTTTTTTTTTTTAAACTTTGTACCATCTGGTGGTTAACGTGTAACTGCAAGGGATAACTACAGCTTTAGGTGAGGATAACATGACCGTCTACGCTGTCAGACTTACAGGTATTACAAATCACATTTAACAGTTCACATTCACAACTAGGCTAGGTGCTAGAATGGAGGTAGCAGTTAGCCAGCAGGGGGCGACACCAATGGTAGCCAAAAAAAAAAAAAACTCCATTTGAATGGAAGTCTATGGAAAAAATAGTTCTCATTTGATTTAGTATATTTCCTAAGTGAATGGTCTCAATCACTAGTTTCAAGTCTTCTACAATTGAACATTATGTCAATTTAATAAATTATGTTCTCATTAAGAAGAAATTAGGTGATAACACAAGGTAGCCTGTGGATTTGCTGATGTAAAAAATGAAATGGTGCCAGTCAAACTGTGTCTGTTTGACACGACTGATTCGCTACCTTTTTGCATGTGACAACAGAAAATCACATTATATAACAGGTCAGAAATGGAAGCAGAGCTGTGGATGAGAATGACAGAACTGTTAGGTTTGTTGTTTAAGCAATGCTATAATGATCACACAGTTTAATTATTTCTCAGTTACTTTTTTCGGAACACATCCACAACATATGAGGAGTGGAACCCTAATTAACGCTAAAGGTAAATTCTGTGTTTTATCTACTATTTCACGTTGACAAATATGTCCTGTGAAAAAGAATCTATTATACCAGGTTTATTCAAGACATTATATGAGTTAAACACGTTTACAGCTCTTTAATATATAAGACTTTAATATATAAAACCTTCAGTCACATCTTTTCAATCCAAATGCTAACGATCACAGAATCTGAAAGAATAATGAAAAACAGCTTTTGGGAAATTGAGTTAAGCACATTTACATTCCAGAGAATCTCGTACCCTGATGAAATAACATCATCATCAGGAATATTAATACATTTCCAGACAGCAACCTATTCACACAATAGAGATAAAACACATCTTTGTTGTGACTTCATTGAGAGAGAATGAGAGGAAGAGCAAGAGAGTGAGAGCAGAGGGTTTATTTGCCACACAGCCAAATATATCCAGCCGATATGTTACCAAATATGAAGGACCTATTTATGTCAGCGAGCATCAGCGCATCCCACTTTACAGACAGAAAGTGCTTCTTCGACTCCTTGGCAGGATCAAGCATATGGGAAAATGCATGTCACATACACAAGAGGGAACGGCTGTACTGTTTGGAGAGCTGTGGTCGCTTTTTTAACCTGGATTATATGGCTAGATTACACACATGAATAGGTTCTTTATACTATATATACTTTATTCTTTGGAAATCATTTAGGGGTAAGCCTCATGGATGACAAAACAAAATCTCTCTATGAAATGAAAAGAATGAATTACGACTTGGCAGATCTTCATATGACATTAATTCATAGACTACAGTTATATAAAAGAGTTGCGAACAGAAGTTGGAAGGAAGTTTTCAAAGCTTTCTGACGAGTGAAACAATATGAGACACCTATTCCTGTTTACCCATCAGAGCACAATAAAAAAAAAGTCATTCCTTTAAAATGCTGCAGCCCAGTTTAATGCTGAAAATCTTCTTCAGCTAAGTAAAGCCATCCTTGGTCAAGACAATAGTAACCGGTATTTCTATGAACATAACTTAAGTTACAGGTGGACAATTACTGAAAATATCTTCAAATCAGGCATTTCCGTGTCAAAACAAAATCTGTTACCCATAATTTGTCTATAATTATCTTGTAATGTAAAGTGATACAATATAAGATGGCATGGTCTGCATCTACAAGCATATAACAGTTATCCTGGGATGGCATCTTATTGTTAGTGAACTGGACTGGGCCTAGGACTGAACCTTGTGGAACACCTTTTGACACTGCTGAGAACTCATAATATACACATAATATGTACTTTCTGTTGCTAGGGATCTCTCTGTCAAAACAGTAACAAAGGATGATGTAATGATGCTTGAAAGCAGCGCGGGATCCTGAGAATTGTCTTGTTATGCGTTTGCCCTTAATGCAGACATGTTCTTATACTGCATTTTGCAAGATATTAAAAGAAAATTGCAAACTTTCAACACATCAGCAACATAATATAGGAATTGTCATTTACATACAGAATATAAACACATAAATGAAAGTTGCCCAGGGGGGAAATTCATATAAACTGTGAAAAGAACAGGACCTAAGATTAAACCTTTTTACTGTAACTGCAAAACACTCTTGGGGTGTTCCCCATTTAACTGCTTGTATCTGTATGAATGGTATGCTTTTGAAATCACTTATAAGAATTAAAATGTAATCCAACATTAAATCACACACAACTGAGCTGAGGGGAAACAAGCCTGCAGGGCAGACAAGAATCCTCCGAGTGGTCCTTGTAGTTTGAGACAGTCAATTTTTCCCACGGTATTGTGATGAAAGTGAAACGAGAAAGTTAAAGCAGCAGTTAAGTAAGACTTTTAACTTCATTTTATAGTAGAGAAGGGAAGGTCAGTGTTATCAGGTTGTGCTCAAAGATAGTAAGGTGTCTGTAGAAGTGGGGCGAGTGGAGGCAGAGATAGCGATATTTGCCAGATAAGGAAAGAAGAAGGAACTGCTGCATACAAACTCCCCATGATTCCTCACAGATGTGACATCAGCCTACACTGCTGTTCGATGCTAACTGCTGCTGTCAATGAGTGGGAGAGACTCCTCCTACCCAGGCTCAGGGGCCAGGGGCGTCCCAGGAGGCCGCTGCAGACTGAAATGGAAATCGAGGAAGTAATGTGTCAAAGGAAGGACGTCCTGCCGTCTTTCTGCCTGCTAGTCAGACTGTCTGCTCCTCCTCTGCTGCTTTATTACTGTCACTTTCTGTCCATATTAACCCATACTCATCCACGGCATCATAATCACTTTCAGTAACTCTGAGAGCCACATGTAACCGCCTCCCAATGGTTCGCTCTCTTTTTTTAAATTTAAAATATTCTGTCAAACGGGAGCTGAGGCCTGTTTGCTTTGTCAGGTACACCTGTTCAACTGCTTTTTATACAGACAGTCACATGGCAGCCACTTAATACATTTAGACATGTACAGTAGATACGGTCAAAACAACCTGCTGAAGTTCAAACTGAGCATCAGAATAAGCAAATATCCACTGAGGGTCAGTGCTCTGGATTAAATGCCTTCTTGATGCCAGAAAATTACCAAGCTGGTTCAAAATGATAACAACCAAGGCTCAAATGTCTCTTCAAGTCCATGCTTGCCACTTTATCTTACCCTTAGTCATTGTTTTTTGGCTGGAAACTGAAGTTTATTTAACCATGCTCACTCCTACTCCAAAGTCCATAGACAAAATCAGTGTTTTTGGTTAGTGCAGACACAGATGCTACTGATCAGCTGCTGCCATGTTTGGTAAGTTTGTTTCAATTATGTAAATCTGAGCAAAAAAACAAAAAAACAGGAAGGCACAAAATAACACATTTGAACTTAGAGACGAGGGGGAAGGTGCAGCAGTGGATCAGCAACTTAACTGTGTGCTGTGATGTAAAGTCTGTCTTTTCCTGTATGGAAGTTGGTGCGGGGGGCGAGTAAGGTGTTTACATCTGTATCCATTTGAAAAAAGGCTGTCTAATGGTGAGGGGGAAAAAGCAGCACACATACCCTCAAAGTACTGCTGACTTAAACAAGCAGAGATTTTATTAGGTGAGTCTTTAAAGTTGCTTTTTCTTCTGTCCCTGTCGGCAGCCATATTAACAGTCAGAGCAAATGTCCAGCTCTCAGGTGCCTCCACGGCAACGATGTAGTCAGTGTTGATAATGTATCAACACATACAACTCTTCAATATCCCCATTAGCACAAGTGTCCAGATCAATAATACTACAGTTTGAGAGATTTCCTTTAGGTCCTGTTAACAAATATCAGTCTATGTGACTTTGCTGTAGCCAGAAAACCCATAAAGGTTTATAACATTCTATTAAGTCATTTAATGAAGACTATAAACCTGTAACAAATAATGACTCACTGCCTCTATTCAAGAAAATCTGTTTATATAAAGTATTTATTTAACTACTTTTGTTTGTGGCTCTTGGCAAATTGCACATTCTCCATCTCAGAAAGAGCACAGCAGCTCTTTTCCAATTCATGCATCCGCCTGTCAGCTCTGTTTAGGTGTTAAAAGGCAAGATATCAAAATCTTTAAATCTTTGATTCATGCAGCTCCAGACACTTCAGAGAACAAAGCAGCCCTGGGCTACCCAGACTCTGGCAGCGCAGCCTCAGCGCGATGCATTCAGCCTTCGCATGTGTGTGTGAAAAAGATCTTTAATGTTGGCCACGGACCCCCCCTGTGGTTGAAATGCCGATATGTGTTCGCGAGGCAAACAGGCCTGATCTGGTCCCTGCTGTGCCTCTCAGTCAAACCCCGGTGTGTGTCCCTTTCCAAACAATACCACACAAAATCACTCGCGTCATCCCTCATCTGTGTGATGAAAGAACTCGAGGCTCACAAGCTCCAAAGAGCGGAGGAAAGAAGGGAATCGGCCTATTTTATGCAAAGTGAGTGGAGGTGGAGGGTGTTTTGTTTGAGCGCCGAACCTTGTTTCCACAGTAAACAATCATTCTCCCTGTTTGTGGAGAAAAAGTGAAGAACAGTTTGGTGCCACATATTAAAAGGTACAATGTAACATTTTCCAAACCGTTCCTCAGTTTGGTACATTACACTATGGTACATATTTTTTTGGCTTTTACTTAACTGTTCCATTCTTTGGCACCGTTTCCTTTGGGTACCAAAGTAAACTGTTATGGTCCAGCTCCACCTGCGACAGTCAGCTGATTGAGCTCCCATGTGGTCGGTGTAATTGTCCTATGAAAAGAGCTGCTCCATGTCCTCCATATGTCCTTAATATGTCCCCACGTGGCCATCGGGCACAGCCCACAACCCACCCACTATGTAAAGGCACTGTTCTCAGTCAAAATGAAAGCCTGACCCAAGGCTTTACCATTCCAAATCGAACCATAGTGTACCAAACCGAGCCGAACCATGAAGGAAACACATGTTGCAGGTGAATATCCCTCACCTCACCTCACTCTTTCCTTCCAAGTGAGTTAGAGAAGCTACAGTATGGAGCTTTTAATGGAGTGGCACAGTCTCACTCGTCTTCACGCCTCATTCTGAGGTCAAATAATTAGAATTAGTTAATTTTGCACACAAAAGTGATTTTTACCCGTGCATGTAACCTTATTACATACCGGTAGTGAACATGAAGGGTGCAGGGGAAGTCAGCAGCATTTATTTGCTTCCAGGAAGCAATGGGGATTGGGTGTCTTGCTCAGGGACACCCCAGCATTTGACCTATCCCGGGATTTGTACCAGTGACCCTCCTATTCCTTTCCTCTTGGTCTCTCCAAATAACCAGATGCTCTTAAATGTGCCTAAAACCCAACTAAAACTCTGGTTTTCTATAGCTGCCCCCAAACTATGGAATGGTTTACCCTTTAAATTAAATCTCTCCTACTGTCAGACATTTTAAATCCCATCTCTTCTTTCTGGCCTTCACATTTTATCCAGATGGAACAAACCAGATTCTTTTAACCATTTTATTATGTTACTGTTTCGCTTTTATTATGATTTATTATGTTTTATCTTCTTGTTGTACCTTTATCAACCCTGGTTGACTGGACTTGACTTTTAGTTAGAATAAAAACTGAACAGATGTTTCAATTGTGGTCTATTGTAAAAACATACAGTGGACCAAAATGTATGAAAGGCCCTATGGGACATAATTCATAATTCACATTGTCTCTCACACACACTTTTATACTCTTGAGAGTATAAAAGTGTGAGAGACAATGATGGTGTATGTGAGAGCAAATGTGAATTATGTCCTATATGGCGTCTCATAAAAATGTCAACCTCTGTAAATAAATATATAAGGCTCATTCTCAGATAATGAAGAACAACACTGCATAGAATCAAGTGCAATTATTTATCTTTAACATATACAGTATAAAATTTTGCTTAAACATTTTCTTTTATAGATGGAAAAGAGATGAAGCCAAGCTTTGTTATATAATTTGTAATCCCCCCCCCCAATTTATTGTGTCTTAATTCTGCTTATTATTTCTTCTGATTAATTTGTAGGATTTTATTACTATATTTATTGTATTTTGTAATTCTACTTTTATTATTTTTATAATTACTACTTAATAGCATTTCCTCAGCTCCTTTTTCATGTATGATCGATGCTGGATTTTATATTTTAGTTGATGTATCTGTGAGTGCATGTGTGTGTGTGTGCGTGTATGAAAATTGCTGTATAAATAAAAATTGACTGATTGATGGATTTTATGTCAGTATTAAGGAGCATTGCATGAATTTCAGGGGCAACGTTTTCAGTTTAGCTTCTGAACCTGTAAAAGTCAACAGCTGGAATGTGACACCTCTAAAATAAGCTCTAACTCATCAGTGGAATTTTTACTCAGACAAACCAGATCAAGTGTTTTTGAGTTTTTTTAAACACCAAAATTAATTTGCAAAAAAAAGGGTAAAAGAGATGTGATGATGAGATCAGCCGTGCTGCAGAGGTGGAGGGTGTGACTCTGGGTTCAGATGTAGCATCGAGGGTAGAATGAGACGATGTGCGTGTATGCGTGTGCTTGTGTGTGTGTGTGTGTGTGTGTGGGGGGGGGGGGGGGGGGGGGTGTTGGGGGGGGGGGAGGAAAAAAGACAAATAAAGGGGGGGGGGGGGGGGGGGGGGGGGGGGGGGGGGGGGGGGGGGGGGCGTGTTGGCTGAGGGATAGGAAAATCAGCAATTCAATTACATGAAAGCAATTGTTTTTTATCTTGAGTGCAAGTTAATGAAACTAATTAGTCTTTGCAGCATGAACCCTCTGGCATGTCAGATAATCGCCAGGGGCTCAGATAGTGCCAGTCAATTTTTAGCTTACTGCAGTGTGTGTGTGCGTGTGTGTGTGTGGGGGGGTGATCAAGGCTTTATTTCTGCAGCAGAAATCACACCGGGGGTTTTCAACAACTTCAAAAACTTCTTGCACCTTTCCAGGTTACACACCAACAATTTACATGAGGAAGGATCCACAAATGAGCACTTCTCTCAATAACATGTCTGTGTGTAAGAATCAGTTGAGACTGGAGATTCTAACAACTGGAGGACTTTCCCAAGTCAAGTAAACTTTATTTCAATAGCATGTTTAAAAAAAAAAAAAAAAAAAAAAAAGCCAGGTTGACTTTCACAAGGTCAAAGAAAAACATAGAACGCATTAAATCATGAAGCAAAACAGTAAAATGGTAAAATGGTAAGACAAAATCTACTTAGCGACATCTGGATAAAATGTTTTCATCCTGATGAGAAAGTGGTGCCAGGGAGCTACGGTGTCCTACACATATCAGAAAGGACGTTCTTCTGCTGCTTCCACTTCGAAAAAGTGAAACATACACTCTGAAAATATGTTTTTATTACCTCCAGGAGATTATATGTGACTATTGTTCCTGGTTTTTAATAAGCCAGCACGGCTATTTCTGGTCAGCTGTCAGCCAAAGATCTGGAGATGTTCTACAGTTGGTGTTTGCAAAAATTACCAACAATATTTATGAAGATATATGGAATGCAGCCATGCTCTGCTGTTGTATATCAGACATTTTATTTGCTAACATTACCTAGCAAATAAAAGTAGTTAACTTTAATGAACTGCCTTCCTGGAGGTGTTAGCAGAAGCAGAAGCAGCCAATCTTTCTCTGTGAATGAGCGGCATGCTATCACATGTCAAGACTGTTTTTGTTTTGGTCTGACATAAAAAGTCAACCCGAGTCAACCAGCAATGCTCAAGTATTGCATACCAGACCTTTAATATGTTTTTATTTTTAATGAATATATACATTAGATTTAATAGCTTATTTAAGAGCATATACCTTTGATAAATAACTATGTGGCACATGCAGACAAAGATCTGCAAAAGTGCCTTAAGATTTTTCACCCAGGAAGGCGGACACATGCAGTGAGCTAGTTTTATGAATCAGATTCAGACGAGGCCTGAGGGATGTGAAGGAGACTGGTTCACAGACTAATGCTCAGCTTACAGAGGGACACACACAATGTTTTAGAGGGTTTTTTAAATGGAGAAAACTCTCAAAAATGTGTCTGGGAGTAGTTGATTTAACATTTCTACATTTGGGTCAGAGGATTCAGCTGCAGCCCATCGTACAGATGCGATATCTACAGAGGGAGGGTCAGGAGAAACCAAGGCCAAATTGTTCCAGGTTTGTTTTAAGAAGGATGCAAGCAGAAATCCAAAGGTCGCACGGAATTTTTTTTGCAGAAAATGGATTTCTTCCACTGCTTTAGATCCTCTAGAGTAAGAGGACAAATTCTTGTGAGAATTCATTTTTACTATGTCAAATACTCTCATCAAATAAGTTTCTACTTAGTATCACTAAGTAGAAACTGTTAGGTTTTTACACTGGGCATGTATGGATGAAAAGGGAAAACGGAAGCCAGGTTGCAAAGGACAAGGTTAGTGAAGTTTATTTACCAAAAATACAAAAACTAAACGAGGCGAGCCAACAAAGAATAAACTAATATATAAATTCAACCTGTTTGCTTCACTTTTTACTTAAAGATCTTAAAGATCAGTCATGACAAATTAATTTGACATGACTGAACCTGATCCATTCCAGTCAGTTATTCATGGTCTATATAACCCTGGTTCTCAAACCGTGGTATGCAAGTTTCCTGTGGTGGTACCTGGAGGAAAATAAGAAATACTGTTTATACCAGGGTATGTGATCAGAGTGGAGCTGAGGAATTTTTTGACCATATAACAAATCAATTTATTAATGATAAATTCAATAATAATTTGAGTCACCGTATCTCTCGCTCCATCTTTATCTAATTTCACTTTACTAGTGTCTGAAGTAAATGTGAGGAATAGGAGGATGGTGAGAGCAGATTATTTTATTGGGAATAAATCTGCCTCCTGTGAAAAGTCTGTTTAAAACACTGTATTTTAACCTTGGTGATAAAGGTGTTTCTTTGAGAGCTCAGTATTTTCTCAGGTGGAAATTGGTATAAAACGTTTGAGAACCACCGGTCTACAGTGAGGAAACTCTTAGATGACTTCCATTTTATATGTATAAAACAGAGTCAGCAGTGAGAGCTGTCCATGGTCCTGAACACAAGCTCCATCATGAATAACAGTGATGGGGATCTATCCGTGGTGCTGAACCATCAAGCCCATTTATAGCAGCAGAAAAAAAAGAATACTGATCTTTGGTTTAAAGCATATTCACACAACTTCATTCAAGATTCATGAATAACGAATGTCGATCGTTGTGACCTAAGTTTGTTGTTTTTAATTTGAATGTTTGAAATTATGTTGAATATGACGAGCAAATATTTATGCATTCAGTGGGATTTTTAAATACAATGCCTGCAGTGAACTTGATCGGATATGAAACAGTAAGTGGAAATCAAAAAAAGGCACAGTTTGATCCGAGGAGATTCAGACTTTAACTGAAAAGGTCAGAACTTTGTGGAATTGCAGCGATGGATTGCTTGCACATTGATCTGAAGAAGCATCACCTTGGGTTTCCCGTTTTAATACCAACTATTGATTGACTGACCTTCATGTATATAAAATGGACATGACCCTCAGTGTGGCCGGCATTTATTATTTCCACTTAATCCTGAGTGTCAACGAAGCTCTTCAAACCCCCGGCTTGTTAATCAATCATCAGACCTGCATGAGGATCTGTCGATCTACATCAGAAAGTAATGAAAAACAGAACTGAGTGAGTTTTGGTTCAGTTGTATTGTGAAGTATGTGTGTGTGTGCATGTGTCGAAGCCCTTTCTTTGATTTAATAAACATTAATTATTTCATGCTGCAAATGCTTTTTCTTGTCTGTTACAGTTTGTAGCAAAGTAGCAAATTATTTTTCACAAAACACTAAGAAACTATTAAAAGTTCAACCATAAATGAACCTTTTCTGAATATCTGCTCATCATTATGCTGATGGAGGGCGTTAGAGACCTTTTTCTAAAGTTTAAAGTCTATAAAAAGAAAACACTTTTGGACTCTGATATTTTCATTTAAATATAATAGAACTGAAATAAATGATGAGTAAATTTTTTCAAATAAAAAAATAAAATTGCCTTGATTCCAAAACCCCACAATTCACTCAGAAAAGCATCAGTTACACCATGTTTTTACCCCATGACCCCATGGCCATGTTCAAGCTCTTCACTCCTTTGAGCAACTGCTATACCATAATTATATAATAATATATAAATTGTTAATAGTTCTAGAACCCATGATGCAGTTGTCTATAAAACTCAATGATGTTTTGCATCATGTGAGACTTTTAAATGACTGATATGTCAGAGAACACACACAAACACATGCGGTACAGGTGAAAAGATTAAGCTATCTAAATGTAGATATCTACAGCGCCATGTCATTACAACTCGTGCAGTATCTACTCAAAATGTGTTTGTTTATTTTGTGTTTATGTATTTCTGGTTTTGGCCTTTTTGTGCTTTTTTTGGCCATTGTTACTACTGCACAAGAAATGAAGTGATTAATTCAAATTTTTTACATCAAACAATAAAAAATGACTTATGATTAAATGAAGACTGGCATTGTCTGTCTTACAATAGTATCTCTTGCATTTCTTATCCAAACAAAATCAAAGTTGGCACTGCTCACACCGGTGCCCTTAGTAAGTCACCTAAGTGACCATTTAGACACTAATGTAATTAACAGACAGACAGAATGATGTTGCTTTCATTTGTAGATAGATTTATTCAACTTTGAATGATTTAAACTTGCTGCAGCATCAACTCTTTTGTAGCCTCCTACATTAAAACAGACACACACGCACTGGAATATATGCTATTGAGTGAGTCAATAAATGATATTTTGGAGCCTTGGGCCAAAATGTGAAACACAACCATGTTGCGTGCAGCAGGCGTGAGGAGGCGGCTCGTGGATTTATTTTTTATTATTATTTTTTTAATATCAAGCAGCAGCTTTGCTCAACATCTTACAACTGTGTGGGTACATCTCATGAATACAGTGTGGTTTGCTGCCATTATGCCATTAGTTAGTACTGAGAGCTGAGAAGCATGTACACGTGCATAATGTACAGCACATTGTGTTTTCCATGAACATAAACAATATAAGTTGAAACTGTGTGTGGAAGATGTCATTAATTATAAAATGAAAACATGCAGTTTTGTGCACAAGTCTTTGACGTGCTGTTTTAGCAGTGCTATAATGACTGTACATCAGCCATGTGACACAACACCAACTGCCGCCATCATCCCCACTGTTTCTCTTGTAGGTATCGGTGCGATGTGTCCAGGATCCTTAACAAAGTCAGCAGTGTCAGGAGAGTGATGCCCTGACATTTCAGCTCCACTGATACAGAAACCAGAAGTGCACAGATTCCATTAAGTGTGCAGGGAGCACGGCAGCAGAACACAGGGAAGCTGCAGGTTTCCTAAAGTGGCATTTCCTCGCCCTGTCATATCCTCTCTTTCTGCAAGTAATGAAATCAAGTTTGACTCCTCCACTCCCAGCTCAGCACTGTCTGATGTATTATTGCATCATAGGTCAAAAAAAAGAAAAAAGGAAAGAATGAGTGTAGGAGAATCTGCAAATGTTTTGTACAGTTTTGATATTTATTTTGTATTAGGAAAGAAAAGAAAGAAATAAAACATAAATAAAAGAATGAAGACAGATTCAAACTTCCACTACAAAAACAGTGCTACAACAAAGAAGCCAAATATACTTAAACTGATTTTAATTTGCCCATGGCATAAGCAATTTTGCTGGGCTAGTATACTTAAAAATAACTGTAATATGCCTTAAAAGTAGACAAAACCTTCCAAAATGTAAGAACTTAAACAATCACAAGCAAATAAACTCTGTCATGTAAGAAGTATTTACTTCAAATAAGCTGTTCTTTTCTTGATCAAGCTGAGTTTAAGAATGTATACCTTATATTTTCTTATATTTGCAAACAGGAGCAGCTGGGGTTTTCAGTGCGTAAATAACCATAAGCTTGTTAATGTAGTTGGTCAACATTTGGATTTCGTTATATTTTGATGTTTAACCGGACGTTTATTTTGAAAGGGGTGTGCATGTGATTGATTCAAATTAATAGCAAAAAAGGAGCAACTCATTCACTCATTTTCTACCGTTTTATCCTCCACATGAGGGTCACGGAGGTCGCTGGTGCCTAACCCCAGATGACATAGGATGAGAGGGGGAGTCACACACTGGACAGGTCACCAGTCCTTCACAGGGCCACATAGAGACAAACAACCATCCACTCTCACATTCACACCTACGGGCAATCCCCTTTTTTTGTGTTTCTCAACACAAAACATCACCCACAGCTGCTACAGTCTGCCTCCATGTCGTTTTATATTCTGAAGTCACATTAAATCACTGGAGTTTTTGAGAAAACCCAAATCCCTGGACTCTCTTCCCTGAACTTGTTGGATTAAACTCCAAGTGTGTGGTCCTGCATCTTGACTGGATCATCTAGTCTGTGCTTCCTCAGGATTAAAATGTTGAAAATGAGTTACGCAGTTTTCTGGTCTCCCATATTCTACTCTTTGCACACTTGAAAATTCTCGAGTGTGGGGGCAGGCTTTATCGGATGATTGTGTTCAATGAGAGGCTAAAATTGTCGTACTGAACTTCCACGTTTGAACTCACTAGTGAAACTTTTTATGGGCACCTCTTTTTGCTTTCAGACAAAGAAGCTGTTTTGCTTTCTTCGCCTGCTCAGTCATGATGTAAACTGCAGCAAATGTTCCACAGGCATGAAAACATAAAAACTGCATAGCAGTGTGTGCACACATTTAACAGCGGTTTGAATGTAACATTTGTTCATAATTAATAGTTATATAAATGTACCGCTTTAAAAGTGTAACACAATAGGAACTGATGTGCAATTATTACTACATTTCTATTTAAATCATTCAAAAAAATTCCTGGATGGATTATATTGGTATTTATTTCTTTCAATTCTGTCTGTGTTGCTTTTAAAAGAACTGCCTTCATCGTTGAAAAGTGCTGTACAGATAAAACTGCCTTGTCTTTACAAGCAAGTCAATAAAGGACGTAAACTTCCTGACCAAACTTTCCTCCACAATTGAGTGTAAAATCAATCACTGTGTCCTGTATATACGTGGGAGAAGCTCCACCTGGGTTAAAAAATGGGCTGTCGGTTCAGTGTCCTAAATTTCACCGGGCCTCTGTCATATTTACTGTGTGAAATATAATGCAATGAGATGTGGCTATTAGAGTGGCTGTAGCTCTTCCTGATCAGAGCCTGCTGCAGCACAGAGCTGTCAACGACCCACCATGAGTTTTTTATTGGGCGAGAGACGCACAGCTCAAGAGGGAGTGGGAGTAACAGATGGATGGAACCCGCGGGCCTCGTGTACACACGATAGGCCCGATAGGTGCTCGATAGGTGCGAACATTTCTGCAGTTTTAACAATAGTAACCAATTGTGTCATCAACTATAAGAATAAGAACCCCCCTGTTTTGAACAATCAAGAGGGGTCTGTCTGCAGAGATGGGATTATACTGCACACGTGTTGCTGCGTGTGCTTGATCCGTCAGCACCCGCTGTCAGCTGGAGTCACGAGATGGGCATTTCTCGCGGTAATTCAAGACGCAAATATGTGCTTTAAACACAAGAAACAGATGTTTCACAGACCAGCTTGAGATGGAGAAGAGAGTTTGCAGGAGTGTCATTAATGTATTTGAGTGAAACGCGATATGGTGTCAACATAAGGCTTTTATTCTGAAAAAAAAAAAAAAAAAATAGAGCATTCGCATATTTTCTGCGTGAGCAACGGACTGAAAGAGCAACGAAATTGACACATAGACAAAAGTGGATGCCAATCACTTCCAATTCCAATTCCAATTCCAATCCAAAATATGTGACGAATATGCTTTCAGATAATATTAAGTGGGCAAAATTTACGTTGGAACTCGGAAGTCGAGTTCATCACATTCCAGTTGATAAGTCGGATAGTTCTGCCTGCTTATGGTTCTGCCCCTTCTCTTGCAGTTTGCATAATTTTAACCCTAATGCTTATCACATGATAACGATCTGTTTTTACTTTTTTATTTATATTTTGCTAATTATGAATGATATGATTGAGAGCACTTTTAGTTCCCTCCCACTGTAGCTCCACCCCCTCTCTTGTTGTCTGCAGATTAATATTACTGGCAGAAATGAGACAATACAGGTGTCCATTCATATTTGCTGTAATTTATTGTGAAATGTCCTTTAAATGGGAGTATAATTTACAACATTGACATTAGGTTCTATTGAAGAGAAGCTAAAGCTAGGGATTGAGAGGATTAACTTCTCAGGAAAGTTTGTACCCACATTATAAATTAAGTGAAAAGTAGAAACTCATTTTCCCATTGACTTCAATTTAAACAAACTTCTTTTTGCAACCAGCTGAGTCGCCCCCTTATGGCTAGTCAGCATATCATTAATTCTTGACTGACTTAAGCAAGGAAACCTGGAAGCCTCCCTTCATTTTAATATAAAACTGTTTTCTTTTGTCAGAGATTTTGAGTTTCTCGACTTAGACGAGATGGTTTGTAATTCGAATTTGTTTCAAATCACATGAGCAAACCTGTCTTTTACTTCACACTTAAAGCTCGAGTCCACAATTTGTTTCTAGACATCTAGATAGTCAATAAAAAATAAAGATGTCTGGGAAGGAAAAACAAAAACAATTCTGGTGAACTGTGAATCTGGAAAACGTTGCAATAGCAGGCAACACTTCAGCTGATGCAACAGATATATATATATTCCCTCGTCTGGTATCTTTGTTTACTTAGATGCGTGCAGGTTTTGGTTGACAGGCAAATACAAAAATCAGTTGGCTTGAAAGTGGAGTCAAAAAAGCTGACACGATGAGTCATACACACGAGAGACAAAGGCGGGAGAATTACTGGAATGCTCGGAGATAAGCTGGTAAGACAATCTGGCAGGAAATAGAATGTGAACTGAGCTTAAATTCTACTGAATAGTAAGTTGAATGAGTAATAGGTGCAGGTAATCCGGGAGAGTGGAAGTGAAGTACATAAAATAAAACAGATTTGAGCAATAGGCCATGTAGCTTCTTCATTTAGTTTATTTAAAATGAATTTCTGAAATTTCACATGACGAGGACGAGGAAAAGCTAACACTACTTCCATAGAGAAAAACATTGATTTTACATATTTTACATCCTGGCACACAGGAGCTGTTGCTTCACTGCTGCCCCCATCATTAAATTCCAATGTATTATTTTGTGACTTTGGTGTTTAAAGTCCTTTCTTTGACTTTACCTCAATGACACACACTTACCAAACAAGGCAGCATCAAACCAGCAAGTACTGTGTCCCTGTGAGGTAAAAATGTTGATTTTCTATATGGACTTTGGTGTCAGAAAGTTACTTATATTTCCAGGTACAAATAACATGTATATAACACTAACTGAAATAAATAAAATAACACTAACATGTTCTTAACATATTACAGACTTGGGCTAAAGTGGATTTTATAAGTTGAGCCTTTTGCTAAGTGGCTAAAATCTGTTTTTCATGAGTGTCCATGTATAAAGCTGTGATTCACACAAAATAACCAAAATACCATAATAATGCCTTTTACATTTGGTAACAGTCATTCACAACATTTGTAAAAATGGCAGAATCGTGAAAGGGTCTGAATTAGAGGGTGCTGATGCTAGATTATACAGATTAACAGATTAAACTAAAGGCAAACCTGCAGAAAATATCAACAAAATAAAGTTTAGAATTCAACAAACTAAAAATTCAACTTCAGGTCAGCCTGTATACATACACGGACACAGCATAGCAGCATCTCCACCGTCTCTGGGGATGTAAGTGAAGAATAAGAACATCGACTGAACCAAATAACAGTGAAATAACGAGTGGCTTCTCCGGCCCAGATCCACTTCCATTGTTCTGGCTGACAGTGACAGAAGTCCAGCCACTTCTCACAAGAGAAGCTTCTAATATCTCGTGGCTCGCTGATGACTCTGCCCTTTCCTCCCCTTTTCCCCATTGTGTCCAATCCACAGATTCGATTTACAGGCCTTTAAAAATGATTCAAACTTTTATTGCACTGTTCACTGAACAGAACACTGCCGAAATGAAATATAGGAAGAGCAAGGCAGACATGTTTTATTTGAAAGTTTTCACCCACTTCTAAGGTCACAGCTGGTACACGGATCAGGGTCAGACTTAACATTAGTTTAGTTTTTAAAGCTTTATTCTACTCAGGATGTTACAATACAGTCTGACACTTTTAAGGACGCAGATACATGCTGTATGTGGTGCACACATGTAAAAGGTTCTGATCAGTTCCCCTCTGGCTCACTCCTCTTTCTCCAGATTAATTATGTGAAAAAAGGCCAAGGCCACATACTCATTTTGTCGGAGCAGGAAATAGAATAAGGCTGATATAGATTTATTTGAGACAGGATGACACACACATTCACAGTGCATTACTGCATGGCCACCGGTTGCATTATCTTCACAGGAAATGTATTTTGTACGATATATTTACAGTAAATTAATAATTTGTTAACTATAATTTTATTATGTATAACCATAAGCCGACATCTTTTTTTTTTTTTACAGTAACTTAACAGTTGTGCCTTGTTACTGTGTTTTAGCAGTATATTCTGTTGCAAAGACTGTTTCTTGCACTCTGATTTCACCAAAATAATCTATTTGTAATGCACTTCTTGAAACAAAAAAAGGTACCCAGGATTTCTTTTGTCCTATTATTGTGTTTGGAATTGTTTCCTTTATAAATACTATATTTTATTAGTGTCACACTAATAATACAGAATGTCACTAAAATCTTTAAAATTTAGCAGTATGTTTCTTCATAAAAACTGTATTTAACTGTATAGATCACACCTCAAAAATTGTTATCGATAAAAATCATTTTGTTTCCTTTTATAGCCATACCCATAGTAATTTCTTAATAACACACAAAAGAAAGTACCCCACCATATGTTGTAAATTATGCCAGTAAAAGCCTATGAAACCCTGGAGATAATTTACAGTGCACATTTGTGATGCATTCACTTACTGTACTGGAGGTGAGAGTGGTTGGGGAAAGCGGTTTCAAAGTTGCTGCTAATGACATGCCACATTATGCATATTAGGAAAAATATTCCGACCTCACACTAAGAGCTGTAGAGAATATGCAGCTTTGCCCAGGGGTGCTGCATTATATATACAGCACAGTATAGGTTAGCAATGAATAAATGTATATATAAAGGAAAGAAAGAGGTATGAGTTTGTTGGTAAATGGCAAGAAGTGAACAGTGACCACATTTCAACCTTTCAAATGTATTGATCTGCTTGCTTGTAAAGGAGGGTCAGCTAATTCACACTTGGGAAATCATCGTGACCTAAAATGTCACCAGTGGATTTCCACAGGTAAAATTTGCAGGGGGGGAAATGAGCATGAAGGGAAGAGGAGGACAGCCTTGAGGGGAATGTCATCATGGATTTCCTGGATTAGTGTTTGGGGGGCGGTGATGCAGAGTGACTGAAGCTGTGTTTGTGGCCACGGAAAGGTAATTAATTAAAATAGTTTGTAATGCTCGGTTTTTATAAGAGCAAATCTGAAGTGATGTAGGGAAGGAGGAGGTTCGCTGAGCAGCACATCCACAGAAACGCATGTCTTTAGGTTTGAAGAGTCTGAGCCGCTGTACTCTGGATCAGAAATTAGCAGGAGCATGTGACAAAATGCACTTGAAATTCACATGATGAGGGCGTTTTAATTTCCCCATGAAATAAATATTTTCCAAAGCCCGGGTCAGAAATGACCAGTCAGGCATCCGTAGCACATACAATTCTCGCCGCTTTCCTTCACGCCACGTCCATTGTAGAAAGTCAAATCTGACTTGATTTTAAAAAAATGTGAGGCAGCAAACTTTGTAACTGATTTCCAGTGTTTTAATCCTGAGAAAGCACAGTCAAGATGCTGGGGACACACTTGGTGTTTAATCAAATGAATTCATGGAGGAGATTCCAGGGATTTTGGATCTCACAGAAACGTGCATGGTTTAATGCGACTTCAGAATGTAAACAGACATGGAGGTGGACTGTCAGCGTCGTCAGTTCATTCTCCGTTTGGTTGTGAAACATCTTGTAGGAAACATTAAAGGCCACATAGAATGGTCTATTTGAACCAAAAATAGAGATTACTGATGTCTACTTAGATAAATTAAATAATATTTATGGTCAAAAACCTCATAGTCTCTTCAGATTAAGCCAGATTATTGCTGCTCTGCACTCTGTTTCTGAGCTAATGCCCGCCCCCCAGAACACTGAGTCTCTTGTGATTGGCCAGCTACCAGCTGACTGACTGCTCCGCAGTGCTTCTTATTCTACTTCTTCTTCTTCAGGTTGAATATTCCCGTCCATGACTGGGAGTAGCTGCTGGGGGAGAGTTCGTTGCACAGCAAATGTGCAAATTACGTAACTAAACCCGACTTTTCAAAACCGCTTGCTTCAGCTCAGGTAAACAGAGAAGCCCTTCTTTTCTAGAAGTGGCTGAAGTGTTTATTGTGACACTTTAGCGATGTTTTAGATATGGGAAGGACACGGGGACACACCAAAAAACATCAGAAATTTGATTTTCCAGTGAATGTCCTCTTTTAACAATCTTAACAATCATACTGTTGCCATTACTTCACAAGTTTGTCCTCTCTCTCTCTCTCTCTCTACTGTCCACTGGGCTCTTCATAGTCATCCTTGTCCCACTGTGGGCGGCCCGATTGACTCACTCTCATCGGTTATTGCGGGATTATGCCCCAATTGCTGTTCAAGTCATAAATATCAAACATGTTTTATACTTATGATTTGAAATTGGGAAGACTCTATTGCATCGATCACTACAAAATAATTTGGCCAGATACTCTGTCCAAATCAGCCTAAAATTGGAAGTCCCGGGACTGAAATCTGGCCACTTATCCTGTAGAGTGGGGCAGGAAAAGTTCACTTGGATTTACACAAGACTGTTTTGCCCTATGATCTAAAATGTTCCTGAAACATTTTTCATTGTGGTCTCACAAAAAAGTTAATTTCCCGCCCCCTACTTCCTTCACACCGCTTCTTGCCATTACTATTTCCGTTTTCTAAAAATTCCGGACCACGTTTCTTAACGGTTTCTAACCCCCACCACTTAAGATTCATCCAATTAAAGTCCAGAGCAGTCAATTTACCAGCAGGCACTAATAGATGAGTCAGGAGGCAGGACTTAGCAGGAGATTGGAGCTGATTACAGCCCTTGTTCTGTTCATTTGCACAGACCTCCGTTAATTGACTCCCGAGCAGCGATCCATTGGACACACACTATCTGCTGCCAGCCTGTCCCTGACCCCACTGACAGCAGGGAACAGAAGAATAGAGCTCATTTGAACAAACGGTTTCTTTGAGTCTGTGATATGTGCTCGGGTTGTTGTTTGTGTGTCTAAAAACAGAGCGAGAGAGAGAAAAGAAAAGTCTGTCGCTTGGATAACGTGCAGAACAGCAGCAGAGAGGTTAGAGGTGACGCAGATAGAGTGTTCTCAGTGCGGCACTGTGAAAGTGATTCCATTTTTTTATAACAAGGAGAAATAATGCATTTGTCTACAACGTTCTCTGAAAACACACAGGTAGATGCTGTAGTCTACACAATACAGAGGACACATGTTGTACAGAAGCAGAGCTCCAGCATCGTATATCACCAACATAAGGTACCTTTTTATCTGGACCTTGGAAAGAAATGAATATTGTTGACATTTAGTTCATCATCATTGCTACGGAGATTTGTGAGGGGAATTCCATGTAGTGAAATAGAGATATGGATGTCCCTGAATATTGGCATATTTTAAGAGAAAATAAGAATATATAAAATAATTGAATAAGCATAGTTTATATTTTATACTTAGTCTGGGAGAATAATTTGGATTTACACACACACATTATATATATATATCTTCAAAAATACACCAATGTTGGTTTAAAGGTTTTTTTTTGCTTCCTAAACTATAAACATCTTTTCCAAAACGATGTAACATCACTGTTCACAGATGCACTCTGCTCCGTTTGCACTGGATTTGTTACAAAGTGGTATGAGTCTGAGTTTAAAAGGAGTGTGAGGAGTGCAAAACAGGTCAGTTTAAACAGACTAACAATCTACAAAATCTCAGCGAGTTTGGAATAAACACAAGATAACCTGGTAGAAATAAAGTTAATGTGAGCCTGCATATTTGCAGGAGAACTAATGAGCTGCAGGTGAGGAGAAGGGGAGTGACTCACCATGTGAGAGGAATGAGCTGATTGCGTGGAGGACAGGATGTGAAATGATAAGAGTTAAAGATGTGGCATGAAAAATTATATCAGAGAATAATAATAATTATAATTATTGTGAACTGTTACAGGTCCACAACAAACAACATGGTTACGGTGGAGGAGGGTGTTTGACTAAATGACACATAGTCAGCACACACTTTGCCATGAAACAGCCTTTTTTGAAGTTTGTCTTTCTTTGTAACTCTGTGCACCAAAGTCTACAGAGAAAATCTGCAATTTTACATCACAGCGCTCAGGAGTTGGCGATCCATTGCTGCCTCCATCACTAAGTTCACATGTGTTATGTTGTGATGTCAGCATTTGAAATTCTTCCCTGTGATTTACCAAAGCAACACAAATCTATCCAACGCGGCAGCAGTAGACCAGCAGCTGCCATGTTCCAGGAAACTAAAAATGACAATTTTCTCTATGGACTTTGGTGCTGGAGAGCAAGAAGTTCAGTTTCCTGTTTCCGACCTGCAAGATAAGAAGGAATCAGGGATTTTATGAGCTTTTGTCAAGTTGATTAAATCGGTTTTCATTGTGTTGCCACTGGCAGCTTTTATTGAGCCCTGTCTGTCTGATTCCAGGTGAAGTCAGTGCTGACTATGTGTCTGTTACTCATACAGCCACACTTGAAAGCAGACAAACAAAAAATCATCTAACAAGTCTCCAGTATTGTTGATATGCCTATGTAGTGTCCTGTAGTCATCCTCTGTGAACTATTAGGTATCGTCACCCCACTATTTCCAGAGTTAATGCCCAGTTTTTCTGTATTAATTAAATGTGAGGATGTGCACAAAAAGCAGAGTATATGTATGTGAGGTAATTTCATAGCTGTCAGACAGGGTTAGCTTTTAGTATAGTCTTTAGTATTATTAAATATTATGTATTATAACCATAGAGCCATTGCTATAATTAAAAGTCCAGTTGTTAGAAGAACGTGTTTTTCGTACAGACTGAGCTGGTTTCAGGTTTGTGTTCATTTCAGTTAGAAGCCAATCAAAGCCTGATGTAAACCAAAATATCGATAAACAATGAGCCAAGAGCGGATTATTCCAGAGAGATGATCATATGCCTCATCTTAAGGACTGCTCTTCAGAATTGGAAGTAACATCATACTATGTTCATGCCTTTCTTGATTCTCGCCTCTGTTCTCCTTGGCCAAGTATATTCAAATAAAGTCTTTTGACTTAAGTCATCACAGACTCCAGGCTCTTCTTCACTGGTCTCCAAAACCTTGGTAACAAAAATTCCCCAACAGCACAAACACAAGACTGTTCTGTTCCATCTGTTTCCATATCTGTATCTAATGCTGAGCCTCAATTAGTCCAGTAATCAACTCTATATAAGTTCAGCTGACCCTATTAGAGGGTCAAACCATGTGGGTCAGTTCAGTTCGGTCACCAAGTCAAGAGGATGCATTATCGTTGAAATGCACAACAGACCTAAGGGAAAAAATGAACAATGTCGAGGCCCAAATGAACAGTTTAGGTGTTTGTTCTGCTGTTAGTCCACACTGCGGCGTTCACTTCAGAACAAATATAGCCGCGTAGCTCAGCAGCCCATTATTTACGACTGGGTTATCAAATTATGATCGTTTCGGTGGCTTTAGTGGTCTTTTAATAAGCTTTTACTAAGGAAATTACATCTGAGTTGACAACAGCCTCTCAGTCAAGAGCGAGAGGCTTCCGTGATAAAAGCTACTGATCTGCCCAGTGATGATGGACGAGTCACGATTTTCAGCTCAATAAAAATAGGTTTTTTTTTATTAGAGCTGCAACTATTCCCAGTTATTTTTATGATGAATTCATCTGTTTATTATTTCCTCATTTAATCCATTAGGCTGTTTTTTTTTATCCAAGTGTTAGACAATGTTAGAAAATGACAATGTCCTCAAAGGTTTTTTGGTCACAAAAAGTTCAAAAATATTATTTAATAATTATTAGCTTATTCATTTTTTTGCAAATTGAGTTCAATGAGGAACAATTTGCAACATATGCAAACACATCAGAGTTAAAGCTGCAACCTCTGCTGATTTTATTGTTTTTGTTGAAAACAATTTAACATCATTTGTTTGCTGTTTTCATCTATAAAAAAAAACAGGCTCTGCCAAGCAAAACTATCAGACCTGACTGAGGGTATGTTTGTGTATACAGCAGCAGAGTGGGGTCAGACCTGTGAACAAACAGGCAAACGTTTCCATCATACTCCACCCTCTGGTCTCACTTTGATAGCACAATGCCTCCATCTGTGCACATGCAACAAATCACTTCCTGTATGCAGCACAGGAATGTCACCGCAGAGGTGTATCATGTGGAGCTGATCAGCTTAATCAACGTTGTGTGAACTCAAATTTATAAGTCATTATCCACACGTTCATCACCTCCAGATGATGAATTCATGAATCCCCGGTATCCACAAAACGTCCATCACTCACTTAATCCAGAACTCCACGGCAGGAATACTAACCACAGCAGACCATGCTGACGTTACACCACTGGTTACCTGTTGCTTTTAGGATGGATTTTATCATTAAAACTTTACTGTTGACTTTTAAAGCCCCGTGCAGCCTTGCCCCAAATTATTTTACTGAACCTTTGTCCACCCTCCTGAATCCTGTGATCCTCAGGCACCTTCATACTGCTGTTTTACCAGACTGTGGTTAAAATAAAAAAGGGTGACAGAGCTTTTTCCATCAGGGCTCCTATATTGTGGAACAACCTGCCTGAGGAAATAAGCTTGGATAATTCTTTAGCTGCTATTGAATTTCTCTTGAAAACTCACTTTCAGAGGATTTTATGGAATTAACTTTTTTTTTATATTGTTTGCTGGTCATTGCTGCTCAGCTTTATATTCTGGGTTTTAATTATTGAACAGCACTTTGAGCTGATGTTATATTTAAATATTCAAATGTCATGTCAGTTTTTGATAAATGATATCTACCAGTAAATTGTTGTTCTTATTTACTAGAGGTAAAAATATTTCTGAGAGTGTCCTGAATTTCAGAGTTTGAGCTCAGCAGCATCATTTGCATACATTTCTGCCTTGGGGGGTCAAAGGAAAAGCAGATGAGCTTGTGACAGATGAAGCAGGAACTTGTCAGCAGCTGTGGCTCAGAAACAGATGTAACCATGGTAATCCAGCATGAGCATGTCAGCTCTTCAAACCTGAGCATGTCCTGTTCCCCTGCTATCACTGCTCTGCTGTGGATACACCAGCAGCTGGAGAGAGGAAACACCACGCAGCGCACTGCACAACCAAAAGATAAGATAAGATAAGATAAGATAAGATAAGATAAGATAAGATAAGATAAGATAAGATAAGATAAGATAAGATAAGATAAGATAAGATAATTGCACGAGGTGATTGCTTTTGGATGGAAGCTGTTTTTAAAGTGGTTTGTCCTGGTTTTCATTGCATCTATGTCTCTCACCTGATGGCAAAAGCTGAAAGAGGCAACGGCCACAATGTGACAAGTCTATTGATACTGAAAGAAGTTGTCATTGATGTACTTGTGCTTGAACCTAAGTAATTTTGACTACTTTTTTCAATGGAAGCAAATTTCTATGGATGCACTTGAAAACAAATTTGGGCTCTTTTGTTCTGAATTAATTACATTTGTCCATCGCTTTTATGGATTAAAGAGATCATTTTTTTCCTAATTGATGAGAAAATCAAATTGGCTGAGTTTTTCTAAGTTGACTATATGCACAGAGCTAAGGAGAAAGCTGAACTTTGCAAGGTAATGTTAGAAATGGTTACACTGTCTTTTAGCAGTTGCTGTAGGAGTTAGCCCTGAGGGATCCCACAGGCATTTGGATTTCAGGGCCGCGAGAGGGCAACAGTCGAGCGCTGATGTGTCCCTCTGTGCACAGCCTATGCTAAATTCTATAATTCATCGCTAAACACTCTTGGTAACTTCTGTAAACACTGACTGAAGAACATCTGCATCTTTGGCTGACAGCTCACTGGAAATAGTCAAGCTGGCTCATTGAAAACCAGTAAGTAATCATACATATACTCAATTAATGAGACACTTGAGATCATAAACATATATATATATATATATATATTACACACATGAGCAGCAGCATTGTATGTCAATGTCGCCGCCAGTGACTGTGGTGTGAGCAGAACCCCACAATAACCATTGACTGGGGAAACAGGTAATGTCTACTTTTTTTTTTAGAACTATATCTTTTACAAGCTTCTCAGCCATGACTTCATCCACAGTTTTTTTTTTTTTTTTTTTTTTCTGCTTCTCTCAGCACAAACAAAACATCTTGCACACAACAGCTACTAACTGACGACGCCAACCGTCCGCCTCCGTGTCTGTTTATATTCTGAAGTCATGGTAAATCCAAAGGCCAAGCGTGTGGTCCTGGACTGACTGGATCATTTACTTTGTGCTTTCTCAGAATTAAAACATTGAAAATTGGTTACAGAGTTCATTGTGTCTGTGGTCCCACGTTTTTTAAAATCAACTGAAAATCATCTAGTGTGGGGCAGGCTTTAGTTTGTTGACTTTGCACAGGCACCTCAATAATTTGCGGTTGTTCAGGCGTAAAGCACTTTCGGATCAACTGGACACGGCGGTGTTTCTCTAAGACCACTTGAATAAATGCTTCACGGACAGAAGATGATGCCCTCGATATTATCTCATAAATCCAGAAAAACTGCCTTTTTTTCCCCTAAGTGAATGTAATATACTTCTGTGCGTTTCTCTACTTTATAGTAACTCACAGACGCAGGGCATTGGATTTCACTCATAAATGTTTTAAAATCCAGCAATATTTATGATCATCCACTTTTATGGCTAATCTATAGTGGAGCCATTAAGCATGCATTAGTGAGTGAAGTACATTTGACCTAATCCTGGTCCTCATAGAGACGTCAATAGCCTGCATTAAGCCTGCCAAAATAAAAACTATAGCCTGGCAATCTTTTCTTTTTTCTTTTTTTTTTTTTTTTTTTGCACCAGCACCACTTACAAGACTCCGTCCACCTCCTGCTAATTGGGACATTCATAACTTGAACATGATCCCTCTGTGACTATTTTAAACCTCAGGGACATTGAAGATGGAGAGAGAGAGAGAGAGAGAGAGAGAGAGAGATGTAGAGATGAAAAGAGCAGTCCCATTAGCAACAGATGTATTGCTACATGAACAGTAAAGGGAGAAGTGACTGTGTCTCGGTAGCCCATCTACTTTACAGTAATCCCAAGACAAAAAGTCTTTCTATCTAATTACTGCTCCTTCAAATGACATTTATATTTATGATTTTAAATGTTATTTCAGTGATGGCTGTATTCTTAAAATACCCAGAATGGACTTAAATTTGGTTTTTGATAATTTCATCAAAGCAAAGAGAAAATGCATAAAAATTAAATTAGTGGCGCCATGGAAGCTTCTATGAATCAGCAAACTGGCGTCCTACTGAGTGTGTGTTTACAGAGAGCAGAATAAATATGAATACATATGTTTTCCTGCTTACTTGTTTTAAATATTATCAAATTTTCTTCCTTCCTTCCTAGTCATATGCATTCATACAAATTATACACAACAGTTAATTCATAATCAATTACTAAATGAATTGCCGTCTATTTTGATCAAATAATGAAAGTTCTTTTTAATTATTATTAAAAGTTCTCTGATTTTTCAGCTTTTTAAGTGTGAATATTTTAGGTCACATGAAGAATTGATTTCCAGAAATAATCCAGACACAGTCAAGCATGTAAACACACCAGAGAACAGAAGAGAAGAAAACAATTTCACACTGACTGAACTTAAATACAGACTAACAAACAAGGAAATAAACTGCAGGTGCAGAGATGGGTGGAGACACACAGGTGAGAGAGAGATGAAGAGGGGAAACGGCAGGAGGGACGGAGAGAAACAGCCGCTGCAGCACTAATGAGACAGATGAAGGTCAGACGAAGGTCAGGTGTGGGAGGAGGAGCAAAGAAACGCAGACCAGAACAGTATCTAACACTTCATTCACAAAATGCAAGATAAGGCAAGGCAAGTTTATTTAATTCTAAATGCTTCACAGAGGCAAAAATTACAATACAATGACAATAAGATTTAAACATTATAATAAAATTGCTGTATAACACAATGAAACAGTAAAAGTGTGATTTAAAAACAATAAAAGTATGTAGGGATTAAAAGGTTGGAATTAAAATTGAATAGAAAACAAAAGTATGATTTGAAAACAAAAGGTAACCAAAAGTGCATAAAATAAAAGCATGACAACGTCCCCCTGACACTGACACAGATCAAAATGATTCAATTTGCACATATAAAAACAAGAAAGGATCAACTGAAATTTAAAAACACACAAAAAGGAACACTTTTCACATACAGAGGCACATTGAAGGTGCTACAGAAACTTTTCAAAAAGCTAATAAATAAAAACCATAAAGAGATTTAAGGTGAAAAGAAAACAATGAAAGGAAGAGAGATTAAATTAAAGTCCTAAAAGGTCAAAGAAGTAAAACCAAGTAAGTAAATAGTTACATCACACTCAACTTGTGAAATATGAAAAAGGCCCTGTGTCCTGTGGGACTATGGTTCTCAAACTGTGGTATGTGTACCACAAATGTTACGCAAGATTCTTCTGGTGGTACTTGGAGGAAAATCAGAAATACTGTTCTACTGTATTTACCAGGGCATGAGATTGGAGTGGAGCTGAGGAATTTCTTTTTACACCACCATATTTAAAGTTTGGTGATAATGGTGCTACTTCGAGAGCTCAGTATTTTCTCAGGTGGTACTAGGTATGAAAAAGTTTGAGAACCAATGCCTTATGTCATACAGTATGTGGCCTAAATGTGCCTCCTGTAACCACACATGGTCGGATCTCACCTTCCCCACCTATTGTCCAAACACAATTGTCTATTTGCTAGAACAAAATTATGTTTTTAAGGAGTCTGACTGCACAGGTGTGTCTGCTGTGTTCACACAAGATCCAGAGGATCAAAAACTCTTCTCATGCTGCTGTAGAATAAAATAAGTTGAAACCATTAGAGAAACACATATACGGGGACCTGTGCTAATATTGTGGTGGTGGCTGCAAGTGTGAGTGCTGATTAGTGTAAAAAACAAGCCTGAAACTGCCGTGAATCAGAGGATGTGTTAATACAGTTTAGCAATGTCAACAAATGCATCCTCAAATCGCCTCTGAATGTGACTTCTGTGTTCAGATCTGACAGATTCAGACACAAACTTGCACGTGATTCGATTTCTCAGGAAGAATGTTGATACCAGGTCTCATCCGGGTCAAGGGTTCCTCTCCCAACACTGACAAAACACTGAACGAATTCTTCTCTGCCAACTGCTGCCAGTTTGGTCCTTCACGCCTCTGCACTGACAGCTAACTGGTACAAAACAAAGACTGCTGTATAACTGTAGCTTTGGGCTCATGTGCTGTGTTGGCGAGATAAATGGTGACACGTGAATGACTCTCCTCAACACTCCACCTTCTTTGTCACCTAGTCAAACTCTTCGGGCTGCTCTGGATCGGCTGTCTGGATGATGTGAACGGAGACATGAGGGGTGGGGACGGCTGTCTGCAACTGCTCCCTTCAGCCCTCTCTGCCAATGTGGCTTATCACGCCCTCAAGCGTGTTATATCCCCGCTGCGCCCATCACGCCCAGGGATCTACTCGGAAGTGCACAGAAAGGAAATATTCAGTGACATGAATGCCTCAATTGAGCCAAAAAAGTCAAACATAGCTGTCTTCCAAGAAAATGCACCATGACTGTGCAAAAGTCTTGAGCCAACACAAGCTTCGATGTTGGTCTTTGTGACGCCAAATTCTGATTTTATGTCTGTGAAATGTGTCATCATTTCGGATGATGTGATTGAGTTGGCAGAGCTTTCTCCTGACGCTGAACTGTTCTATTTATCCGGGTTTGGTACCGGCATAAGGAGTACACTAGATGTGGCCCTCCCGTGGCTGGGGTCAATTTAGAGGGACCAGTTAAACCAATTAATGGGGAGCAATTGGGATTGGGTACCTTGCTCAGAGGTATCTCAGCCATTGTTGTGTCGGGATTGGACCTAGCAACCCTCCGGATAAGAGGCAAGTTCCCTTTCCACTAGGCCATTGTGTGTACAGGTGCTAACAATGATATAAATTATTTTTGATAATGTGCCCATATTTTCTTGTTGTATTCTGCTAAATAGATTGAGAAATTATTATTTAAGGCCAGTATAGAATTGCTAAAAAGGTAGAGCTGCTAGAGATTAATCTATCATTACTTGATTCCCGCATAAACTGAAATTGATCAGTTTGAATACTTTTCCATTATTAAAACAAGTTTTATGATTTTCCTGCTTCTTAAATGTAAATATTTTCAGTCTTTTAGCTCCATATATGAAATAAATCATTACAATTTAAAAATTTTCACTTGTGGAACACCGTCATTTGGAGGTTTGGGAGACACTGATCAACATTTTGACATTTTATGGACTTAACAACCAACTGAATAAACATGAATATAATCCAATGGAAATCTAATGGATTAGGAAAATAATTGAGTTGAAGACCTACTAAAAAGGCAAATCTAACAGTGGCTTTAAAAGCACAAGTTATAAGACATGTTAACTCTCCAAATCTTTAAATGGTTTTTCCCACATGTTTTTAAGTGGACTAATATTTTACATGTCTGCAATTTGAATCCAATTTGTGGACATATTGATCCATGAAAAATCACATGCAAATGGGATCAGTCACATACAGGTTAAGTGAGCACTCTCGGCAGCCGCTAGGATCTTTACAGCTCACAAATAGCAGATGGATGGCTGGACGAGGCTCACTCCTGTCCGTCTTTCTTTCTTTTCCTCCCTCTCACTCCCTCACTCTCTCCTCTTCCTCAATAACTCAGTCCTGCATGAATATAAATGCAGCCTTGGTGAAGAGCAGGGACCGGGTGCCGGTCAATGGCTTTCTGCTCCGCCTCTGACAGCAGCGCTCCCCTAATGGGTTCAGCCTGACTGGATTCAATCATGTCCCCTGATACCCTCTGAAGAGGATGTAAATTGTCAATCAGACCTCTCTCCCCTCCCGTCATGCTTCTCCATCTCTTGCTGCCGTCTTCCACTCCTTCCCCACCATCATCTTCCCATCATTCACCTTGTTCTCACTGCCAATTTTACAACCTCCTCTTACAGCCTTTCATATATTAACCCCAACTCTTGTTTTCCTGCTTCGATCTGCCCCAAAGATATTGACATGGACCTCTGCAGCTCGAATGAAATAATAAGCAGAGAATGTCACATGCATAGAGTATTAATCGATTATTAGTAATGTGGAATGAAAAATTACCTGACACTGGATGCATTTTTGAAGGTTTTTGCGGCATGTTTGTGGCAGTTCAAACCTTCAAACTTTCGTCCTAGTAATGGAGAGTAAACCCCGCCCCACACTAGAAGATAATTGGCCAGATTACTGTCCCAATCTGGCCTTTCTGATAATCCAGGATGCCCTTTGATTTTAGGTTTATTTGAACAGATTATCTGGCCAAATTATCCGGTAGTGTGAGGGAATTACAGACGCCATTTTAATGTCACTAGATGCATTAGAGTTTTTCCGATTTCAAATTGTAACTATTACACATAGATATTTAGGACTGAACATGATTGGGAGCATGAGCAGAACACCGCAATTTTTAGTTCAGAACCGTAATTTGTACAAGCCAAGTTAATTCTGTCTTCTCAGCCATGACTTCATACACATTTTATCTCAGCACCAAACGTCGCACTAACAACAGAACTGACGATGCCGACAGTCTGCCTCCATGTCTGTTTGCATTCTGACGTCACGATAAACGTCACACATATTTCTGTGAGATCCAAAATCCCTGAAATCTCCTCCCTGGAACTGTCTTGACTGGATCCATGTCTTGACTGGATCATCTAGTCTAGTTTCTCAGGATTAAAACATTAAAAAAATTGGTTACAGGGTGTCTGGGCTCTCCCTTAGAGACAGGGTGAGAAGCTCGGTCATCCAAGAGTACGGCCACTGCTCCTCCGCATCGAGAGGAACCAGATGAGGTGGCTCGGGCATCTGGTTAGGATGCCTCCTTCCTGAACGTCTCCCTGGTGAGGGCACATCTTTGAGGATGTCCCCAGGAAAAGACCCAGGACTCGCCGGAGAGGCTACATCTCTCTTCTGGCCTGGAAACGCCTCAGGATTCCTCCTAAACGAAGTGGCCGGGAAGTGTTGCCCCCGTGACCTGACTCAGATAAGCGTCAGAAGAAGGATGGATGAAATTGGTTACAAAGTTTGTTATGTCTGTGGTCTCCCATGTTTTTTTGAGGGCAGGCTTGAGGGAACATTGCACAAGTGGATTTCAATTATTTTCCTTTAGAGAGGACATGTCATGTTGCACCCACAAGTTCAGCTGCAGTTCATATCATAGATTTACTGAAGCACATGCGAGTTATATACTATTCCTCTGCAATTCTACCCTATTATTTTTTTTCTGTGTTTTACTTGTGTTCCAAATTCCAGTGTTGCACACGGGAAGTGATGTCAACCCTTTTCTGGCGCACGCATCCAAGTCCAAGGGTCAAAGGTCCAAGTTTAGGGGTTTGAAAAATAAGGGCACCCCAATCCACTGTGGAATGAGACACAGAAATGAGTGAAGCTCTTGGCAGGAAGACGTGAGTTGCCACAAGTGTATTCTGACGACACCTGATTTAAAATATATTGTAGGTTAAGCACGTATACCTGCTTTGGTGGGGCTGCTGGGAGGTCATAGTCATATTAAATCATGGTCAGGGCTGAACCAAATAACAGTGGAAAAATGTTAACGCAGAAATGATGGAAAGAGAAAAGCCCTGATGGCTGATGAAAGTTTCCCGATTTCACTCCACGCCATGTCACAAACATTCATTATGTCAAGAGCTGATGCTCTGCAGTCCAGCTGTGATGTATTGCAAGGCTCTTTAAATACCCAGTAAATAATTGATTTTAAAGAAACATCGGATGTAGGCATTCCAAAGCAACATGCATCAGTGTCACTATAGGTGATGCATGGAAAGCCAGTTAAGAGCTCATTTCCCTCGCATTCAACCAGGAGAGGAAAGGCCAGAGTAAATAAGCACTACATCGCCAGAGGGGAGGAGAGTGTGATGGAAATCTCATGAGCTGAGGAGAGGAGCACTCAGAAGACTTCACATGCCTTAAGCAGAAGTATTTATTACAGCCTGGTGAATTAAAGAGAAAATTCATGGACAGAAAGTTAACAGGTTAAGCAATGAAATGCCACCACAAATCTAAAAGCGATGTACAGTATGCGCAAAATATATCATATTAAACACATAAAATGACCAGAAAGTGCCAATGGAGATTAAGGAAAATAAGTTATATTGGAAAGAACTGGCTTCATTGTTAACAATGAAACAGCCAGTATAATCAAAATTTCACAAATTCATCCCGATCTGTTCAGACATTGCTGAGAAAAACACAACTGAACTTGATCAATGGGGCTGAATTATGTTACGTTTAAATTGCTGCCAACTGTGTAATATGGAGCAAATCCAGATCAGATTAGATCAGATCCAGATTATTGTGATTAAAAGAGTGTATGATTCTGCATACACATACCAAATTCCGTTCAAACCTGCTGAGTTTTGACAGAGATTTCATTTTTTAATTGTATTATTAATATTATTTTACTGTTTTGACCATCAGAAGAGATATGAATTTCTTTAAAATTTAATAATAAGTGGGAAAATTGTTACAAAACATAGTTACAATTGTTACAAACAATGGGAACATAGGTAATTGATCACCTACCCATCACAAAAAAAAAAAAAATTCTAATTAATCCATTAAAAACTGTAGACAGGAAGTTGCTAAGAGAAGGACAAGCTTACTTTGGCAGAGGTAATACATTTTCAGTTGCAGGCTAAAAAGCCTTGGTACCCCTCTAAAAAAATGTATTGACCAGAGAATATGAAAATCAATGGTTTTTAGTGGAAACTGTTAAAATATACATGGCGAAAGTTGAGATGAAGCCAATGCTCTCTTTCTTGTCATCTCCTCTCATTGTGAAAATTCTCTTCCAATCTCCACCTGTTGCTCAGTCACTCATTTTCTCCCCGCATGAGGGTGGTGCAGGGGGCTGGAGCCAATACCAGCAAAAAGGCGGGGTCAACCCTGACCAGGTCACCAGGCCATCACACACACAAAAAAACAACTATTCACACTCACACTCATTTAGAGTGTCCACGTTTTTGGACTGTGGGCGGAAAATGAAGAACCCAAAAAGAGCCCACATGCACTTGGTGACGAACCGGGATTTGAATCACTGACCTTCTGACTGTCATGCAACAGTGCTAGTCGCTATTTAGCTGTGTGGCCTGAAACATGCAAAATTAAACAATGGTTCCGTGTTTATCAAAATGAAACCCACTGTGGGACAGTTACAATGTCTCATTTTCTCACTCAAGAGAGGAGTTTCACAACCATCTGAACCAGTGAGCTGCTTACTGTTACTTGAATTTTTACCCTCTTTCCTGGAATTTCTCATCTTTAGGCCCTTTGTCACTGTGGTTTCTGCAGATGGTAGGAGGTCAGCTGGTGAGTATCAGCCATGTTACAGGTGAAAAAAAATGAACCACTGCTGACTGTGGAGCCAGTGTCTGACCTGTAGAGACCTACTCTATTTTACTGAAGGACTGACTTGCAGGAAGACAATTCCCTCTTTATGCTTCCTTTATTCTCTGCTCACACCATTTCACGCATTCATTTTAGTGAAAAATGGATGGTGGAGGTGTGACACAAACACATAATCTCTCCTCCCTATGTCTTTATTCCCTTTGCTTTCTTCTCCTCTCAATCCCGTGTCTTCAGTCCTGTGTGTCAGGCAGATGACTGGTGGAAATGGATGTCTCTCCGTCAAAGTGCTTTCCTTTGAGACTTATGGGAGATTTAGCTTTGTTGGAGTGAGTGTTTACAGCTCACTGGCTCGCCGTCATCCAAAACATTGCCTGTCTGTCAAGGTCAACATGTGGACTCTGAGGGTTCAAAGCATTCATATAGCAAATATACGTCATTTACCACATGATTATTCCCCCGAGCAGAGGGGGGATCTAAAAATGATGCTTTTCAAAAAGGAGAAACTACGTTGTTTTTCATGGCTGGACACAGTTCCTGGATTGAATTTCAGTCATTGTTTTCCAGGTTCGAGTGAGTCAGTCTGAAACTGCGTTCGATAATGCTGCCCTAAAGTAGGGCTGAGTCATCCTCAGTGTGGAGTTGATAGTCCCTCTCCAACTCCAGAGGAAAAAAGTAACAAACTTGAACTGGTAATGTTCTAAGCTTCCAGTATTCCACAAATGTTATTTTGCTGTTGAGACTTTCATCCCTTATATTTTGTGCTGTAGGGTCCTTATTTACTTATTTTATTATGCTTTCTTGTCATATGCAAACTTTTCTTTATTACGTTATTTGGTTAGGTGCTTCACATGCGTCTGACTGCTGCTTTTTGTTTGTTTTACACACTTTCTCTCAAAAATTAACCTCTGTCTCCAAAAGAGGTTGAGCTCCAGCCCTGGTATTGTTTATGCAACACATCTCATAGGCTCATCATTTAATTTTTAATGCATTTGAAGGGAATTACACTTCTTCTTCCCTGCTCTGCTGCTGAATACACACAAACGCCCCCACAGTCAGCCCATTTTCAGATGAGGGAATAATAATATAATAAAACAACAACAACAAATAATCTAAAGTTACACACTGGAGCTTTAAATACAATTTAGAGCCTGTAATTTCTTCCATTTACTTGACTGAAGAAGTTAAATCAGTGGTTTGACCTTTTAAATACAAGAAAATGCAAGAAAATGCATGTCAAGAATGTAAGTACTAGGGCTGCAACTGATTATTTTCATTATCAATTAATCTATAGATTATTTCCTTGTTTTGCTCACAAACCAAAACGATTTAATTCTAATGAATTCTTTCGTATCCATTGTTGCAGCCCTGTTAAGCACTTCTGTCCAACTCCAGTAAGTGCTGTGGATGGATGTTTGGGTGTTTAGCATTCAGCACATGTCATTTTTTTTCTTTAACGGCACTTTTGATTGATCATAACTGTCAACAAAGTGAAAAATATTGAACATCTTTATCTAATAGTGGATGGAATGTCACTCCAGTTCCTCCATGTTACCCTGACCTGCTGAGTCACGCAACAGTGGCTGCAATAGCTGACAACTCGTGTCCAATTCACACCTATTTTCCTTCCCAGCAAAGCAATGGAGGCTTTAATCCCTCCCCACAGGTTGAAACCATCTCTTTTCTTATCTCCCTCTCTTTCTGCCTCACTCTGACTGATTGACAGGCAGCTTGAACTGTTATAGAAGGCAGCCAGGCAGGTCAAAGGTGACCAAGCACAATAATCTCTTTATGAAACTCTCCTCCCCTGCTGAAGTAAAGCCAGTGTAAGGAAGGTCAGTGTGTAGGCTCCGTCCCCACACTCAGCAGCAACCAAAGACTGAACCACTCTATTCACTCGCTTACCTTGAGAAGCGCACGGCTGACTTATCGCCCTGGAATTGGCTGTGCAGGATGAATGCAGCAGCAGAGAGAAGCCAGATGAATGTCTGAATGGAGCTCGAGTGTGAATGCCTTTACCTGTTTTGACTCCATCAGCTGCCAGTTTCTCTCTATCCTCTATCTCTTGTCTCCCCCTCTCTCTCTCTTACAGTTATCTCTCAGTCCTCCCACAAATTCAATAAGTGTACGTGCAAAGAATACCGTCTGTCTACTGTCTGTGATCTGTGTGTTTTTAAAAATGACCTGAGTAAAGAGTAAATCTAGCTGAAAAGGATTGTGCATGTTTTGCACAAGGTGAGGGAGAGTCAAACCTGCTCTGAAAAACCTGAAATTACTTATCAACCTTAAATTTAAAGCTGAAACAGTCAACTTCTTTGGTTTTCAGTTGTCATTATGGTGTTAATATAATGATATTATCGGTGTAGTGTATGGATCCCAATAAGCAGACGTCCAGTAGTGAATAAAAAGGTAATTGGTGTATTTAGTTACAAAAAGGAAAATTAGAATAACAAGCCAAGGAACAAAAGACGAGGAGACTGGCTGGCCTGCTGAGCGAACGCCTCCCGAGATAAACTGGGGAAAAAGAGAAAACCAGAGTCAAAAAATTAAACTGCAAAAGACTAACAGAAATCGGGAAAAAAAACGGCTTGAGCTCATCTGATTAGTCGAGTTACCACAGTATACTGTGTGACACGCTGACACCTGCCGTAGCCCAGACCAGAGCTTAAAAGGACTTCCCAGTAATCAGAGAATTAAAGGCAGGTGCGAGGTTGGAGGCTCCGCCCGGCTGGCCAGTCAAGTCTCCTGAAAAACCAAGTAAAGGCGCACAACAGGAAGTAACGAAACACAAAAATAAGAGGCAGGAAACGGACCCTGACAGTTAAAACATATTACAGAGTGTTACGACTATAGAAAAATGGCACCATCTGCATTTACATTAGTCGCCTTTAAGTCTTGCTTTTATGATATTATTCTCTTGGCGCAACACAGTTTTTTTTTTTTTTAAAAAAGATGACATTCAAAGGCTCAAAGGAATGGGATTATTCCATGTCTTAAACAAAGACAAGAATGACTGAGGAAAAGTGTCTGTGTCTTAAATGGTGCCTTGTTGATGGTGCGTCTTTCACAAAAGTTGTCTGTTGCCTTGTTAAGTTCATTTCAGCTTAGCTTAGTTATATTTTTTTAACATCGGTGATGTTGTTATGCGACAAACCCACCGAGAACTATCACACGACTCTGCATTAGGGATGAATAACTAGCATGAAAAGTCAAAAATCACACCAAACTATAACAGCAGACCGGTTTATTAACAGCTGGAGCACACCTCGTGAATGCAGGTGTTTCTGTGTGTGCTGCCATTGTGTAAGAAAGACTATGCACACATACCAGGCTACCGAGCACACACACATGCACACACACATGTTTGCACTTCTAACTAGATGCCTAACCCTAACCCTTACCTTAACCCTAACCCTAAAACCAGGTCTTAACCCTGAAAAAGCCCTTTTACGGGGTGAAGAAAAAAAAGTGAGGACCAGCCAAAATGTCCTCACTTTGTAGGTGTTCATATGATTTTTAGTCCTCACTCTGCAGCAAGTACAAGAACACACACACACACTCACACAGGTAGCTGAATATTAAATTGATATTGTTTCCTCAATTGAACAATTTATACCAATTTCTGCAATTTTTAACGTTTTCGTACTAAATTTAGTGCCGATCTGTTGCATCTTGCAAACGTCTGACGCTCACACCGAGTGTGTGTCTCCTGTTTACCTTCGTTGGAGCTGCTGTGGAGCTTCCGCAACGTTTCGTGTAAAGTCTTCAAAGTTTACCCTTGAAACACTCAACATACCCTCCAACACTCTTAAAACCCTTGTCTGCACTCAACTAAATAGCAGGACTCTTCAGTATGAAGCCACAAATTGCAAACTGAGTGCTTTTTTTAAACACGAACAGGGCGTGCTGTGTGTGCGACATATGTGACAGACACAGATGCTGGAACTGTGACAAAACATTTTCGTTTTCAATGTTTATTTTTGCTGTGAGAGACGCACGGCTTAGCTAATGGGTGAGAGGTCTATAACCAACAAAGACACAAATGTCTCAGTGGTTAACTGGACCGTGTCACTTACCTCTTCAGACATTTGTCAAAAGTAATTTGAAGGAATAGAGTAAAACTCTTGGTTGTGAAACTGAAGTGGATCATATAGTAAGTGTTTATGAAGTACCAGGAATTCTCCCTATAATGATCTCTGAAATGTTCCATGTCAAATTTTGATTCATGTGCTCTAACACCTGAATTTTTAATGTCACACACTCCCACTCTGTATTATCAAGTCAGATAAATCAATTGTTCTCACTCTGACTCCAGCACGAGTTTCTAACATAATTTAAGTTATGTTGAAGAGCAGAGGCAGACACTGTAGTGAGGAAGCCACGAGCAATTACACATCTGCTTCCGTTGCACTTTGAAAACCGAGACACGGCAGCTGCAGTTCTTTTGTTTCCTTCTTCTCAACAGCATCACTCTTTTTTATCATGATTTTTTCCCGCTCTGCAGGTCCCCTGTCTCATCAGGTTAATAGTGGTGTATTGAGTAAAGCATTTCCACAGGTGGTCTCCTTGGACCAGAACCCAACCCCCACTCTCCCTTGTCCAATTATAGCAAGAAGGAGAGGACATTTTTATTGGTCTGTGAGGAGACATTTCCATGGCTGCCATCGTCTTCAGTGGTAGAGTCATCCAGTGCTCAATTACTCTTCCATTTTGAACCAGTAAGGGAAAGAAAATGCCCTCCACTGAGGTTTGGTGAGTCCCACTGCATTACCAGGTCAGAATTCCAGACCTATTTCTAACACAAAACACACCAACCTACAACTTATTTTCATTGCTACCTATAATTGAATATGTGGGGAGTGATATTCTCTAAGAGCCCGGGCAGAGAGGAATCATTTTCAGTAATGTGCAGCAAATAAAAATCATTTAAAGTAAATTCAATGAGTCTGAATGCAAGGATGAAGCACACATTAGTAAACAAGTGAAAGCCAATTTGATAGCGAAGACCAGATTAAAAGCTTTATATTGGATCAAACAAAAAAAATTCAACTCAAGCCTAAAATTTTTTTTGTACGCATGTAATTTGGTTATTTTCTCCTTGCAGAGATGTGTCTCCATAATATTTATGATGTATACAAAATGGTGCTGAATTAGATTTTGTCCTGAAAAGGAATATGTAATAACTGGGTGCTTAAATGCCTTGTTTTCTGAATTCCACTTAGATTAAAGATGGACAAACCATATATACGACTATATGTCGTGAACGGCGTCAGAGATTGCAGACCTCCACCAAACACTGATGGTTCCTGAAATTTTACATTTTTATTCACTGGATCTACAAGACTTTCTGGATCTGTGTAGAACTATACCTGCTTATAGCTATTACCATCTTACATAAGCATGACACAGTGCATCCTAAACGGTTCAGATGTTACTGAAATATACACATTTGAACATGTTAAATTGGTCTGAACCATGTCAAATTTAAATTTGTAATCTGGATTGGATCCAAATGGAACTTACCAAATGTTGTTAAAATCAAATAATGATTATTCAACTCTGTGACTTTCAAAAAATCATGCGTTTGAGTCGTTACCCCAGCGATGTTCTACTCATCAGACTCAGTTTCTCTGAAAATTGCAATCCAGACTCTAGACAGGCAGATTTACCACCGTGGAGAAACTTCTGTTAGTCTGCCTGTGGAGTGAGAGTCGAATGACGCTCAGCTGTTCCTTCTGATGATCACCTGCAGTGGCATGTGGGCTCAACACTTTCCTCCTCTGACCTGGATTCACTTTTCCTCTTGACATTACTGTTGACAGTCACATTCCACAGAGAGAGGGAGATCAAGAAAACTTTAACCCGGCCTATCCTGGCTTTCCTGCACTAATCTCAGTAGGCTAATCATTTCGATGGCCTAGTGTGTAAATTTAGGTGACATTATACATTTGACAGATATCAAAGTGGGCCACACGGTTGGTGTAGTGGTTAGCACTCTTGCCTTTGCAGCATAAGGTCCGGGGTTTGCAGAAGGAACAAGGGCCCTTCTGCATGCAGTTTGCATGTTCTCCCTGTGTGTGCGTGGGTTCTCACCCGGTACTCCAGTTTCCTCCCACAGTCCAAAAACATGCAGATTTGGGGATTAGGCCAGTTGGTGTAAATATGAGAGTGAACGATTGTCTGTCTCTATGAGGCCCTGTGATGGACTGGTGACCTGTCCAGGGTGTCCCCTGCCTCTCGCCCTATGTCAGCTGGAATTAGGCACCCGTGACCCTCAGCAGTAGAAAATGAGTAAGATTATATATATATATATACATATATATATATTCAAATTGTGTACAATTTACAGATTGTATGATATGTCTTTAATCCTACCCAAAAAATTGAATTTCATATTTATATCAGGAGCTCTTTTTATAGTAGCCCACAATGGACAAAACTGATGCTAACCGAAGGCTAGTGAAAGGGTAAGGTGATGGATATTTATCTGCAACATGCAACTTCACCAATAAATGTTGCTTAATTTTAGGTTTTTAGGTCAAAATGGCAGAGGAAGACAGGTGCTGTTTCTCAAAATCGCGGATCCTTCATTTCATGCAATTGTGCGTCATTGAGTTATTGAGAAATTTTGGTAAGCTTATTTTAAGTTTTAAATCAAAAATGAAAAAAAAAAAAACTGTGAAAGAACACTCAGAAACAGACATTAGACAAACATTATGTAAATAATAAATAAGGGATAATGGAATAAATTTGGGAGATGTGTAAAAAAAGAATAAAGCTATTAAAAAGTAATGACTTACAGGAGTCCTATTATGCTTGGCAAGTTCTGCTAAACATTCCCAAGAATAATAAAACATTAAACTACTAAATCATGAATCAAAGTTTTTCAAAATTAAACAAAAAAAATATTTTCTTTGCTCAGTGCAGGAAGGTTGTAAAACCTTGGGTATAACCAGTCATTAATCCACCATTTGATTGTATCCTGCACAATGAAACAGGCAGAGTCCAATGATGGAACATCCTTAAATTTCAGCTATTCCGATGACCTTTTCCAAGGACATTAAAAGTCCTGCTTTATAGTTTGCTGGTATTGTTGGCTTGTCAACAAATACACTTGTTACCACAACATATATTTTATGACAATTGTGACAGACATTACCTTTTCCCAACTGTAGGAGGACCCTGAGAGTAAATACGTCCTACATTATAAACCAAATTTCACACTGGACTGGTTCTAGCGAGGAGATAACAGGCTAGATGAACTTTCACAGACCTTATTTCTCTTCAGTCTGTGCCTGGAAATTCTCTTGACCATTCATTCCCCTTGTGCTACCTGACTCTTTGGTCTCCCCATCTATTCCTCATCTATTAAAGCCTGACTTTCCTGACCTCTCCACCTTCTTCCTGTTACCATGACATCAGAAAGGTGAAGACCACAGCTTGCAGGCCACCTCCTTACCTTGATTATGCCTGGATCAATGATCTGCTTCCTGACAGTTGTCCCCCACAAAAGACAACTGATTGTCTAATCATTAAGGAGAAAGGTTTATTAAGACATATTGGCTGCTATCATTCAATCATACTCTCTTCTCTAAATTCATAGGCCAGACAAGTTTCTTCTTCTTCTTCCCTGCATTGACTACCAAGGCGTAAATGAGATAATTATCAAAACCAGTCAGCTCTTCTCATTTCATCTGTATAATGTGCTTCTATCTGTGTACGGATAGACAAGGGTGATGAGTGGAGAACTGCTTTTAGCATCCTTAATAATCATTACAGTATCTACTAGTGCTTTTTCTCTGTATCCCGGCCTTAGGTGAATGAAGCCCTTAAAACACACCAAACCACTTTGTCATTGTTTAGCTGGGCGTTTTCTTCTCTCCAGATAAAAACTCAAATGTTCAGCACCTTCACCAGCTCCTTCACAGAATTGTTACTCACATTCTTAAGCTATTTCACTGCCAGAAATGTCCTCATTTTGAGTTCACGTTGTTTTCTATGTCATTCATTTATAGTTTGGTGTTTGATTCTCTCTCAATGCAGATGCTGTGATTGGTCTCATTGTGTTCCCCTACTTGTATTACAACTCACCTACCAGTCCCACTAGTAGTCCTACTACTATTACTAATCCTACTACTCCCCTACACTATATTTATACTGTGTTCAGTCCCAATTTAGTTTTTACACCTCAGTCATGTGCTCCAGCAACCTTTTTTAGCATCGTTTCTAGCTGACCTTACCTTTCATCAACTAGAAACTTGCCAGATTTGTCTTCCTGATCCTCAGACCACCTGTCTGTATCTTACGGCAAGAAAAGACTTTGATTTTTGAACACAGAAGTGACAGAAGTGCATGTTTCTCTCCCGTGGTGCTCCAGCTGTTACTGCTCAACCACAGGACAAGGTTCAGGTGTCTTCACTGCAGCAGTCCACTGGCAGTTGTGTATGGACATGGACAGGTAGCTCACTTTTCCCTGACAAATGGCTGCTGTTGTACTGTCAGTCTCCATGTCATTGTGTGAGAGCCTTTCATTTTTGAATGGTACAACAAATTTCAAACAGTGACCAAGGTGGAAACAAAATGCCGGCTGCGCAATAGGAGAGTGGGTGTAGTAAAAACACTAATTTCCCTGTAGGTGGGCTAACGATCATTTACAGGGTGAGGCTAACAAAGTTAAAGGGCTATGGCAAACAGCTGGTGGGATGATGATGGAAGCCTATTCATGCATGAACTGATCCAGAACTCTGCCATCTGCATCATCACCAGAGCACGTTACAGTACTCACATCACTCCTGTCCTTCAACAACTTCACTGGCTTCTGGTCAAATACAGCGTCGATTTCAAGATTCGGCTCCTCACCTTCAAGGTCCATGATGACCTCTCCCACCCGAAGCCTACGTCTCTGATCTCCTGCACATTAACACACCCATCCAGCTGCTCCGTCCCCGGCCTCTGGGACTCCCTCCCAACACACCTCTGCAACACTGACTCTCTTTCTACTTTCAAATGCCTTCTGAAAATACATCTCTAAACTCTCATATTCCCTTTGATTTGTTTTGTCCATCTATCTGGTCTAAAATCCTCTGTATATAACGTTTCTACACACTGTTAACTTTTTTTTTTATCTCTGCCTGTAAGTTGAGCGTTTTGAAAAGTGCCTAAAATCAAGTTTATTGTTCTTGATTTTTATATTATAATATCTGGCCTGTGGATCAGGTTTATCTGGACCAATATATCCTTATATCCATAAGACGACAAAATGCTCCAATAGTCAAGTACATCTCAACGTAAAGGACAGCGAGTCTACTGCTTGACCTGTGCTATGACTAGGTACGGTTACCAAACTTGTTATGATGCTGAATAACTTATGTTAATAACGGTGAATACCAATGGGCATTAAATCAAACAGTGTCTGAAGAGTCACGCAAAGAGAGTCACAAGTGGTGTCTGCTACATTTTACTGTATTTCAGAACCTGAAAGTGAAGCGCAGCCAAAGCTAATATTAGCAGCTAACAGTAGCAGCTAACGTAAATGATCAATCATCCCATTTGAAGTGCAACAGGCTAATGTTCCCACATGTTAAATTTTAAAATTGCTCTTTGTGATTAGCGTCCATTTACAATTGATGCGCACATAATTCTTCAAGATATCACGGATCATAGGAATAAGGTGGATAGCCATGAGAGACAGTTTCGCTTTTGCTGAAATATCAGCTTTTATACTTACAAGATTTGCTGAAAGGGCCGAAAAGCTGACGAGGTTCAACGTCTGGAGCACCTTACATTTACCCTCAATGTTCCGCTTCTATAAATCAATACGTCTGCAAAGCCAAATTCTCTCCGTCATGAACACCTGTGAGCGAAAGCATAAAATGAACACTGTGATAAATGTGAAATAAATTATTACTATAGATCAGGCCCCTACATTTCATTAATCATCTTCTCTTCACCATCCACCAGTGAGCAAGAGTTGCTGCTGCACCCGACTTCCAAATTAATTTTCCCTGCCTGCCTTAATCTTTACCTCTTTTTCCCAGTGATTTTCTTCTTCCTGCTGTCTTCCGCCTCTCTGCGCCAGAATACCTTTCTCTCTGATAGAATATTGTATTCAGCGAGTGTGTGAGAGTGTGGAGAGTCGGCTTAGAAAGACAACTCCCCCCATCAGGTGAAGAAATGCTTGGTTTGCTCCACTGAGAAATAACGTTAGGTATGCAGGAATAATAGAGGAGAAGGTCTCACTTTTTAAAGATGGGCAGAAAGCTGCTGCTGGAAGGGTTTATATCAGTCTTTTGTATCGTGCTTTATTAGCGAAAGGAAGACACGGGAAGAAGACAAAGAAAGTTGCACAGCGAAGTTGATGCAGCCACAAAAGATTCTCAAATCTAACAAATCAATCTGCCATTGGTCTTCCATCACTTAATAGTTGGAACTTTTCCTCCAAAGAAAGCCGTGAATATGGTTTTAGCAGCATCATCGTGTCCACTTAATGGCTTAAATTTGGTGCTGAATGACCTGAAGGACGTGTCAACATCAGTCCATGACACCATTTAAAGGCAACTGCTTCACATACAATTTAAACTATACGGAACTGACTGTTCATGTACAGTATGAACAAATGAAGGCAGAGCAGAGTTGTGTCTGCCCTGTAATGGTAGGCAGGAAGTTGATGTTCCGTCAACTTCTGCGTGACAAAAAAGTCATTTTTATTAGGCTGTGAAAAGCACCAAATGCTGCCACATTCAAGCAAACAATAAGTTGCGGAAGAAATACATTTTCACACAATCTCACTTATTTAGAATCTTCTATCTCCATTTTTAACAAATATCAATCACGAAATAACAGATTTTTCAATTACACAGTATTTAATCAGTCTTTTAAAACTGTAAAGAACACATTTATTTTTTTAAATAGGTTCTTGTCCTTACATTTTAATATATAAACAACCTTTCATAGTCTCGTTTTATGAACAGATTTGAGATATTATGTCATAAAAATTTTTTATGCCGTCATACATTATTTGGGCCATTTTATAATCATTAAATCATATAATCATTAAATCATTAAATTTCAATGTCTGTGATTTACTAAACAGGGCATCAGATGGTTCTCTATAATGTGATTTAGAAATTATCCTTAATGCTGTTTTTCAAAATATAAAAATTCAATTCATATAAGATTTATATGAGTTTCCCCCCTTTTTTTGGGCAGTAGGTGATTTATGGGACAATATAAAATCCAGATCCAAACACAACACAGGGTTGGCCAGTGATTGGTCGGCTGTGGGTAAGTCTTGGCACGACCTGCGGTAACAGCTGTTTGGAAATGATGGAAACCCATGAGAAGCACAGGACCACAACAACAATTCCTAAATTATTGTGGAATTCTCTAGTGCCGGTCCCAACACAACTCAGACTGACGCTGAATGAAAAGTAGGGAGACTGCAGCAAATTAACAACAGGGAGGTAAAAAATAAGATACAAATGGGGGAATTGTACTGGTGGTGCACATTGCTGAAAGGAACATGTAGTAATTGGATGCCTTCAATCTTAAGTTCTCCTCTGAGGCTTGTTTGTTGGCCTGTTTCATTTCACGCCTACATCTCAATCTAATGGGACTGATCATCAAGACATTAAATGATAGAAACAAAATGAAATTCAAGCGTGTGCGAAATTAAAGGTCCTCAAAAAAGGAAATAGCAACAAATGTGCACAAATACAAATAAGCCTATTAATTGGTAATCAAGTCATTTTGTATGAATATTGCTTGACAGTGTTGAAACCATAATTAGTGTGGTAATTGCAAATTTTCATGGAAATACACAAAGAGCATGCATCCATTGTCTGGCCATTTTATTAGGTACACATGACACCCAATAAAGCAGCAGCAGTTGGATGTTGAAAGATGGTCTCCTGCAACTATTGGACAGAATTTGCTTTGCATGAAGTAACTCATTAGTATGTGGAAATAAATCAGATTTGTATCAGATGTGTGCATCTGTGTCTTTCATGTAAGCGGACAGATCAAATATTAACCTGTCAGTGCAACTTGCAAATGATGTAAACACATGAGGATCATATCCGTGATCACATGACTCTTTCAACGAGTGCAATGGAGGACAAGGGTTCAGATGAGTGGGTTGAAACCACTGTCACTTCCATTTGGGCCTAACCATTTTCTGTGCAGTAGCCAAGCCCACCCTGTGGGTCGTCTCCCCAATGAGAGTTAACAAATGTCAAAGCAGATTTCAAATATGGGTCATTTATGAAAGACAATGTAAGAAGCTGATCAAAAAAGCTGACTAGAGGCCACATATCAGAACTGGGCATCAAGACCTTCATCAAGGCATCAAGTTTTTGTTGTCTTTCTGCCATTTAGAACAAATTTGGACTTCTGGCATTAACAAGGCATTTTTCACACAGAGAACTGACAGACACTGGATATTTTCTTATTTTTGTACTAGTTTCTATAAACCCCAGAGATGCTGTTCTTGAAATTTCCACAACTTTAAGGTCCAGTGTGTAACATTTAGAAGTGAGTGTGTCTTGGCAGAAGATTAATTATATCTTTATAAGTACTTTAGTATTAAAATATGGCTGTAGAATCAACTTATGTGTTATATATGTATATTTTAGGGAAGGGCCTTAGAGTAGAAAGTTACTACACAAAGGAAAAAGAACATCATCCTTTCTAATGTGAAGGCCTGATGTGTGTGGGAAAGGGAAGGGTAAGCAGAGTGTTTTGTTTACAATTGGCAGTGTCACCATTAGATGTGACTATTCTTTAACATGAATTGAGTTGTTACCAAGGCATTGGCTGATTAGATGTTTGCCTTATCAAGCAGCTAAATAAGTGTGCTTTATGAAGTGGTTGGTCATCAAAAGGCAAAACACATAAACACATACATAAGACAAGTTTTAGTTATACAAGAAGATCTCTGTTCTGAGCTATTATTTTACCCATGTCACACTTGTTCTGTGTTTCCATCATATGTTACATTTCGGTTTGTTGAGCCATGGGTCAGCCTTGTGTTTCAACTGTGAACACTACCTTTATTTGGTAGTCGGGGTGTGGGCTGTGCCCGATGGCCGTGTCAGGGGGATATCTAGCGTGACATCATACCGGTGTGACGGCAATGAACCATGGTAACAAATGACAACAATATATGACAACATCGAACATGACATGACGGATAACAATGGCTGGCTACAGTTGGGTGACACCTTCATCTTATCTCCTTTTTAGTGGTAGAGTTTTTAAAGAGGACGTTCACTGGAAAATCAACTTTCTGATGTCTTTTGGTGTGTCCCCTTGTCCTTACCGTATCTAAACTTCACTAAAGTGTCACAATAAACACTTCAGCCACTTCTGACAAAGAAGGGCTTCTCTGCTTACCTGCGCTCGAGCAAGTGTTTTTGAAAAGTCGAGTTTAGTTACGTAACTAGCAACGAACCGTCCCCCCAACAGTTACTCCTGGTCATGGGCATGAACATTCAACCTGAAGAAGAAGAAGAAGCACCGTGGAGCAGTCAGTCAGCTGGTAGCTGACCAATCACAAGAGACTTAGTGTTCTGGGGGGCGGGCATTAGCTCAGAAACTGAGTGCCTGTTCAGAGGCTGTCAGAGAGCAGCAATAAACTGGCTTAATCTGAAGAGACCATGAGTAATTCATAAGGTTGCCTTATGAATTACCATAAGGCAATTCTATGTGACCTGTAACCTTTAAAATGGTTTTGAAAAATGCCGGTTGAAAGGGGGTGAAATTTTTCTGTCGCCCAATAAGCTGACTGTTGTGTGGGTGGAGCTAGTACTTACTCTACCATTTTCCTTTATGTCTGGTTAGTTTGGTATTACTGCTAATAAAAACACCAAAAAAATGCCTACAGTACTGTACCAAGCTGAACCATTCCACTCAATTGAGACACAGATTTGGAGCAATCCCACAGAAAGAATGATAAACTCCCCCCACATCCTTCCCTCCCTTTTGTTTCACTTTGTACACTTCGTCACCCTGCAGCTTGCAGCTCTGTGGGATTGTGTGCATCTGCCTGTCAAATCACCCTATGACACCAGCAGCAAAAGCAGCAGCAACAGTAGGAGGGGTTCAGCAACGCCCTGTGGCATGAGGCAGTGACCGCCGATTGTTAACAGTCTTGTAAATGCCACCTCACTGGACATGTGGATAATGAAAGCCAATTTGAGGAAGCTGGATTTTATTTTTCTCCGAGACAAACACGGACCTGCTGTATTGTCACAAATCATATTATGCACAGGGGAAAAAAAGGTACAGCCAACAGCTTTGAGACGGGGCTAATATCCAGACATTCATCATGTCAGTCATCTGTCTGTTAACCCCCAAAATAACCAACACTATCCTCCACTGTCTGTTTGCCAGCTTATTTAGCTCCTCAGCTGTGTTTTGTTTTGAGTAGCATTGAGTTCATCTTGTGCGAAAATGTCATTTTGTGTGAGTCAGCTTTGGCAGGTGCGTGGGATTGACACATACTGTAAGTCTCTGCCTCACGGTGTCATGGGTTTCAAGAGGTGTGCTCCTCTATGCGGACAGAAATGTGTTGGACACAAGCTCCACACGCAAACACGACTGCTCGCTTCTTTCACCTGCCAGCATGGCTCAGGCACAGTGTGCACATGCTTGCATGCGCACACCCACACAAATATACACACGTACAAAAGACTGGTTCTCTTTCCTTCGGCTGAATCAGATTTTAAAGGGAAAAAGCCACAGAGGATTGCTTACAGGCTCTTTTCAGGCTAACAATGTAAATGCATGTTTGTCACAGTGGTGGTTGAGATGTCTATAAGGGGTTGGCCATAAAAAAGCAAACTCTGCACAAAAGCGTGGAAATGTTTCATACGATGATTTCAGTTACTATGATGAGGTACATTCTGTCTTGTGTTTGGGAAGAGCAGGAAAAGAAGACACATTCAGTGGAGCGCCTTAAGCTCACACATTTACCTAAAAGCTTAAGACGACATCGCTGGCCACCTATTAGCCAATCACATGCTCAAGATGACCTACTTAAGTTCTAATGGAGCATCACAATCATACTGTTTTTGTTTCCTTGCCAAAGCCAACCTGGAAGTTGTAATATATTGAATAGCTATGAAGGGGCAACTCTGCTGTCGGCAATCTCACTCAAGGTCTGTAGGAAATGTCATTACTTCTCACTTGATTTACACCAGTGAACATGTCCATGATAACTTTATGGTACATGGTGTTGATAGTTTCAGGTTCTCTTCACTAGAGCATGATGTCAATATTTTGTGATTTGACATCATATTTAGAGGAAAAGACCCCCGGTGTGACTGACAACTGGTCTTGTTCTATCGGTCCCAAAACCTCAACTGGCCAAAGCAGATTCTTATGGTTGACATCATGACTTGTTGCCTCTCGGTCAGAACGAGGCAGAAAGGAGATTTAAGAATGTATCTCAGAATCGACTCTACTGGTTACAGAGAATGGTCCAAAAAAGAAAAATACCCAGTAAGCAGCAGTTCTCTGGGTGAAAATGTCCTGTTGATACCAGAGGTCAGAGGGGATGACCAGACTTGTTACACTTGTTTCAACCAAGATATGCAGAGCCGATGAGCTAAAGCAGCATGACACCACATTCTGGACACTTTACTTGGTTAACAGGTGACCAGTTAGTTTACTTAAAGCTCCGGTGAGTAACCTTGAGTGATTTTTGTTGTTGTTAGTATTACTCTTCTGTCTTTGTTTGGCCATTAGATACTGTAGATAGATACTTTATTCTTGAGTGCACCCAAATTTATTTAGTAATTTCATTAGAACAGAAATGATGTAACATTAGCTGTTTGCTGTGTCCATGTGAAAACAGGCTCTGTCAGGAAAAACTATCAGACCTGACTGAGAGGCAGTCTCCAGCAGGGACAAGAAGCATTTAACCCTTCAAGCTGCTGAACAACTTTTTCCAGCAGCAGGAATTACTTCCGAATCCACTTTCTGTCGAGGCTTCTTTGTGTTTTCAGTCACACTCCAACCTGTTTGCGTTCATCTCGATTTAATATTTCAATGTTGATGTTGTCTTTGTCTGTCTTGACAAATAATGAACCACTTCCTGCTCAAAACCCTGCGATACACGAGAAACACAGAAAGTCATAAAGGAGCTGATAGAAGCATTCGACAATCGTTTGAATTTAATGGTCACTGAAAGTTGAAAGTGAAGCTACTACAGCTTTGCGTTGTGCACGTGAACAAGGATACAATCAGAGACGAAGGAAAGTGAGCCGAAGGTCCAACGCCGTGGTGCGAGGGAGACTGGGATGTAAAGATGGGTGGGTTAATAAAACATGCTTCATTTGCTGATGAAGTCTTGATGCAGGAGTGGGCAGTCTTGCTTTAAGACATGTGATCTGGCTCACTCTCAGCTCTCTCTCTCTCTTTCCAGCTGGGCTACAATGTAATACACACACACACACACACACACACACTCGCTCACTCACACACTTGCTCGCTCTTCCTCTCTGACACAGACTCTACTTAGTGCGCTGGAGCGAGGCACTGAGGCTCACACTAACACTACAGCTTCTCAATAGGGGGAAGCAGCCAAGAGCAGACAGAGCAGTCATTCCGCTGGAGCCTTCCGCCGCACGCGTGAGAAAGAGACGAGAAGTGAGGAGGGGTAAATCAGCTCCCTGTCATCACAGCATAGGAGTTCCACTGACGGAGGAGAGAGACAGGACTTTAAAGGGAGGAGAGGAGAAGAGATGTTGCACTTGTGTGGCTGATACAGCAGTGACATGATCAGCCTCCCCTTCCCTCCAACCCTGACCACTTTGTGACAAAGATTCCTGGGTGCTTTGCCTTTGGTGACTGCCAAGGATTAAGAGACATAAAGGAAGTGAGCAGCAGGAGTACACAGGAGGGAATATTGAGGGGAAAAGAGCAACGTTTTTAGCTGCTTTCTTCTTATGTGCTGCGCTGTTGTACTGGAATTTCAGCAGGAATCTCTGGCTCCAAACTATGGATGGATTTACCACAGAAGAGTGAGTCTGCTGTGCAGACAGGCAGGCAGTGATTCTGACTGAGCCTCTTTTTTCCACTCTCCTGAACACTCAGGTAAGGGTGTGGGACTTTCGAGGAACATTGGATCTCCACTGTTTGGAATTAGAGTGGGTGGGGTTCATGAGGAGGTGCATGTAGACAACTTCATCTTCTTTTCACAGTGTTTTGGTTTGAAAGTCAGGTCAGTTGTCTTAATCTGTTGATGCATTCTGTGTTATTTATTATATTTTCCATCTCTCTTATTGTGTGGTTCTATAGCTGTTGCCCAGAAAAAAAATGAGTTTATTTCATTTGATCTCAGAGATGCATTTTGCAAGTAAATATAGAAAAATGTGTCAATAACCAGGATCAAAGACTTGAAAATTTTAATAAAATATGGAAAAACTACTGTTATTGAACCATCCATATTGGAAAACACAGTGAAACAACCATATTGTCTCAACTGCATTTTATATCATATAATTATCTTTTATATTTTAATAGCTGTAAGGTGTCTGAAACTGTGTTTGTGGAATGAAAACATTCCCAGTTTTGGGATCAATAAAGTCTATCTAGCTACCTATATATAATTATACATATATATATTTCGCATTTTAAGTTTCAGAAATGTTTGAACACAGTCAATAAGTTGCATTCATCCTGCAGTTACAGCCTTGTTTGTATTAGACACTGGCAGGTACATTTTGGGAGAGTTATTCCTAAGTTCCCTCAGAAAATAAAGGGCAGGAAACAAAATGAGTGTAGTTTAGTTGGTTTGTTAGATCGTAGCAGTGAAAGCAGGTGCCTGGTCAGTTTGTGCAGCACCTGCAGGCGTGTCCGCTCAGAGGAAACCGCTGGATCTCACTATTACGCACACGGGAGTAACTCTCCTATTTTTACAAACCTGTGAGGAGCAGCGTTGAAATGTCGCTCACGTGGAAAACACGACGCCTCACTTCTTCTCTTTTCCTAAAAGCGGCTCTCTTCTTTTTTATTTCTGGGTTGATGTTTTTAAAATGACTCTCATGCATGCGTGGATTCACGCTGGCTCGGTTTTAATCAAAGTCTCCCCTTGCGTCTTTTCACCCTCCTCTCCATTAAAACGCTGCTGGTGAGAACCACGTATTATTTTCAGCAAGACTGCGTTTCCTTTACGCGCGGTGGAGCTCACGCAGGCTCTGTGTGTTTTAATATGCAGTCAACACACACACACACACACAGAAGCTCAGTGAATTCTTCTTATTGCGTGGTGAAAGAACAGGAGTGAGGAAACATTTCCAAGAGGAGGGATTTCACATTTATTTCACAAAAACTGTGGATTATGTTGGATTTGGTGCAGAGGTGCGGGGGATTTGCAACGTGCTGTTCATAATTAGATGCGTAATTTTCGCTGAATTTTAATCAGCGCCAATGTCACTGAGGGTGCGGATGAAAACATGGGTGATATTTAGTTATGAATTTCTAATCCCATATGAACAGATGTTGCAGGAAATGATAAACACCTAGTGAATTTGAGCAAACAAGCTCTGTCTTTCTCTCTCTCTCTCTCCAGTTCTTTGTGGAAGAATTGGACACATTGCACACATTGACTGTACTGACTTTCTTTAAATGTCAAGCTCTTTTTTAATCAAACTTTCGTTTTCTTTTTATTCTCTTGTGTTGAAAACCATGGCAGAATCAAAAGTAAAGGTGGAGACCTTTAGTACATTTTTCTTTTCATACAAACATTTATTGGACAAAATGTACTTTTTTTGATGACCTCTTTTGTGTATTTACTACTTAGTTTATAGAGCCAGACCAAAAGTCAAAAAACTGGTATCATATATTGGGTATTTGCTGCCCTGATTTCTAAAGATCGGCTTAGGTTGTGGAAAAACAGTCGGGGAATGCATCAGCAATGCCAACCAACTGCTGTTTATATCTGCAATAAAGTTATATGTGGACTTTAGATACCTGGAAATATTTGAAGGCACAGTAAAGGACTGCAACTAACAATTATTTTCACAATCGATTACTCTTTCTATTATCTTCTTCATTAATGGCTTGGTCCATGAAATTTCAGAAAAGTTGAAAAATGACAACTGATGTTTCCTAGTCCTTCAAATTACAATGTTCTTATGTCTCGTTTTGTCCAAAAACCAAAATCCTTACAATAATAAATATAATTGTTGCAGCCCTAAAGGACAGTGTAGCTTACCTTGGCAAATGTGCAATTCTCCCCAGCATGTGTTGTTGTTGTTATTGGTATGTTTATGTAACATCCACCTGCTGAGATTAGAAATTAAACTACAGCAACATTCTGGCACATTTATGTATAAATGTTCATTGATGTGCACTCTCCCTACTTACAGTATAAACACAATAGGATTAAATCTCAATGAAAAGTGAACAAATATAAAATGAGTGCACTCAAAGCCTGTTTGGGATTTCATATAGTGAATAAATGCGTTTGTTAAACCTAATCCTTAGTCCACAAATTACATTTCCCAAATGACCAAAAACTGTCTCGCCGATGTGGACATGCAGTTTTTTAAAAGACCTATAGTAGATATAGTTTGTTTTCAGAAATGTCACTGATGAGGTTAAAGTTCCCTCTTTGGGCTTTTTCTGAACAGAGACTGAGGTGATAATAAAAAGCTCATGAAGGCGTGTCTCCATGTGAGCACGGAATTAATCCGCAAATACACTGTATGTGGGTGTGTGCTTACTTGTATTTGTCACCTCTTTAGGACATTTTCTGACATAAACAGGACCAGTAGTCCTCATGGAGTCCAAAAACCTGGACCTAATGAAGCAGAACCTCTTATCTGAGGAACTGGTTATGGTTCAGGGTTAGTTTAAGCTCTGTGTGTGTGTGTGGGGTCACATTCAGCTCTGCAGTGATACTGTAAGTGGCTCTTGTTTTTTTGTGAAAAGCAATTAAGGCTTGTTTTAAAATGATCAGACTGACAAACAAACCACAGCCTGTTTTGTTTTAGTTTTTTTTCCTCCAGCATTTCCTGATCTGTTGTTTTGGTGCGTGTCGTCTTAACACTGCAATCGTTTTCGACAAGGTAGATATTGACAAGTGTTTCATCACTTCTTTGTCTTGAATCAGCTCAGTTGTTTTGTTTTTTTTCCCCCCAGCATATTTTTCATTTTAATTCCTTTGTTGTTATTTGGAAGAAATTCTCAAGCAAGTGCATGTAAACAAATTGGCGCTACAGTATGTTGGTGTAAATGTTTCCACAGATGCCACAGCGTTTCAGAGGAAGCGTCAGTCTCCACTACATGTGTCTGTCCTTATAGTTCGACATGCTTAACTGAACGCAGTGGGTTGGATGTAACTGTGTTCCTGTCCTCCTCTTGTTTCCTGCCCCTCCTGCTGTGTGTCGTCCCGCAGACTCAGCCTCACCATGTCCTGGTTGCTGGCCATGTGGATTAGCCTCGGCTTCCTGCTGCTGTGCCAGGCCACCCTCTACCAGACCATCCAGCAGCACCACGTGGCCCGGCCCGGCCGCACAGACATTCTCACCCTGGGTAAGTGTTGCCTCTTTTGACGGATTGCAGCTTCACGGGAACCAGCTGTGACAGTGCAAGACAGAATCATATGACACAGTGCTGCAGTGTGTTGTGGTGACTCACCATCCTAAATTTTGTGTTATGCTTAACGTGTGCGTTACTTTCTAGTAACATTCCCATCAATCAATTATTATCATAAAAATAAACAACATTTTTAAGGTTGATTTTGCGCCTAAAGAAACCAGTTAGTTGTTTTACAAAGTGTGTTGACACAATGCACTCATATTTTAGCAATATACACTCACCTGCCACTTTATTAGGAACAGAGGGCATTTAATTCAGTGTCAGGAGTGGCTTCAAGGTTCCACATGTGCGTTTGTTGCAAGTCAGTGGTTACTGGAGTTACTGTTGCCTTCTTATATTTAAAACCAGCCTGGTCATTCTCCACTGGCATTAACAAGGTGTTTTTTGACAACTCTCTGTAAACCCTAGTGATAGTTATGTGTGAAAATCTAAGTAACAGCTGTATTTGAAATACCAACCAATCCAGGCCATTCAAAAATCAGTGAAGTTGTCTTTTCTTCCTCATTCTGATGCTCAGTTTGAACTTCAGCCTTGTCTTAACCAAGTCTCCATGACTAAATGCACTGAGTTGTTGACATGTGATTGGCTGATTAGATAATTGTGTTAACACAGACTTAAAGAGGTGTACCTAATAAAGTGGCTGAAAAGTGGTGAGCGCATATCGACACGCTTTGTTATGTTGCTCCTGGGAAAAAACGTATACTGTTATTGAATTACTGCCCAGCCTTCATCCAGTCGGGTCTGCTGAAGGACTGAGTATAAGGCTGAATGAACTGAGCTTGTTTTTAAACCTGGAAGGCCTGTTAAATGAATTCCTGTCCAACTCTAGCAGGTAGGCATATAATTCTGTGTGCAGTGAAGAATTCTGGACAGTTGCAACCCTGAATTTTGCTGGCAGACTTTCAGGAGTGTAGAAAGGAAAAAAAAAAAAAACTTTTCTGTGCTGGTTTCCAGGGGAGCTTTGATCACCATGGCTTAGATGGAAATGACAATTATGTTTCCAACTTTTTGCTCTGGAAACGTTATGCAATTAAGCTTGATGCCTTCTGCACTGTAGGGGCAGGAGGGGAGGGCAAACGCTGAGGCGGCTCTAATTCTCTGATTATAGAAAAGCTTACCAGTGTTGCCTATGGTGTATGTGGGAGTGTAAAGTTTTATTTTCCTTTTTTTTTTTCCAGCAAAGCAATGGCTTTCTTTAAGCTTTTAACAATGATGGTGACTCCCATGCTGAACCGCTCGTGCTCCGCGGAGGCAAAGCAGCTTTGACACACTGATGCTATCGTTTGCTGTGTGTGCGCGTATGTGTCAAGCTAAGGATGATAATTGAAGCACAGCAGGAGGAGGAAAAAGAAAAAGTAGTTTATGTTGAGCACCTCAGGTGACATGTCACCTAACTTTTGTTTCATGGAACAACTAACGCATGAAAACCAAAGCTACGATCGAAAGTTCTCAAAGTCTTCCAGTGCCGTTAATCGGAACAAGAGCGACAGAAAGCTCTGACTGAATTTTTTAAAAGCTATCTTCCAGTTTTCTTGGTTTATTTTTTGTCTTATATTTTTTTCTTTTTTTTTGATTGCTTAGCGAGTCAAGCTTGGTGCCAAAGATATACAGGGATGTGCAAAGCTCAGTAAGTGTCTTCTGAATAATACAGTGGTCCCAAAGGAGATGAAGGGGAAAAAATAGTCCCCCCCCCCACTCTAAATCTAACCACCAGAGTCACGGCTGATGGTTCTTATCAAGGTTTTCCTGCCAGACACATCAGCTCTCACACTAGCTGCGTACAACGCCTCAGACGGATCGCACAGATGCACCGGCACATTCCCAAAGCACTTTTCTCACTGACGACATTATGGCATGGCACTTTTTACCAACGCGTCAAGGACACAGGAGCTGATGTACGTTCACATCAGGACACATCAACCAAACTTTTTTTTTGTCTAAACCTATTTCTGTAATTGGACCATGGACTGTGTACGAAGAGTAGACGTAGTCTTCCTGTTTGCAGGGTGAGTCTTAGTACGAATTCATTGAAAGGCCACCAGGTGGCGACGCCACTGGTTGCTAAAAGAGCTCCGTTTGAATGGAGTAAATGGTAACAGATGGTAGTTTCACCTCCTCTCCAGTAGAGTATGAGTTTTGTAAATTATGTTTCTGTTTAGAGGAAAAATGCTGATAAAACACTGTTCCTGAAAGTCCAGTTTCAATCCTAACATGGGCTATATGCACAGTAGTTTAGTTTACAAACTGGATTAAATGAATCTTCCTCCATTGTTCAGTCTAATCTTACCAATATTCCAACCTCCCAAATCATAAATATTATGCAAACATCTTAGCATATAACCATTAAAAAGGATGCTGACCATTTCAATTGAATCTTGAGTGGTTTGTTCAACTTAGTCACACTTTTTGTGTTCCAGGTCAAAAAAGACTGCCATAGCAAATGAATGGGTAGGACCTTATTACTTTCATTCAACACATAGAAAACATTTTTCTTGCACACATTCACTCACCCACACGTCTACAGCCCCAGTTTCCACACCCTCTACATCCATGGTTCTAACCTGTGGGACATGTACCACCACTGGTACGTGAGCTTCCTCTGTAGGGCCTTGTAGGAAAATTAGAAATGCTCTTCTTCTGTAATTACCGGGGTATGTGATTGGAGTGGAATAAAGCAAGTAACAAGAAATGGGAGGAAGAGGAGGATGAGGAACGAGCAGAATAAATCTGCCTCCTGTGAAAAGTCTGTAGCTGACTTTGCTCGGCTTTTTTACACCACTGTATTTTAACGTTGGTGACAATGGCTTTTTCTTTGTGCCATGCACTTACACACCCTAACCACTAGATGGGTTACAATTTAAAAAAAAGGTATAAGGAAAACACAGTGATGATTTATGGCTTTTGCGTTAACGTAAGAGCAGTTAAAATGCACCGGTGACCGCTGAAATAATGTAGGGTTTAAAGAACACTGGAGGGAGTTTAAACAGTGTTAAACAACACTCCATCTTGTTTAACAACACTCAGATATGCCCATAATATAATTTTATACCCTAGCATTCACATTGAGGCAGTCACTGTGTTACTTCAGCTCCTTGGAAAACTTTTTTCTTTCTTTTTTTAATTAAACAAGCTGTGATGTATGACAGCTATGATTGCAGCTGACAGTCATGTTTCAATGGCATATTTTATGATATTCTACAAGGGGGTGCTCAAAAAAAACCAAACTCTGCTGTTTTTATTATTAGTATTTTCTGGCTGCTGCTTGGTGACTGTACAATTTACTGTATATCCTTTTTTTTAAAGGGAGGATTAAACTGACATCAATCTTACTCAGCCATGGAGTGGCGTTAACTGATTTAACCAGAACTGCTCTCTCAGAAGTGAAACGGTATGATGAATATTTGAATTAGAATTGATTTTATAATTTGAGAAGCTCTCTGGTTTCACTGAGGCCAGAGTCCTCAGATATAAATAGACACGGCTATGTAGGACAGGGTAAAACGGAGACGTCTTCCTGTGAAGAATTCATTGGTTTTCGGGCTTTGCTGTTGACTATAATCAAATGTTGTTTCTGTTTCTACGAGATGATGAAACTGTGTCTGGTATGCTGTCTGCAAATGTAGTTGTGGAATGATTTTTTTTTTTTAAATGAAGCTGTGTTAAAATGTTTAGAATAATGATGGCATGTCTTTAAAAGTATTTCATAGTAAGAACGGCTGATTTCCTGTGTTGTGTGTTTGTGCTGGTATTTTGTTGGGCTGGGCAAAATATTGTTATTATATCAATACTGTGACGTGACACAAGATATTGTCTTAGATTTTAGATATCGTTTTGTGATACTGTCTTTTCCTGGTTCTAAAGAGTGTTGCAGTTCAGCAATAACGAAGTATTTAGTCAAATATTATATATCAAATAAAAACTAGGGCTTTACATTTAATTGTTTTGAAAACAAATCACAAGTTGTGGCTATGTAACGTGCAAGTACATACAGTACATGTGGTAAACAATTTGCATTAGAATATGGTTGTAAACATTTGGATGGTATCTTGTGTGGAAATGCCCCATAATTTTAAAAAAAAAAAATACATAACAAAGTGAATAGTAAAGTGAAACTTGACCTTGTATCACAAATCAATTCACAATCAAATAAAAACTGATTTAAAATCCATAAAACTGATAAAACTGAAGTCTAATTATTTTGTTACAGCAGAATGCAACTATATTTATAGCTAATTTCATTGTAGATATCTCTTAATTAAACATTAAAAAGTCAGAGAAAGAAAGATATTTAAAGTAACAGCTGTATTTGAAGTATTTCAAACAGCTAAAACACAGACATGACTGTTTATAGTGTGGATTTTGATTAAATTCTAGTTCATTTATTATTGTATTTACAAATGACTCTCACTGACACAGGAGTGGAAAACGTTCACAAGCACAGACATACATCAGCATATTTAGAGACATCTATCAGGACATAGCCTAAAGATATTAAGATATCATTTGTAATTCCTAGTATTTTCTAAGAATCCGTGTACTGACAAGTTTTGTTGGATATCGACATGCAGCTCAGCTGACTGACTGTCGTATAAAAACTCAAACACAAATCCACATGGACACAAAACACAGAATGTGGGTTTTGTTGATTTTGGGGACAGAAATCATCCTCAGTGTTTGCGAAATCAGCTCATCTGCCGGCAACTGCGAACTAAACACACAATCTGACGACCGCAACTGTAAGTTTTATTTAATGTTTCTGTGACAAATCGTCGTCGTCACCATGGAGGTGGGGATTGAGTAATGAGAGGCCTGACTGCTCCGTCGGCTCCGTTTCCCCACGAGCCTCTGCTTTGCACGCTCCCCTCTGCACCACGCTCGCGTGGCTGAAGATTGATGGCGGCCTGATTCTGGGCAGCCAATTCTGCTATCTCAAGAAATAATCCACTACATTGACAGATGAGCTGGATGTGACATGACACACACACACACACACACACACACACACACACTCGCCCTACCTGCCAACACAGTGCGCTCCAGTCCGCTGCCACATAAACCAGGCCACTGTTGACAGCACACAACACTGAGCTCCATCACAAGTCAGTAAAAGCACAACTGTCAGTTCACTGCTGCCAGTAGATACACAGAGCACATTTGGTGTCTGTCTCCCATAGCTAAAATGAAAGTGCTCCCTAATGTGATGTCCACTCAGTGTAGTACAGGATTTGTCAATAATTTACCCTGGTGCTGTATTCATTTACCCCTGTTCTTCTGACGTATGCATACAGCAGCCATGTGTATTATGTATCAATACCCAGAGGGGCAGTCTGAATATAACGCTGGCTTTGTTTTGTTATGATGGCATTAACATCCATCCACATAAAATAAAAAAATAATAATAATAAAAAAAATAATAATAATAATAATAAAATAATAATAATAATAATAATAATAAAAAACATCCATCCTCAGTGATCTGACTGCATGTGGATACAGCACTAGGTGCTACCGTTCACAACGTACGATTATAATCACAGTCGATCAATTATTTCATGAATTAATCGAGAGGTTGTTTCGTCCACAAAATGTTCGAAATGTTGGTCCATGTTTCCCAAACCTTGAAATGATGTTGACCTCAAATGTCCAACCAAAACAAAACAAAATTAGTCTGTTTTTTTTTTATGATTGTTGTTGTTATAAAAAGCAAAGAAACCAGAAAATAGCCACATCGAAGAGGGTGAAAATATATATATATATATATATATATATAATAATTAATTGCTGCAGCCCTTTTCACGTCTGTCATGAAAATGGCTTCCCCAAACTCTATTTAATTACACACTGTCATGTCAAAATATTAAGTTTTTAACAGGTGTGTCAATTTTGCAAAAAGAAATCATGTGAAGATCAATGTCAATATCGAGGCAGTGGCTGCTAATTCACATGTGAGCTGTTAGTGTAAAAAAAATACAGTGAATCTGCCGCGGGTCAGGGGACATCAGCTGAGGAGGCGGAGTCTTTTATCCATCCTGACGACAGAGTATGTTCATGCAGCTCAGGAATGTGGACACATTCATCATTAAACCATCGCTGAATGTGTTTATTTTTGGTTTTCTGATCTGGTGCTACTGTATATTCATGAAGGAGTTTGACTCTTCACACCTGATCTGAGACAGATGTTAATTCCAGGTCTGAACTGGGTCTAAGAGTCTCACTCATCTAATAGTACAGCATTCTTCCTGTTACAGCTCCAGCTGTATAAACCTTTTCACACCAGGCTGTTACACTGTGACTGTTGTTTTTCCTCCCAGTCATGATGAGCAGGTAGAACATGTCACTATTTGTCAGTCTTTCTGACAATGATGCAATTTTCGGTGGTGAAAATGATGATATTTTGGTTATGATCTGGACACAAATACAGATTCAAATTATTTAAAAAAACCAACAACATGTAAGACATGTAATTCAGTTAAATTCAACATTTAAAATTAACTTTATTAGTTAATTATTTGTGTAAAAGCATCATACACATCATCTGAACATACATCATATCATCATCTCATTATTATTATTATTATTATTATTATAAGAAAAATATATAACATAGGGGATTGGGGTGACAATGGATCAGTGGTCCAGTGAGTAATCTTTCAACCATAAGTTTGAGGGTTTGATCCTGGACTGCACTGTCTTCATGCTGCACATACTGTAGATGTGCTGTATGAATGTGTGATTGAATAGGTGAATGGCAAAACTGTGTTGTTGGCCCTCAAGAGAAGAAAAGCACAATGTAAATACTAACCATTTATTGTCCTTTCATAGTCCTTTTTTATTTATTTTCAGTGACTAACACATAGGGGACATCACATGAGACACTTAAAACAGTGAACACACTCTACATGCACCAATCTTATTAAAATATTAGTATTGCATTGTTATTGAAAGATGTGGACAAAAAAAGACAAAAAGTGAGATTTGTTTTTGTTTTTCATGTAACTCATAAGAAAACAAACTTTAAATAAGAAGAATTGGACATAACAGCATATAAATACCTATAGAATTACTGAAAATGCTAATGCAGCTGTGCTGCTGTTAACATTTTCATCCTTTGATTTGAAATGGCTTTTTACATCTAATCAGAGATGACTGGAAATCATTTAATGAGCTTGTTGTTCAACGTGCCATAAAACTGCCTCAGGGTGGAAAAGTGTCTGAGGTGAAAGAAAACATGTAATTACACGGATAAGCTGAGATGGGTCAAACAAGAGCAGCTGCATGATTGTGCACGAGAGCCTATTTTATAAATATAAGGGTGTATAAGATGAACACAATGTGTCAATGTAGTGTGGTGGTGGAATTTGTTAACTTCATATCTAAGGACTGGAGTTCTCTGAGGAAATATGACCCGTCAGAGACAAATTCAACAAAATCAACAACTACAGTCAAATATCAAGCAGAAAACATGGGAGAAGTACTGCAGGGTCATGTGGTGAGTGCCCACAGGTTGACTTGATGAAAACAGCAGGGACCTAAGTGGGCGTGGTCAACTTAATATAGACCAGGAACAGGAAGTGGGGAACAAATGTGGGTGACCAAAATAAAAGAGGAACAAACACACAAACAATAGGACAGCTGCCTTTTTAGTAAATGAGGAGAAGACTGAAGTCTGCAATACACAAACTGACACACATTTACTATTTACTAATAGTAAAACATTTTTTCCATTATATTCCATTGGATATGTTGTTTATTGAGGTCATCCGATCACAAGTGGACAGTTCTTGTGTGACACACTGAGATTCTTTAAAGGTCCAGTGTTTAAAATGCAGGAGAAATTTTTTTTTTTATTTGGCAAAATTTTAAAATAATTTTACCTCTCTTCGTATAAGTGTACAGTCACCTGATTTGAAGTGTTTTCCATTATCCCAAAATGAGCCTTTTATAATTATATGTTAGCCCACAATGGACAAACTAATCAGCTTTTAAAATTTTGATGCTAACTTAAAGCTATATGTATGGTTTTTTTTAACACATTGCTGCAACGTTTCCAACAAATCTTGCTAAATCTTACACCCTGTATCCTTGAACAATGTGTACAGGGGCCTAAAGGACTGGAGGAAGTAAAAATATTTAAGCAATTTTACAAATTTGTGTAAGCTTGTTTTGACCAAGTTAAGAAATCTAGAAATCTGTTTTGTTTTGGTTTATTTTCCACTTGATGCCCCCAGAGGTTCATTCTGGTGTCTGCTGTGAACATGTGGTATAAGTAACCCAAGATGGAGGTATGAACAAATACAGAGTTCTAACATTGGGTTTTATTTCCACCTTTTTCAAACTTTTCATTTCAGTAGTGAGTGACGGCTACTTTGCTGCTCTGCTTGCGTCTCACGCAGCGCTGTTGTTCACACAGGTAGCAAACCTGCTGTGTACCTGCTGCGAAGCTGCTTCTACATTTTACATTTGAAAATGATCATGCAAATACATTTTTAAAACCTGTCAATGCTCCTCTGGACTCTTCAATATGAAACTGTGCAGCCGTCTGTTCCATTGCCAGTATTTCCCAGTCTTTGTTGGGCAAAAAAAATAAACCATAAATGGAGTCAGGGAACTAAAAAAACTAAGTGTTTTTATTTTGAAACTGGTACAGGATGTGTTGTATTTGTGACATAATGTGACTGAAACTGTCTATTTTGGTTTAAAATGCACATGGCTCACAGGAAAATATGAGTTAGTTAAGTATGAGTTAGATTTCCAAAAAAAGATTCACATGTAATGATGGAAAAACAAGATTTTCTGCGACACATGCGCTGCTATTACACACCTTATAGGCAGAAACACACAAGTGCCTCTTCTTTAAGCATCTTCTTCTGTGGAGGTGTGAGCTTTCACAGTGAGGATGACACATCCATCCACACTGACAGCAGGAACAGTACAGTTGTGTTTTGCCATTAAATCTAATGGCATGAGAATTAATGGTGAAATAATAGCCAATTAAATTACAGTCACTCAAATGGATTACATATTAATCGTTATTTTGTCAAGTGGATGATAATATGTTGTTTGATTAGGTCGGTTGCAATGACCTACTGCCCTGATATTTTCATGGGGCCATATACTGTATCACTGTTTATGTTATTCACCACTAATATCTGAAATGGCCAAATGTGTGGCAGCTATACTAAACTGTATGCTGATGAACATCGTGAATTCTATATGACGGGAATTTAATTGGAAAGATTCATGCTGTAAACATGATGTACACACATCTGGCCTTTTTGCCAACAGAGGATCTGAAATCCTATAATCTACCTCCACTTGGGATTATAATTGCTCTGAAAAGTGTGGGATTAGCCTCGAGAGCTCATCAGTGCCAAGCGAGCTCTCTTTCACTCGCTCTCTCCCTCTGTCCTTTGAGGTAATGAAAGCAACCTTTAAAAAAAAAAAAAACTGGACAATAACTGCCTGATCATTCAGGTGCTGAGGAGCCATCGTTTCACGCCCGGCCTCCTCCCCTCCACCCTCCCCCTCTCTCTCTCCGCCCTGTCTCCCTCCCTTCATCTCCTCGTCTCTATCGGCCTCTCAGACGATTTGTCATGGATCAGATGAGACAATTTGTCATGGATTAGTGCACTTAAATGTCTGTGTGATAGTGGAAGCAGTCACTGGAAAAGCTTAGGAATCCTATTACACTGCGTTTTATGGCCAGTGAGAGGAGGAAGAGGAGTGGAGGTTGAATTGGCATGAGAACCATTCCTTGACTTTTTTACTTCACACAAAATCAGATGTTCCCTCAAGACTTCTTTATTCACCACTTGCTGCATATGCACAGTATCCTCTACTGAATTTGAATTGTTCACTTTAACCTGTCAAGTACACTGTTATTATGCCATTTAGTTTTAGACATATTTCAGTTATCTGAGATGTTTTTGTTTTAGGTTGACTTAATGCAATTAAAAAGCCTTACTTACAAACGGGTTCGTGACCAAATGCAATAAGCAAAAGTGATTTTAGGTGACATGGGCTAGCATCCAAAAGACTTAAATCAGGTCAGTGGAATTTTTTGATCACAACACATAACTATTATAAACTTGTTTTCTTGCCGAGTCAAGGCAAGATGGCGTCATTACTACAGAGGAAAAAAATCAAGAAACAAGGCTGATGAAATGACATTAGATCAGACCTGGGCATTATACGGCCCGCGGGCCATATGTGGCCCTTTCACCCTCTTTGACTGGCCCGCGTGAGGTTAATTAGGAATAATAAACATAAATAAGTGCACCTAATGTTTCCTGAGTTTCCCATACACTGATCGATGCATGGTGACAGAATCAACGCTCGTATATAATAATGTTCCGTTCATCAATCTCCCTGCCTCGCAGCTCTCTCTCTCTCTTTTACACACACACAGATCAGCTGATTTGTCGGCTCCTTCTATCCACACAAATGTGCAGCTTATATCAAATGACCACACTAAGAACAGTGTCAACATGATCTCCCTCCCTGTTTATTATCTTATTATCTAAACAGCAAAGCTCTGTCACCCTTGTATGTAAAGTCACTGGTCAAAGATTCGCACCGCATCCGTTGGCGTTAGTGTGTGTGAGTGTGTGTGAGTGCGCAGATGCGTGCCGCGTGGATGGCAGCTGTTGGTGGTGCAAGACAGTGGTGTAGTCTACGTGACACGCATGTATACCCACTGGCAAAGCTCCAGGATTTCCGTATACCCACTTAAAAATGTGCAAAGATCCATAAGTATATAGTTTTGTGACAGAACTTCAACTTCGGTGATTTTGTTTTGCAAATACGGGGTTAATAACTGCAATAAAATACATTTTGCAGGGGAATGCGTCTCCTCTTTTTTACCCACTACAATAAACTATACTACACCACTGGTGTAAGATAATATACTACAGGACACCACAGTATAGTATAGTAGTGTTCATTATTCAGAAGAATAGTTTCTTATTTTCAATAGTTAGTAATAATTGAATAAATTCTCCCTTGCCATTAATTTTGTTCATTGTGTGTTTGTATGCCACCCAATTTATACCAAAACAATACAATTTACTGCTCTTTAAAAAAACATAAAATGAATACTGAGCAGAATTTAATGTAGCCCGTCCGGTCCGGCCCTCAGCAATATTTAAAGTATCTCCTGTGGCCCCTTGGGGAAAATAATTGCCCACCCCTGGATTAGATGGACAGCCTCAAACACATGCACACTCCAGTGTTGCCATTCATACATTCAAACCCATTCACACATTTAGTATACCATACCATATATGCAGTGCTCTTTTTCTGTCACACATTTCTTCTCACCCATTCACAGTCTGCCAGCTCAGATGCCAAGAGCAATTTGGGGATAAGTGTCTTGCCCAAGGACACATTAGAATGCAGACAAGATGAGATGGGGATCGAACTGCCTTTCCATTGAAATATGACCCGCTCTCTGTACTGATCCGAAGCTGACTTATTCAACCCAGAAGTTTTTTACTTTTAGACATAGGTAAATAAGCAGACTTTCCTTCACTTGCTGAGAAGCTTGGATTCTTATGACAGGCTGATTTAGCTGCAGCCAAAGGTTGGTTTGAGGACTGCCACTTTGAAGCCTTAAGTGTAGTATTTTGATGAGCACATGTTAGTTTTTGGATCATAGTTTGAGAGACTGTATTTGAAAGAGCAGTACTAGCTGGAAGGTGCACCCAGTGTCACTGTCTTTATATGTGCTGTGCTTTTTCATCTAATAAACTTTAAATGGAATCATGATTTACAAAATGGGCATCATGCTGTATTGAAGAAGACTCAAAAGGAGAGATGGAGACCATAAACTCCTCAGGGAAATGTTTATTTGAATTTACAAATCAGCTGAGAAGTAGGATGAATTCTCTGACGACTTGCTTTGGAAGCAAACAGTGGAGTCGCCCCCTGATGGCCATTCAAGAGAACACATGTTTCTTAGCTTCACTTTCCAGACTTGGCGACTTTTTAGACATATTTTTACATCCATGGCTGTAGGTAGCTGGTATGAGCGAATGCTTTCAAAATATGCTACTGTAACATATAAAATTAGTTTAAATAAACTTTTATAACAACTGTAACTATTTAGCCAGACACGCTAACACTTACACGCTTATTAATGAGCAGACAAATACAATTTTAAAGTCATTACACTTTTGCTTGTGTGATTTTTGCACCTTTAAAAGGCCAGAACCTATGCCACTGTTCCAAAGACACAGATTTTTAGCATCTTTTAAAAACATCATCTTGGCTGTAGAACTGCAGATTAATCGATTGATAGTAATTTGTTTTGATAATCAATACAATTGGTTAAAGTAGTTATTTGAACATCTTATATGTGAGTATTTACTAGTGCCTTTGCTCTATAACAAAAAAAAAAACATTAAAACTGATCTTAATTTTAGTTTGTGGACATTTTCAGAAAATCATCCTTCCCAGGTTTGGGAAACACTGGCATACATTTCTAACATTTTGTGGAACACCATTTTCAATCATTGAGAAAATGATTGATAGGTTAAATAATTGTTAGCTGTCATGTTTAGCATGTTAAGCTGTGATTGGGGCTGGGGTTTAAATAAACTGTTAATTACAGCAGCCAACAAGTCACCCAGTGAGAAACAACCTCTGTTTTTCCTCACAGTTTTCTATTCTCTCTGATTCCCTCTCACCTGTGGCAGTATAGACATGTCATTAGTGTTTATTTACTCCACGGCCTTCCTCGTCACAAGACACTTTAAGTGAATGCACTCTGCAGTGTTATCTCTATAATTCCCTGAGTGCAGGTAGACGGTCACAGATTAGATCCCACTCCAGTCTGATCTGGGGTAATTATGTCAGGCAGAGCACACAGGTGCTGTTTACAACAGGTGGCTCATTTCCCTCCATGATTTTTTAATAAATTGAAGAGCATCATAATAGACAAACCAGTTGAACAGCGCAAAGTGTGTCCAAACAACCAATCTGCCCTGCAGCATGTTGAAACACATGTTTAAACGGCATATGTGCTTAAAACCACTGTACTTTGTGTATTTTATTCAGGCTCTCCCTGTGTCTGTGTTGGTTCAAGTGCTTTCTTTCACATTCTGCAGACCAGAGCTGTGACTGTTTGTAGTGAAGCCTGTGAATCTGATGACCGTCATTCAGTGGAGCCACCATTGCTGTGGTGGCAATTTCACACAGGGAATCACTGCCTGCTACTGTTTACTGACAACAACAGCAGGTTGGAGAGTCAGACTAAGCAGTGGCCGCCCCAGTACTGGAATGAGTACACTATGATTATGATGGGTGACCATAACATTTGGCAAGTTTTAAATAATGGTTAGACAACTGTAATGGCAATAGCCACAAAATACAAAAAGAAAGGATGATTCAATTCAACAGAATCAATGAAGAGTTTGAATTTGTTTTTATTTTCATACAGTATATTAGTGCAATGAATTACATAGGCAACCCCCCACTCTGTTCACTATGTACATAATATTGCATGTTCATATTCTCTATTTTTATAGTGTTATGCATGTTTACTATATATTTTATTTACTACTGTATCTGTGCTCCTGTAAATTTCTAACTGTGGGACTTAAAAATAAGAATTATCTCAATTACAAATCATTAATTAATATACAATACAAACAACCTTATAACCCCCCCCCCCCAACATTTTAGTCAAGAGTACATGTTTTAAATAACAACTTGCCAAACATCTCCTGTAAAGATTTATTTACCAGATGAAGGTGATATTAGGTGTTAATTAGTCGCTACGTTTTATGTTTTGATTTGTAACTTCTTCAGAGTGTAGCCTACGTCTTTAACCATTCAGAAGTGGCTCGACTCCCACTGCAACCCACAAAGCATAAACAATATACCTTTCAGAAGAATAGATGGATAAACAAAGCATTAAAAAGTCACTGTATCATATATCATCATCTTCTTTATTCAGACTATATCTTATGCAGCTTCTTTATCACATCTTGGCCCCTGAAGCCCTTTACTACTGGCACGGAAGTGAAATTGCTCGCTTGTGCTAATGGAGCAGAGACGCTGCCAGATAATTGTGATGCAGTGAAGCAACCTCATGGCATCTTTTAAAACCACTGCAGGGGACAAATGTTACTCAGTGAGTGTTTTGTTTGCAGTTTTCTCCAGCAACTCATTTGCCCAGTGGCAGTCAAATTAGGCTGTCTTAATCATGCCACTAATATACTATCCAAAGCAATTCACTGCTGTTTTGTTGAAATCACCTTTTTCTTTGTGGAGATATCTAAGAAGAGTGTTTCCATGAAACACAAACTATTTTTGGCACTATTTCCTCATCGCAATTCAGGGAGAAACAGCCAGCCAACAAAAACCAAAGAAAACATGTTGAGCTTCATTGGCTTGTTCATACAGCTGTTCTTTTTTTCCCCGAGTGCCAGAAACAAGTGAATGTTTGTTTTCTGGCTTCATGAAGGATTGAAATTATTTGTTGTTAGAGTTATGTGTTTTAGTGTCATGTGGTTTTGCTAAATATTTTATATCAAAATGGATATATGTAGAATACATACAACAGTGACCTTCAATAATTAAAATTTTAACTGTTGAGCTGCAAGGATTCATCAAGTATGCAGCTCCCTGATTTTTTGCGTTTCTTAAATGTGAATATTTTCTGTATTATTTAATTTTTTGCTCCATATAACAAGGATATTAAATGGAAAAAAAAAACCCAACTAATTAAGAAAAGGATTGACAGATTAATCATTTATTAAAATAATTACTTGCAGAGATAGTTTGCTGCAATCCAAATCAAAACAATATAGATCATGTTTTTGTCTAAAGCACAGAACGAGCTACACTTATACCCAGTGTTATACTGTTTATACTGTTTAGTTTATAAAGTTTAGTTACAACAGTGGGACATTGTAGGTGAAAGTGTGTCTGCTCTAGAGAAGCAGCAGTGGAGAATTAGCACATGACGAGAGGAGATGAGAAAGTGACAGTCAAATATGTACTAGTGCTGTAAACAGTTTGGTGGAAGCTCCCTGTTTGTTTCCCAGTCTAGGAGAAAAATATCGACACGAGCATATCTGTCTGCAACGTTCTCTCTGCTTTTAGCTGTTGATATTTTAATACATTTCCGCTTCAGACGCTCACTTATCATATCCCCTGATTTAGACGTTTTTGAGAGGGGTAGTAAGGCTTTTCAGGTGTAACAGGAACAGTCCAGCATTTCTCATCCACAGCTGCAGCCCGTTGGGTTTGCAGCTGTGTTATTGGGTGATTGGCAGTTGGTGGCACAATGGACCAAAACAAAATATAAACTTGTTTTGGCCACAAATGAAAACTTAAATTGTGAATAAACTTGGTAGAGCCAGTCATCTTTCAAATGGAAAGTTGTGTGTTTGATTCTTTAGGCAAGACTCCTAACCCCACATTGTTCCTGATGGCTGTGCCGGCAGCCAAGTGTGTGAAAGGTGTATAAAAGATATGTGATAGAAATGAATGGTGTCATTGGGTGAATGGCAAAACTGTAGTGTAAAGTGGTCATCAAGACAAGAAAAGAGCTACATAAATATAGGTCATTCACCGTTTACTATTGTTGTCACTGACATTTTATGATTGAGTTTATTGAATTTCTTAGATGTTGGACCCTCAACAATGGACCACATTTGAAAACACCGAGAACAACAACAACAACAACAAGGTCAGGAAATCACTGCTGAGACGCCAAGGGTAAAAGAGGGAAGGAGAAGAAAAAAGGAGCAATGATGCAACATTATGGATGCTCACTGCTGTAAAACACTGTGAAAAACTACAATAATAATGATGCTATCAAAGACAATAACCATTGTCTCTAAAATATGTCAGTGTTTGTTCACAGCCAGTTTTGTTTGCCCCCAATCAGCCAAAGCAAACACAGCTTCAGGCTTAATTCCTCTTTTCTCCTGTCATTCTGTTCCTCTAAATTTAAAACAGCCTTAACTTACATACGTTCACAAAACATGCGAAAACCACCCCATCTTTGCACCATCTGCACACTCCAAATAACTTGAAATATAAGATGCATATTAATTCAAGCGGTTGCCAAGGTGACTTACTTTCTCAGTCTTTCGCAGTGAATCATTCATTCTTGACAGAAGCCAAAAATGGATTACAGGGGTTTGGAATTATAGGGAAACAAAAATCCTCTTGCTTAAATATGTCCACACTTGTCAAAGGAATGATTGAAAGTCTGTCTACGTTTTCCAACCAGGCTGCTCCGTCAGCATTAGCTCAGGTCTATTTGTCTTGTCTGGTGTGTCTGAATGAATCTATACAGCCGCTCTGCCGAGGCAGCACAGTATTGTCTTATCAGATCTTCATCTGACAGCGCACGCTCTAATAATGGACCTTAGGTTGAGATGTCACAGTTAGTTGTACGTCACTGCCATGCACACATATAGCGTATGACACCCGAAATGGACACAGCTAAATGCCAGGGTAGACAGGATATCTTGTCTGACTCTGTATCAGCCGCCGTGCTGCGTTTTGCCATGCTTTTTGTATTAAACGTGCCAGTCACTTGTACAGTACATGCTGAGAGTGGGGGACGGACTGTTGGAAATGGAGCAGGACAATTAGTATCCACTGGGCCTGCGATGTATCTTCATTTGCCACAGTATCTGCAGCACATGTCAGGCTCAGTGAACATGGTTCGATGCCCTCATACCTCTCTGTTCTGTGCCTGTTGGACAGCAGAGTGAGAGAATGAAGGATGAGGTGACACCTGTATGTGTCTGTCTGCTGCCTAATGACCCAGCGGAGCTTTTTCCGTCTCGCTCTCTCTCTCTCTCTCTCTCACACACAAACTATCTGCCTCCTCACTGTTATGCTCTTTGTCGTTCTCCCGACATCCCATCTGCCTATTAGCCGCACAGCTCATTTACCTCAGATCTTATGCTTGTTCCTTTACTCACCGACTTCTCTATACATCAGTTTTCTCAGTGGTATTGCCAAAAAAAGACATGTTTAACTTTGGGAAAGCAGGCAGTGAGTATTTGCGAGGAAATATTATTAAGAACTTCAGACTGCCTGACAGGCTATTTTTTTCCCCCCTCGCATCCCAGAGGCTTCACTTGTATTAGCTACTACACTTTCCAGAAAAAAAAGGACCTTTTTGACCTTCTTGCTGTAAGTTTTGTGATTCTGGTTAGAATGAGGATTACTGCCTGCTCTTAAGAACTTGTTCAACTCTTTCCCTGAAGGCATCAATAAAAATATGAGAGTGTACAAGAATATGAGATATAAAGGTGCATTATTGGAAGTGAGCTGATAGGATCGAATACCTTTCCACATGCCATCTGTGATCACAACATCTTTTCCCCGATCCATGTGGATTTCACAGCTCTCAGAGGCATAAACTGCGAGGCATGCATGCATTCTAAGTGCACGCTGGGACTGTACTTTATCATAATGTATTTTTATCTCTGTCCTGATGGAGTTGAATCAACATCAACACCTGTGAGCTCATAAGCTTCTTCATGGAAGTCAAATAAGATCACTGGCTATACTGTTAGAGCTGAGCTTTGGTTTTTGCAGGACATTTACACTCATTCAGAGTGCTATTACTACCATTTCTGTCTTGAATCATAACATACATTCTCAGGATGTTTTATCCAAATCCGTCCATCACTTTTTGAGTTCTCACAGACAAAATATCTTAAGCTCTGTGGTGGAGGTAAAAATAGTATTCTCCTCGGCAAAGGTATTTCAAAAAGTTCTCTGTGTCACCCAGAAAACATCACAGGAGAAAACTGTTCTTGCATTATTTTTCCCAACATAGTCTCCTTTTACGTCAGTGTGCAGTACCGGGTCCACTGATGATCAGTCATCCACACTTTCCTTTCTTCTACAAAGGGATGACTTTGCATCACATGCAGGAAGTGGGATTTCAGTTTGGGAAACAAATATTGCATGTAGCTGAAGGATCTGGTAACACAACTAAGCACATTTTCTGGAACGCTCAAATTGTTCCTTGAAAGAATTCAAAGTCATCCCATTCACAGTGGACATCGGATGCTCAGAAAGGTTGCTGCCTCACCCAGAAAACGTCGCAACAAAAAGGCTGTTCTTGCATCATTTCCCAACATAGCGCCCTCTAACGTGGTCCACCAGTGTTCAAGATTTACTGATCCCTTTTTAGAAGTTCATATTTTCTCCTCAACACCTTCTTCCTTGTATTGGTTTCCCTCTTATGTACTACTTTTCTAAGGACAACAAATATTTAAGTGTTTGTGGACAGCCATATAAGGTTTGATATTACAAATAAGCTCCCAAATGCAATCTCGGCACATTTCTTCCAGGTGAGACCAGGAGCTTTTTGATGCACCCTCACATCATTTGGAGATAAAATGGCCACTGTTTGCTGAGGTTACCTGAAGGTAATCTGTACAGGTTGACTGGCCCAGGAATCTCAGTATATACGCAAAATGATTCTTTATTACAAGCCATTTAGGATTTAACCCTTATTTCTTGCCCTGGTTCTATAATGTGCGTGACTTAAGCACATAATGAAAAGTGCATTTACTGTAAAGCAGAGTGCATGTGCTCTTCTCCCCATCAGGATTGAGGGCTTTAGTTTTGCTCTCAACAAAGACGCAGAGTAACTGTGAGGTGTTTCACTGTAGTGAGAGAAGAAATACCTCTGGCTCACTTACACAGACTGTATTAGCTTTGAGGGTTTGAATCCCCTGTATTGCTAAGCCTTGTGTGGAGCCTGTGATCCCATTTTGACAAAAACTCCACATTCTTCTCCTCTTTCTGGCACAATTAGAGCATCAGGTGCTGATTCTACTGTGAATAAAATACAGTTACAGGTTTTTCTCGACACATGAAGTGAGCTGTGCTACACTGTTTTTCACTTTCACCGAACGTGTTTGAGGCGGAGAACAGTCAGAAATAAACGACGCTCAATTGGTCTCAACACTTACATTAACTACTGTCGCTAACATTATTCATTCACTGTCTTAGTCACTTGAGATGTACTTCCTCACCTTTATCTGCTGCCTGATTGCAGGGTGGATAAGTGCACATGCTGTTACCGTGATTTACAGCAGTGGCTGCTGATTCTTGGAGTTTGTTGGGCTGTGCAGGGAATCGTGTGCAAGCTGTCAGGGCCGACATGCCAGGCTGGGTCTCTCAGCAGCAACACAGTGCTGTAGCGATGTTATTGCAGTTTTGGATGATTCACATTCCCGAGACGGCAGACGGGCAACTAGATTTTATTGTACTATCTTTTTCTTCCTGGCTCCTCAGCAAATATGAAATGGAACAGAATTAACAAAGTATGCATTAAAACTGGTGTAATTTACACTCACTGTCCACTTTATTAGGTACACAGAAGACCTAATACAGTTCAAGTGGCTTTCATTGCCTTCTTGCTGTAGCTCATCTGCTTCAAGGTTCAAAGTGTTGTGTGATCAGATTGAACAGAGGGTTATCAGCAGTTTCTGAAATACTAAGACCCGCCCACCTTCTACCTACAAAGCCACATTCAAATTCACTTAAATAATCACCCTTCCTTCCTTTTCTGGTGCTAATTATTCAGAGCCGGCATGCATGTCCTAAATGCACTGAGCTGTTGGATTGTGCTGATTACATACTAGCAGCAACAAGCAATTAAACAGGTGTACCCAATAAAGTGGCCAGGAACTATACATTGAAGGAGAGGGGAGGAAATGCTAAGAAGCATAGCTGATTATTAGGAAATGTTAGGAAACATCAAAGAATAGGGAGATAAAGAACGCCGGAAGGAACTCTTAAGAGACACGTATCATCAGACATTTAGAATATCAGTCTGCAGGTTGTTCTTTGTACCTCCATTGTCACATCCACTCAGTCAGAATTTCAGGAGCCCTAAATGATTTGTACGTAGCTGTTTTTGTACCACAACAAAAGCTCTTGGGTTGAGATGTGGCGAGCAATCATTTCCACTCAAGCCTCCACTGAGGCATAATAGTGTGTCATATTTTCAGTCTTGAATCGCCTCTGAGATTGTACCTTATCTATTTGATGGCCATGTGTTACATTTGTGTCAGACGACTTCCAGTCAGACAACCCATTCCGTTTCTAAGAGCAGGATATCAGTGTCATTGACAGCCATATCCCATTCACTGCTGTGTGTGTCTCGTTAATTTTACATCGCAGGCTGTTATCCACTGCAGCGTTGTTATTTTCATCGACTTATTTTTAGTTGCTTAGCAGGACAAACTTTACAGTGTCAAATCAATCTTGAAATGAACTGTTGTTCTGGCTCACAAAGACGCCGCAAATAAAGATAAAAGGGACGTGGGAATAAAGTTTATGGCAGCATGTTTGAGGAGGGTTATTGCTTTAGGAGACTTTGCTGTTCCAAGAGAGACTCTGTGCACATTGTAGCTCAATCACAGACAATGTCAACGGTCAGTGTAACATTTTGGCCTTGTCTCTCCCCAACTGCTTAAAATAGACTTGGCTCTGAAATCATTTTATTTCCTACTGAATTTCTGGTGTTGATTTGAAACTATTACATGGTCTTAAAAAATTGCAGCAATTCTGTAGTTGTCAATAAAAGAATTAGCATTTTTGCATGGCCATATTGGTATACTGTGTATCCATAAATATAATTCTGGTATCTATGAAACTGGGTGTATTATAAGTATATTGTTCACCATATTCTGACATTTTATTGACAAATGAATGAATGGATTAATGAAAATAATCAGCAGGTTAAATGATAACCTATAATGAGTTGCAGCTTCCATTGGTCTAAACATTTAATCGTAAACACTAACCTGATAAACAAGGACATTGTTTTTGCTCTTAAATGCTGACAACCATGTTTTTCAGTTTCGACACTTAATCAGGTACACACATCATACAAATACCTGAGGGACTAAGATACTGTGTGCTACTGTGATGCTGGTGATACTGGAGGGTTTTACAGGTTCTTGGGAATAAATCATCCCATTAAGTTTTGAACTGAGTGAGGATGTGTTGCAATCTCTGCAAGGGCATTTGTAATAGGCTGTGATTAAAACATAATTTTCCCTCCCTGCTCAAGCAGGAATGCACTTCTGATACTGTACTATGTTCACACCGAACCTAACGCTGTTTCAGAAATGGAGACATGGAGTTGCAGTTTCAGTATGTGGTCACCTGGAACTTTACACAAGTTCTACTTCAGCCATGGTTCATGGTGAAAAGGAAAAGGAAGAGCCACTTCTTATTTCTTCTCTAAGTACCCAGGTTTCTGGAAATTACATAACTCAAGTAGTAGATGCACATAAAAATGATCCTGTAGTGTGTTCTAGCCACTACAATTCTTCCTATACTGGCATCTCAAAACCAGAAAAAGTAGTTTGTGATACCATACCTAAACCCTAAATATGTTATCATGTGACAAGGATGGTGAGCGATGGCTGTGAATATCTGATACAAACTGTTTTATTATCAACTTAGATTTAGGTAAAAGACTAAAACAATATCAGCATCATAGAAAGTCTAAAGGACAAGTTATACATATAGATATGAAAGACATAAACTGTGGGACCAGTTTCAAAAATATTACGATTTTGGAATGACCAGGAAGGTAATTACTATTGGTGCGTTCCAGTCTTAGCAGGAAGTCAGGCTTTTTAAGTTTGAAGGGCTCGGATTTCCAACTCAGAAAGTTTTTCCAACTTTTCAGGTGGAAAAAAACTCACTGAACTGAAGACTTCACTCCCACTTCCAACCTCTATAACTATCATAATAGTTTAATCTCATATGATAGACATTCTTATTGTTATTCTCACATTTGCTGCTAACTGGACGAGACGGCAATTTGTGTAAACAGTAAGAGATTTGGCCAATCAATCCCACGTGTCCTGTCCAGTGGCTACTACACCAAGAATTATCGTTTACCCTGTTGTTTCCAATTCCCAGCAACTTGATAGTCACCATCTTGCAACTCTTTTCTCTGTACATTTGCATATTTGGCGGGATCCACCTGTTTCTGTTTGTGCATTTGCCAGGAAGAGAATGAGCTTGTGCGTATGCAAAAGAACAAGGTAGGATGTGCCTGTCTGAGCCAGCCAACCTGCGTGCGGTGGTGTTGTTGCTGAAACGGGGCCAGACAGATGGCATATATTTGATCAGCAAGATGTAGTGATGGTGGGCCAGGAACTGGTAAGAGGAGCTGTTAATGGCTCTTCATGAGCAGGCAGTCAAACTTTCAGCTTTTTCTAAAATACTAAACCTTCTTCTCCACCGTTGGCTGATGTGACGGTTCATCACCATTTGAATCTTCCTTCATTAATGGGACTAATGAGACCGATTTTACGACTTCTTCTGCTTATGAACAAGTACTGATTACCGCGTTCATTACATTTTGAGTGGTTCATTCAACTTAGTCACACCATTGGTCAAAAACGAGGATTCTATTATGTTCATTCAACAGATGTTACATTCCGACACACACTCGCCCACATGTTCACATTTGTCCAAGATGACAAAGCTTTTGTTTGAAAACCAAACAACCAAAAGCTCAGAAAATAGCCATAATGCTAATATTAATCTAGTAATAACTGTGTAGCAATGTAGTCTGATCTGTGAAGTTACTACAAGTCGAAAGAGCTGAAATATGTGATATCATCTTTCTTTCCTTGAGTGAAAAACTTATTTCTGATGACAGCTTTCTCCTTCCTCCAGTATTTGGTCTAATCCGAGCAATTTTAACTTTCCTAAAACATAAACTTTGTGATTTTCATCTTGTTGCCACCAAGACCTCACGTTATCCTCTACACTAATCATCTCAACAAACAAAAAATGATAGATTTTTGATTGGTTTATTCAACTTTGTCACACATTTGGTGTTCCTGGTCAAAAATGACATGTCATTTTAAAAGAACTGGTATGATCTCTTTTTTCCCTTGCTGTTTCACAGTAGAAATTTAGTGATGATTTATGGTTTTTATGTTAATGTAAGAGCAGTTGTAATGCAGTGGTCACATTAGCTAATGAACGCTGTCAAGGAAGTTAATATTCCATGGAGATGATAATGGCTTTACAAAAAAATCTGTGATTCTTTTCATCTATTTAATGTTAATTTACTGCTTGTTGTTATATTTTATTTTTAAAAATCATCTTCTCTCCGACACCTTTTGCACTTCTGCAGTTGCTTACTGGCTCACTGAAACCATGTTTCTCTGCAGTCAAAAGGTCCACAGGAAAATATGCTGGACTTTATCTAAATCCAATTTATTTTTGGAGGTTTCTGTTCATTTTTTTTTTTTTTTTTGGGGCATTTTGCTGCACAACTTTAATCTTGAAGTTTTGTGAGCAGTGCTTTTCTTTCTTGGTCACCGCCCATAAATGTCCCTCTCACTGTCTGATCAGTCACTGAAACACCATTTTCTACAGACAGTTATTTTGCCGAGTCAGAAGCACTTATCCGTCCCTTTCTTTAACGGAAGACTGCATAAGTGTGTGTGGTTTTATTTTTCCACAGGGGCCAAGCCACCGCACCTTCTGTTATTATTACTGACTTTGATGATCTCTTGACATTTTCTTTGCACCACTATGAGCATTTGACATTTTCATGTTTTGGAATCTTTATTTTCATCCAGTCCAGTTTTTTAGTATCTGACCAAATATTTACTTCTTTTAGCAAAACAGCAAATACATAACATATAGATGAGATATGATGTTGAATGTCTGATTGAGTGCATCAACAACTGAAAGAGTCTCAGCATATGTTTAAGTATCACATTGATAATCTTGTGTCACAGTCATCTCAGACAACAGATTAGTTATTTTTCCACAAACTGATATATATTTTCTTCCAATGTTCTGTGAAAAACAGATTGTTGAAGCTGTTTTTATGTCAGGTGTGGATTATGGTGATTTATAGACATACATCCTCAAAAACATTTAAATCTTCACACTCTTTAAGACTCTGCTTCATCGCTGTGTGATAATTATGGCAGTAGTGTAATGTTGATCAATGGGCTTTCCTTCAGGGAAAAAGCCTCCAGTTAAAATCACATAACAGTATTTCATGTTTATATTTTGGCGTCTTCAGGTTGTCACATCTTGTGATTACTTTTATTGGCTTTGTCTGCTTTGATTACTCTTTCAACTCTTTGTGTTTTTTTTTTTTACTCAATATCACTGAAAATCAGCAACGCCCTCCATGAATATGAATGAGGGGCTGATGAGGGTATGTGCTGCAGGTGCAGGAAATGGGTGGGGAACGGCAGGTGAAGAGAGTTTGGCGATTGACGTGGAGGAAGTGCAGCATCTGAAATCACAGCTTAATTAGTTACAAAGAGAAAAGAACTCATGACAGGGAATGAAATTAGAGCAGTATGGGGGTTATTGACATTTATAGTGTCTGATTTCCGCATGACAGTGGAGCCACAGTGACCCCATATGTGAGTCAGGGCTTACTTAGCCAGTATTGTCCATCAGGTGGCTGCGGGTCACATCTGTAAATTTCCACTTTCAAAAACTGATATAGCGCTGGTCGAATTACAAATCTTAAGGCGTCAAGAAGGGAGTTTTTTTTTTAACAATATAAATTGTGTATAAAATTAAAAGTTATATACTTATAATCACATGTAGAGCTGGCACCAATCCCAGCTGAAGATACACTCTAGACCAGGGGTGTCAAACATGCGGTCCGTGGGCCACAACCGGCCCGCCAGAGGGTCCAAACCGGCCCACATAATGAATTTGAGTAAAGTTTCACATTATGAGTAGAATCTAATCAGTATGTGTACTACTATAGTTTTCTGTTCCAGATACATGTGACAAATTGCTTAGTGATCCACTGATCTGTCAGTTTTAATGCAAATGTGTAAATCGTAGGTATAATATTACACTTATTTTTCCTCAAGAAATTTCAGGTTGTTCATATGTTTTGTAAAAAAAGATACTTCATTAAATGCAAAACAAAGGGAAACATTTAGATTTCTTGTTGTTTATAGGTTATTATGGTATTATTTTACTGGTCCGGCCCACTTGAGCTCAAATTGCACTGTATGTGGCCCGTGAAGTAAAATGAGTTTGACACCCCTGCTCTAGACGGCCTGATATATACCCGTGTAATCTGGTTTACAGTGGGGGGAAAAAAATGGTTTAAGGTTTCAGTTACACTTAAATTCTAATGCGACTTGCCATGTGTTGAACTGTTTCACTGTCTTAAAACTGCACATATGCTAAGAACACACAGCGTTAATCCTCTTGATACACACGTTTGATATGAGATGAAAGGGTGACACGTTTAAGCGCAGTATGTGTTTAACTTCACATTGTGTCGCCCTACGCTTCTCCCTGTTTCTTGTCACGGTGGGTGGAGACGTTTTCGTGATCACATTCAGTCCCTTATCTCGTCACACTTTGCGAATCCATTTTTCAAAAGGTTAGACTTTGATGGCAACAATCCCCTCCTCCATCCCTCCGCCCCACCGTCCTCCCTCCCACTTTGCTGTTATGAGATTACACATTTCACCCAGAGCATCAGACAGAAACTAATCCTCGGTCCGATGTGAGATACTAGGCCTGTGCTTGCCATGTGGATAAAGGCTCCTTTGGCCGTAGTTTTGATACATTTCACAAAAAACCTAGCTTAAATGAGGCTTCGCTCATCACAGTAAGTGTGATGAGTATCCTATTAAGTGCCCTATGGCTTCCACTTTCTCTCTGAATCAGTGGATCCTAACTGAAGAAATGAATATTTAATGCTGTGACTGCTATGGACACTTCTAGGGTTATTTCATTAAACTTGCAGTAGGTTCAACTACATCAAACCATTTGAGTCACCTTTTAGAGCATCTGGATTCTCTAAAACTTTAAAAACAAAGTTCCATTTTACCCCAAATTTCACATATATGGTACATTTTTTGTCAGTGTGCACCATTAGCAGACTGCTGGTGGTGCGTGCAGACGCAGTGCCCTCCATTCTGCCCTGACACTACTGTGAATAAATGCATTTTGAGCATTTTTAAGCGTGTTTCTGTAACATGTAGGGCCTGGAAGAAATGCTATTTCCTCTGTATGTGCAGCAGAAATTGACAATAAATTTGACTTGATTTTATTAGACTGTATTTTAGAATTGGACGTAGCCTTCTTGTTTGAAAAGTGAAGCCAAGGGAAGTAGGAAAAAGGTAGCAGTTATTACGGGGCAGAAAAAAAGAACTCTGAATAAAGGTCAGTGTGAAAATTTGTCTTTTTCCTCACTTGATTTAAAACATTTTCCCGAGGAGGTAATGGTCTCAGTCACAATTTTTAGGTCTTCTTCAATAGAAATTAGGTGAATTTTGTAAATTATGTTTAATTTAGAGGAAACTAAATGATAAAGCACAGCACATGTGAGTGGACATTGTGTGATCCATAGATGGTGCCATTCTATGAATGTCTGGTTTCAAAAAGTGAGGTGTGACCGATCAAATCCCAAATAAGGTTTACAACAGCAGTTTGTTTTTGCAACTGGACGACTATGTCCATATTTAATATACAGGCTATGTTTTTCTTAGTACACACCATATTCATGTTTACGCATCTGCTATTTTGTATATATTAAGGATGCAAGCTAAATGAGTTCACTTTTGTGACATGGCCCTGCAGGAAAATGAGTCCCTTTAGTTCTGAAAGAAAGACTTAAGTGCCTGCTTTTAATACCCCCACAATCAGCAGCATTCACAGACAGTGACAAGTGTAAAGACAAAAAAGAAAAAAGAGGGAACATGCTGACAGGAAATGCTGCCAATAAACCAGAGTGAAAATATTTGTTGTGATTGCTTAAAAGGGGAACTCATTCAACTTGTTTGTAATTAAGACGCATTCATTAGACTGCATTAACTGTTGCAAATAAGAGCCGCAATTTTTCCATTGGCTGCTGCCTTTTACAACCCTTCTAATGGCGGCGGTATCAAACGCACCCCCAGTATTTAAATTGGCGTAATTACTGTTCATTCCTTTAAAATGAAAGACAGTCTGGACTGCATTTTCAAGAGCCAGGGGGAAATTTACTCAGCATTCATCATGCATGTCCAATTTATTAGCATCAAGCTTTCTAAAGGGCATATGATTTAAATTTGGTTGTGAATTTTAATATCAAAAATGTTGCCCTATTTATAACTTTCCTCCACAAGATTTGGATTTCTTTGATCCAGCACATCTTAAGTTTAAATAAATACAGGGAGTCAAGAAAAAAATAAAAAAAATACTGCACATCTTGATGTTGGCTCAGGATCCAAGCACTTGTATAACACTCAGATGCACAGATGTGTGGGTTTGGTGGTAAACCATGCAGCAGGGCGTGCAAATTGATTATTAAACCATTCCTAATCTTTCAGGAACATTTTTGTTTTACATTCAAATAAGAAAGACATTAAATGGGCCTGAAAACACAGGTTGAACTGAAAGTCCAATATTGCAGTATGTCAGTTCATGACAAGTTATCGCTGGTCACCAGTGTAAACATTCACGTGACATAAAGGATGCATCTAAATATTTACAGCCGCGTCTTACTTCTACCACATCTGTGTGTGGGATATGAATGTCATCATCCGTGCAGATCCTAAATAAATACATCTGTACACATCTGTGGTGTGCTCTTGTTTTGGTCGAAAGAGCCAACAAAGAAGACGGTTATTGTGGAAACCTGCTCGAGGTTACAGTATATGATGAAGTCTACTGTTACCTACACATGTGAGGATGATTCCTTGGCGAGAAATCCCTGCTACTAGAAGTGAATATGAGAGAAAGAGTGCAAATGCTTGGAACTCTAGAGTGATGTGGTAGTTTGTTGACTTGCACGCACACACGTGTGGAAAAGCTAAGTAGCTCTCCCTGCAGATGTGAACAATGACCCAGCAAGAAAAGGTCTGAGTCATTGTTGAGCTCTCCATCATGGAAGTACCATAAACCATTAACCGTGCTCTCATCTCTCCCCTTGGTTGAAGACGTTTTTTTTTAGCCTTCTTTGGAAGTCAACCCCAGAGAGTCACCTTGAGCTGGATGCTTTGAACTACTTCCTGCTGACTAGCTACTTCCCTGCTGTGTCTATTTCTGTGTTCTAGTGAAACTCACAAACTTGTGATCATGAACAGTTGTTTTGTGAGGATTATAAAAAAGAACCTCATTAGAACCCAGCTAATTTATACACAGGGTCCACCATTTCTTGGAGTCCTTCAAGGCAACAACTGGACTGGTTACCAAACACAGAAGCCCGAGTAACAACACATGGAAGGAGTGTAGAAGGCCTGGCTCACAGTCTCTGTTGATCCCAAAGGTGCTGGATAGGGTTGAGGTCAGGACTCTGTGCGGACCAGTCAAGTTCTTCCACACCAAACTCAAAGTCAAACCATGTCTTTATAATCCTTGCTTTGTCCACTGGAGCTCACTCATGTTGGAATAAAAAAGGGCTTTCCTCAAACTGTTGCGACAAAAATTCAGTACTTAACAGGTGTGGCCAAATACTTTGGTCCATATAATGCATCATAGTGCAGAATGTTGCATTTTTGAACCTTTTAAAATTGAAGTGCACTTTTTTTTCCCAACCATTCATCCTCATCACTTGCTCTATCAAAATGTCAGCATCAATATCAAAGGCAACAATGTGTTAAGCTCTTTTTAACACCTGTGCTCACATTAAAAGCTGCTCACTGCAGTCGTGACACGACTGGAGTTATATTACTGTGTACACGTTTCTTTGACACTCAGTTATTCAGTGCCTTGTTGATTATTCTCCCTTTCTTCCATTTAAATAACGGCATATAGAGTATACAATAAGTTGACAGGAAGTTTCCATTGTGTTTCTCTTGTGAGGAGAGCTGTGAGCTCTGGGCTATAATACTGATTTGTAATTCAGTATGTGTGTTTAAGTTGTGAGCCAACACAATTTAGTGAGTGATAAAACAGGAAGAGAGTAGTGGCCGTCAGCTTTGTGTGCTTAGAGCCTCCATTCACACCAATCCTCTGGTCTAAATTCAATTCATAAGCTCTTAATGGACTGGACAAATGTGTCTTAAGTATCCTAACTTAAGGAAGAGAGAGAAGGCTGCAAGAGAGTGAAAATGTACCACATCAGTTACTGTATCTAGACAATGTGAAAACAGAGGTAAATTCAGTAATAAATTTACCTCTGTTTTGGATTGTTTGGATTAAATATTCAACAATCACAGGTGTGTTTGTGCTCACTGCATTTCGCACACACACACAGGTTTCCATGACTTTAAAGGACATTGCATTGACTTCCAAGACTGGAAGTCCCTAACCCTAACCCTGACCCTACAACACAAGGAATACCAGGTACACACATTATTTTAAAGCAGTGCCAGTGAGTAAGAACTAGTGAGATCTAATGGTGAGACTGAAGACTGTAACGAACAGAAGACTCCCCTCGCCCCTCCCTTTCCCACACACGTCAGGGAACTACGGTGGCCTTCACAGACCTGAAAGAATGTCCTTCTTCTTTATTTGCATAATAAGCTTCTGCTTCTGAACACAAAAAATGCACACAAAATGAGTGGACTTTTCCATTCAGGCAGCTCCAGAAGCATCTTAGCGCAAGATGGCGGCCTCCATAAAACTCCTTGCTAAAAGTATATATTATAGATACTTTATTCAAAACAGCAGAGAGTCACTGAAATTTTTCAAGGTCACAAGAAAGGGATCAGCTTGTCTAATTTTCAGTATTTGTGCCAGTTGTTTGGTGTGGTGCATTTAATGACATTTTGCTTTTCAAGAACCAGATTGTGCATTGCAAGGTGCATTGTAAATCAATCAAATACACTGTTCTCCTAAAATTTGTCACACTTAATGTTCTTATAATGTGTATACTAATGTCTTTGAAAACAGATTGCTACACTTACACAAACAGGCTTATGTGCAGTACATTCAATTTCTGTCCATAAACCCTCCTAAAAAATACACATGGACCTTCGATATGCGTGCAACCATGGCATTGTGGCTGAATGTCACTGCACACATTTCCAGCATGCATGCACCTTCAGCCTAAATTTCATGTGACATGTCTCAATAGCAATGAGTGTCTATCACAAGGCAAAATTTGGCCACTGTTATTGAGCCTGTAAACGTTTGTGCAAACGGATTGTGCTCCAGATCCAGAGAGCTATCCTTTCTTCTAAAATCCATCCGTACCTTCCATTTCCCTGCATTTAAACATGATCACAGAGCTAAAAGGACTCAAAAGCACCGGCAACATTTTGTGTTTATGTGTATAATGTTTGTGTGTATAATACATACCACAAAAAAAGAGTTCAATTGGAGCATTTACTGTTGTCCCCATCAACTTCTTTGCCTCCACGGTGTTTGTCTTTTGTCTCCCAACACACACACACACACGGTTTGCAGCTGTCAAATTGCCACTCTTTGACTTGTTTCACAACAATTGATTACTTAGCAGAGTTTGGATGGGAGAGTAATACGGGTAATGCACTAGCACTCTCACTTTGTCACTTTTCACCCTGTGTTTTAAATGGAGAGAGTGAAAGAAGAAGAGAGGAGTGGGCGAGAATGAGACCATCTGTGTCCGAGTCCTTTTCCAAGGTTGATAACACAACACTAACAACCTGGACGAGGAGACAGTCCTCCAAATAACACATTACCTGTTGTAATGCAACACGGAGAAAAATCCAGCAACCAGTCAACACAGCGGCTCAGCAGGCAAGACTAATTTTATCCTTAGTATATGTGTCAGCTAATATTTAGCAACATTTATAGGTGAAGTTGCATGTTTCAGCTGGATGTCCCTCACCTCACCCCACCCGCCCCTTTCAAGTGAGTTGGAGAAACTTTGAAGCCTTCGGTTCACATCAAAACTCAAAAGATGTTCAATTTGTCCATTGTGGGCTACTGTCAAACCGACCCGGTTCCTGATATAAATATAAAAGGCTCATTCTAGGGTAATGAAAATAACAGTAAATTGAATCAGATGATTGATTCCCAACTCTTAGTTTTTACAAAGTGTAGCAATTTTTATTAACTTCAGAAAAGAGCAAAGTCAAAAATAATAATCTAAGCTCACCGTCTGTAAAGAAAACTGAAAATAAATGGCAAACGCCTAACCTAGACTGAAACAAAAGGAAATAAAAATGGCCTCTCTCTGCCAACTTTGAAATAAAGCAGTAAAGTACAATAATTTACCAAAAACACAGATTTTCTAACTTTAGAAAACGCTATTTCACATACATTTTACTGTATGTACCGGGCCAGAAGATAAGATCATCTTGCAAGGCATGTGTCATAAAAGCGTGAAAAACAATAAAACTTACATGACATGACAACCCCACCACAGTCGAGTCAGAGCAGGTCAGAGCACAGCTTTGTGCTGAAATGTGGAGTTAAAAGCTAAGATAATGTTTCAATCCGACCCTATTATTAGGTCTAATCATAATTTAGCTTTGTTCTGAATTTTGCTCCAGACACTGTGTTATTATGACAATCAGTCTGCAGGATCAGTGAGAGCTTTCCTTTTGCTGAAACAATCTTTGGACTCCTTTTCTTCGCCTCACTCTCACATGCTTCTCTCCTGACCTTACTTCACACTCCGCTTGGCAGGAGCACTTACTTAAACACGTCTCCCCATCCATGGCTGTACTCTCTCTCCCTCTCTCCTCCACCTTCCTTCACCCTGGCATAACGGAGAAGCGATCCACTCCTCATTACTTTTTAATACTTCCCACATTTTGGGACCCTGTGGCCGAGGTGAGTGTTTTGTCCGATCGATGTTTTCCAGAGTGCACATCTTGTTTTAATCAGGATATCGTCTCCCCACTTGTGCCCGTTGAGGCTATGCATCCCCATTTCTGTTTTCATTTAAAAACGGCATTTTTAGATAAAAAACAATCTGCATCCAGATGAGCATATAAATCATCTGTGTCCATAATAACACACCAAAAAACTTGAGCGTTCAGGTACATTGTGTACGTTTGTGACTTTGCTTAAGAGAGTATTACAAACAGGACATAATAGTGTTGAAAAGCAAGAGCATGAATTTAATTTAACAGAAAATTATATGCAAAATGAAAGTGGAAGTGAAAGTAAATGTCAACCGACATTTTTGTTCACAGTCTTGGCTGATAAGAACCAATCAGGAAGTTATTGCGTGTAACTTGCATCATTCTTTCAATGGTTTCCGTCTTTACTCGTTGAGACCATTGACCTTATATAAGGTTTTCTTAGTGAACTTAATCAGGAAGGAAGAAGGAAGGAGTGTTTGGGAACAAGGGTTTCTACTTCTCAATTGATTTATAACGTTTGTAACCATTTTTCTGAGGAATTAATGGTCTCAATTGCTTTTTTAGGGTTTTCTTTGTGTTCAGTTTGTGAATTATTTTCTCATTTGGAGTAAAATAGTATGTATGAATGGAGACCAGTGCAATTGATAGCTGGTATCAGCCTGGTTGCCCCTGATGCCTTTCAACTTCTAATGCGTGACATAAGAATCTGTGCTCCTGAGACAGGTGTGCCTCCCCCCCTCCACTTTTATTTGCCTTTTCTCTATCACCTTTTTCTCCACCTCTTCCTTTCACTGTGTTTCACTTCAGTCTGTGGGACGACTCCCCAGGGTAAACATGGACGAAAGGTGTAATAAGAGAAAACACCTCAGTTCAGATGTTAATTGCATGATGTGGCGTGCTGGTTATGGTTGATCACGACAACACTTATGTACGCGCTACTCAGTCATTATCATGGAATCACAACTTTTCCTTTATTTTAACCTTGTTGATAAGTTTGTTTTTCTATTCCGTGCACAGTGCGAGACTTCACACATGCAGCTGTAACAAATCGCACAAAACAAATCGCATAGCACAAAAAAAAAAAAAACTTTGTTCAAAGTTAGATAATAAGCTTCTAATATTGCAGGCGCACAGAAAAATATTAGCACTGAAATATTTCCTTTTGTATTAAATGTACATTACGTAACAATGCAGCAGTGGGTGGGAACCTAAAAGGGCCTACTACCCCTCTCAAAAACATCTCAACAAGGGTCTGCATTAGAAATGCATTCAAAAAGTTGAAGACAGATGCTGGTGTGGGAAGTTTCATGCTTCAGCCAAGCCCAATTAACCCTCCACTGCTCTCTCATACACACTGTTGGCTCATCTTTAATGTAAAACAACATTTTCGTCATTTGATCATTTTCTGCTGCTCAAAGCAGACATACTTTCATTTTTAATCTTTATCTGGTGCAGGTGCAGGAAACACTTAAAAAGGAAGAAGAACAGGCATTTATGTATGTGTAAGGTACATAAAAACATTATAACATTGGGTATATGTGCAGCTCCATGTTTCAGCATTTTGAAAAATTTCTATGGCAACGTACGCTCAGCAGTGTTTTGAATTGAGCTGCCACATCCTATGTCACTACTAATTGTCCCTGTTGTCCACATTTTACACAGAGTGCCTTTAAATATTGAAATGAGAGTGGTTTACCATGAACTGTACAGTCTATCGCAGGGTTTACACTTCTCTGGGTCCCTTTGCACTGCCGCGTGGATTGGATCAAAAGCTCTTCTTAGATCAGAAACATGCCAGAGCAGGCCTGAACCTGCACTGCAAAGGTCACGATTCACTCCATTATTCATCAGATTCCCATGCTAAAGCCACAGAGTATTAAGAGAGAAAAGAGAAGTAGAGGAAAAAGAGAGGGAGGGATTGATTTAGAGAAGTGTCTCCCTTTCCATACCTGTCCTCCCACAGAGACCTCTGTGTCCTCCTTTGCTATTCCAAAAGCTCCCCAGCTCTCCTGTGGATACGAAACAAAGCAAAGGGGGGAGAAATGAATGAGAGTGCAGCAGAAAAAGAGGCGAGGGAGAGCACCTTCCTCTTGTGTGTCCTGACCCATTACCTCAAAGAACCTCTTGATTTAGCCATCTCTCCCGTCTCCGGCCACCATCACCACTGAGAAAAAAAGAGAAGAACAGATTGTGACACAAAATATGACACCTACACTGCCACCTTGATGTCTGCAGCTCCCAGCTCCACCGTTCCAAGACACTCAGTCACAGGCCAAGACAAGGGAATTGCCAAGAACATAGAGAATATTCATTTGGTGGGCTCTACTGTAATCCTTTCACTATCACCAACAGTCACCATGTGTCCTGTCACCCCGTTCTGTAATGGCAAACTCACACATACGTGCATTGAATGGCGATGACAATTGTTCCGCTGCTGCATCAACATATTATTCTGCAGAAACTTTAGGTTAGCTGCCCGGTTTTCCCACATTTAACGACCTAAACAAAAAAAACTTGGCTCCAACACTGTGCATGAACTTCATATAAATTTGTGTTGCTCTCGTGCACCTTTTCCTCACCTGAAACCAAATCACAATCCTAGCCGCAGTAACTTAAGAGGCTAACAAAATGGCAGTCTTAGCTGAAGTAGCTCCAGAGGCTAGCAGCAATTAGCCACCTTATTTTCTCACATTAACAACCTGAAACACAGAGAACCTGCCGTTGACAGTGTGAATCAACTTAATATCAATTTGTGTGAAGCTTGTGCAAAACAACCAGCTGTATACTTGGCTGCTTCCTGTTTACGTCTTTATGGAGGATAGCGCCAGACAGAGCTAATCCTCTGCTGACAGTCTAACTGAGAGGGGAAATAGTTATTTACTGTACATATCTATTTACAAGTGTTTTTAGGAATTTATTTTAAGCAGAAAAATATGATGAGGGGAGTTAAATAATATTAATTATAATAAATTCTAAGCTATGCATACAGTATGCATTGCATTAACGCTTGTCAGTGGTTGGGCTTGGCGCTTGGTGGCAGAGGTAGCTGTAGGTGGCTAGCAAAGTGGTGCTGCTAAAATTGATCGGCTCGCAACTGCTGGTATATTTTGCGTTTTTTAATGGCCAATGGCCAGTTAAAACCGCTCAAAACTTCTGATGCACACAACATGAGCAAAGTCAAGCTGCGGACCCACAATGCAGTTCAGCAATGCTTGATGCCAAAGTGAATAATAAGATGAAAAGCATTTCAGTAGATGCTTCCAGTGCATATGTGAGTGGGCTGCCAAACATGTACCTGTTATTCTCAGTAAAGGACAGAAAAGAGCTAAAAAAACAAACCTGAAGATGGAAAAAAAGCTCTTTCCTGTGAAATCTACGACTGGGGCCCTTGTTGTACATTCTGTTCAGCTATTGTATTCCCCACGGAGTGCATACGCTGTCGCTGTTCCAACTTATTTTATTTTATTATTTATTCTTTACACACTCTGGCATTGGGCTCTGTGCAGAGGTCTCTCTTTCCAAACAGTGACCCTCATGGTCCAGCCCCTGTAGAATTTCTGACATTCCAGCTGCTCATGGGGATGTTTTGAGGAAAGGAGCGCGAGAGATGAGATCTATAACTGTACACACATTACTTTCTTCTCTCTAACCGCCCCTGACGTCTCTCCCATCCCGTCAAAACACACAAACACCTCCGCAGAACAATGGAAGATTTCTGTAGATTCTCCCCCATTATGAAAAAAAGCTCACTCCCCCACTGATCTTATTTTTCTTTTACTTTCTCCCCCTTTTTTTTTTTTTTTTTTTTTAATAGAAGCATACAGTATCAGCAGAATTACTGCGGCTCAGCTTTGGTGCTGCAGCAGACTTGCTAGAGTGTGTCGAGCCCAGGGGGGTTTATGTCTTTGATCTAACACACAATACGCAGTGTGAGAGGGGAGAACATGTGCATATTCACACACACTTTTAGGCAAATGAGCGCACAGATGCTCGCAGAAGCTGGTGGACACACACACACACACATATCTTGTTTGATAAAGTCTTTTAGTGAAGTGATTAGGAGAGGCGACCCAGCTCAGGTCTGGAGTGATAGGAGGAAGCAGGAGCCTGCTGCTCTTTAGTTAGAGGAAACCAATACTCTGTCTGTGGATAGAGGAGTAATTATGCTCAAGGGTAGAGGGCTGAGAGAAGTGAGCATTTTGGAGTAGAAGCCAATGAGAGTAGGAGGAGGAGGGTGAGAAGGCTGCGTTTGTCACCCTCGTGGGGTTGATTTCAGATTCCCCACCGTTTCACCACCACAGACAGCAATTAGAAAATCCTCCACAGGGACCTTTAGTGAGTGTTTATGGTATGTGCTGTGTGTGGGTGTGAGGAAATAACCATATGCGTATTTACATCATGGCACAGGGTGCAGCTGTACATGAATTCATCCAGTGCTGCATAAATGTAGTTGGGGCTGCTGGCACTGTTGTGCATGTGTGCACTCGCCTGTTTACTGAATCCATTCCAACACTTGTTGGTGGTCTAAGGACCATGAAATATTAATGCCCCCTCTCTCTTAATGATTCATAAATTGTATTCCGATACTCACCACTCTGCTTCTCCTCACTACTTTCCACTCCCTATAATTGGACCGTTGGCTTGGTCAAGAGAGACAGAGAGAGTGAGTGAGTGGTGTGTAGAGATGAAAATCAGGTTTTCTTCACACATTTTCAGCAGGCTGTGTGCAAGTGTTGAGAGAACATAATGTCAGTAAATGCTATTCATGAACAAATGGTCTCCCAGGGAATGTGTTTTTTAGCATTCACACCAACACTCTGACACGTGCTGTTTATTTGGCTGGAAAAAGGTGCTGCACGCCGCCAGTGTCACCTCACAAAATATCAGCTTTCGCAGACAGGAAACGAGGCAATGCTTTATTTACTGCAATAAACCCTCCATTATCGGTAGATAATGTTTTTTTTTTCTCGCTCTCTCTTTCTTCTCACATTGAGATACGGAGAGATCTCGCTCTAATGTGTGCTAATCTAGAAGAAAACAGATTCTCACATCGTGTTTGTTTTATTTATTTATTACCTAGCATCGATCGGAGCAGCAAAATCACCACCGGGTAGTAAATGAAAAGAAAATAAGCTCCTCGCTCAACAGCCTCTTAATATGTCGCTCCTGTGCGTCTCCTGGATTTCACCTTGCCGTCTTTGTTTTGATTCAATAACAATTTACAACATGAGAACATAAATATAAGGATATAGGAGAAAATAAATAGGGGAGAAGGTAATGGAAGGCTGCTTCAGATGCTCTATCTCATCACTGGGCTTTGGTTTCAATGCCCCCACATACAGTCACAGCTATTCTTCTTAAGACATTGCATTCACTTCCATCCCTTCATACAGCCATACAAAGCAGTTTACTTAACCAGTTCCCCAGATATTAGGTCCTGCATCATTAGGACCAGTTTGTGGTCACCATGAGAACTACTCATGCAGACAAGGTCAAATTCCAATCAAATTCTATTTGTATAGCACCAAAACACAGCACACATTATCTTAACAGGAGAACATCTTTGGCAGAACTAGACTCAAAGATGTGCAGCATCTGCCTCGGCTGGTTGGGGTGAAAGTAAAAACGGGGTGCAGAGGAGAGGCGTGGGACAACAAGGGTGAGGGAAAGGGAAAGAGGGAGGCAAGGTGAGGCATGGTGAGCTTAGTGAAGTAGCCTCAATTGTTGAATACAATTATAATGTACGACTACTACTACTACTACTAATAATAATAATAATAATAATAATAATGAAGGGATCTGGATCCTGCAGCCCAGTTGTCACCTGCAAGATGAGGACAGAAAGAGAGAGAGAAAAGACAGAAAGGAAAAGCACAAACTAGGGGAGACAAAGAACCAGGTTGTAAAGAGGCAAAAAAAAAAATACAAGTACATACACACACAGGTGTTGTAACTGTCACATCTGCAGGAGCAGCTTGATGCCTGTTTGTAGGTGAAGTAATAAAGTGCCTCAGTGAAAATGTAAACATAAAATAGTATCTATATTTTTGGCTTTCAGTGAGAAAATCCACTCATCGGGCAGGTGCCAATTGGTCTTCTGCTGCAGTATCTGCTTGAAGCGTTGACATGTTGTAACAAGTGGTAGTTACAGTCGCCTTTCTGTCTTTCCAAACCAGTTTGATCATTCTTCTCTGACCTCTGCCATCTCTGTTAAACCCTACAGCTGGTTGTGGATGAAAATCCCGGCAGTTTCTGAAACACTAGCACCAACCCATGTGGCACCAACGGCCGTGTATTAAGATGATTTTACAAAGAAGAGGAACCCAAATGAACAACTGTCAGTCACAAAAAAAAGTTTAGAGTACAGGAAAACTGGCCAAAAACACTAAACAAAATGTCAAGGTCAAAGCAGGGCAGTACTCGGTTAGAAAAGCTCACAGGGGACAAAGACTAAAATGGAAAAGGGTGAGTGTATATATATAAAAAACACTAGGCAGGGAGAGACAAAGAGACACAGGTGAAGCATATTAGGACAGGGCACGAAAACACAAAGCCGGGAAAGCAGGCAAAAATTGACGAGCGGTGGAATGACCTTCTTTCTCATTCTGATGCTCGAGTTTAACTTCAGCAGCACACTGCTGTGATACATTTGCATTAACAAGCAGTTGAACCAGTGAACCTACTAAAGAAGCAGCTGAGTGTACATCTGTCCTTTACACTCGCATTATTGCAATCCCTTGTCATTGCACATTCACACACATTATGAGGGATAATCTTCAATTGTGGCAGATTAAATAAGCTAAGCACAGCGTGCGAAACCTGATAAATGGTGATGTGTGCACGAAAGCACCGCGCCCTTTGTATCGTATCACACAATGACACGTACAAAAGTCTCACATGCGTGTGTTAAGTCACGCTCGCCTTCGCTCAAGGATGCATCGGGAATATTCAGTACAGCTGGAATTCCTGCTCTCATGAATAAAAAAAGCATTGAATAGTGATCATCAATCATTTATACTGTAGAACTTAACTGCATCTTGCCCTCTATGTCTCTTCATCTAATCTAATGGTGACTTGTTTATTTATTTTCAGTAAAAGAGAATAAATGAACAATCAGCCCAACGATTTAGCAAAAAAACAGTCAATTAAATACAGCTTCTCATTCTCTACAGATGCTTCACAACAAAGGTCAGGTCCTCAGAGAATTTATCAAAATGGCCTTAGATATCTTCTTGATGGGAGCCTTTTCTTTTTAGCTGCCTGAGGTCACGATGACCAGTGACTAATGAAGATTGATCCAGTGTGTTTTGGGCATATACAACCACCAAGAGCTAATAAAGTCTGCCCATGTTGTTGCACAAACAGATGGAGGCAAAGGGACAGAGAGGTGGACAAAAAGAAAAAGAAAAAGGTAGGAAAAATAATTAGAAATTCCTTTATACTGCACTTTTCAAAGTGATTTTCATATATATATATATATAAATGAACACTGAATACTCACTGTAAAACAACATTTCAACGTGATAATTACCTCTTAAAATTTGAAGTAAAATAAAATTAAGTAATAAGTCCATTCCATATAGCTAAAAAGTTCTGATCAGCTTATTAGCTGGCTAGTCCCTGTCCACATCAGTCCATAGTGACCTGATTGTAATCACATGGTGATGAGTGTTAATAGCACATGAATTAACATGTGAGTGTTGATGAGTGTAAATGAAAACAGAAACTCCCACAGAGCAGAGGACTGAGGTCCCAAACCTGGCCAAAGAAGAGGGAGTTTACAGCGGGATAATGTCGGAGAAAGCTGCGTTTAGAGATGCTCCATCCACGTTCACTACAGAGACTTTATGCACTTTGTTCTCTATGTTGTGATTAAATAAATCCTGCACTTTTAACTTTTTTGGGACATTTTGTTTTCTTCAGTTAGACAGACACCATGATGTATCGCTATCGCTGCCTGGTAATACGTTGATTGTCACAGAATTGTTGTGTCGTGATATTTTTGGTCTCATGGACCATGTATCGTGCATCATATCATCAAATACCTTGTGATTCCCACCTAATATGGACTGACATTAATAACATGGATTGCCTTAATTAATGTTTCATAAATTTTTTAAATGTATTCCAACATTTATTGCCAACTAGTGCAGTGTTATGCTGTTATAATTGGGTGAAAAAGGTATAAGAAATAAGTAGCCGAGTTTGTTGTTGTTGTTGTCGTCCTTCTCTTCTGTTTATTTAAGTGTGGATGGAGTTATGAGGGTCAGAGGTCAAGAATGTGATGTAAGACTAAGGTTGTTGCTTCAGGGTTTTTAAATAAAGTTGATTACTCAAAGACAAAAATAAAAACGGGGAAGAAGATATTGACACAGTTTGACATGTGGATGAAGCGTCTTCACATTGCAATAATGATCCAACCCCAATACCTGTTTGCACATAACATACAGTGAATTCAACAAACAGCTCAGGGCTTGTGGTGTTCTGTTTACACATTGCTGTTTTTGAATTGATTTAATTAGAATTGGAATTTAAATTATTTAATTGGCAAAGAGAGAAAGAGGTTTTTATTGCTGGAACAAACAAATAAACAAAAGAAATCAAGGTTGGCTGGTTCACCAGCATGATGCAACAGAGTGATTTTTTTTATAATAGGTCTTTAATTAAAAAAATCGTTTTTCTTTTTTTTATAAAGATTATTTGGGTAATTTTACCTCCCACCACACCTGAAAAAGCTTAGATGCTTTACTTTCTCTCTTTTAAAATGATATATACAGTATATATTAAAAATCCTCCCAGTTATGGAACTTTTTTTGCCCTTTTATGCCTGGTGGCAAAGCATTCTTTTCATTACATTTGTATTATTTGTAGAACTTGTATGATACCAGACTTTAAAAGCGGCATTTCTTTCAGTGTGACAAAAAAAGAAACATTAGTCCATCTGTGCTCGCTCTCACGCGCATACAATGCAGAGAAACACACAAGCCATTAACTTCCTCCACATTTCCCATCATTCTCCAGCAAAACGAGACACAGAGTGTTCTGAGGCGAGCAACCATCTCGCTTCTTCTCAGTCTAAGTGATGTATTCAAGCCGGAAGGGACCACCTCCTCGCTTCATCTTTCTGCCCAGTCTGGTCGTATGTTGTGATGGGTGGAGACGTTGAGCTCATGGCCCCCGGGTGTTTTCACATCTGGAGCCTGCCACTACCACTCCGTCGCAGCAGGCTTGTGAGCTGCTGTGATGGCCGCCACAGGCGACCCCTCCCCCCGCCCCCAGATTCCACCCCTGTCTCCTCAAACAGGGCCACACCTCTGCCAGCTGACATGGACTCTCCGCATGCTTGTGTGCGTGCTAATTTAAATAATGTTCGGGCTGTTCATGTGCCAGACCATAGACAGCGGTGGACCGCCGGCAATGCAACTTGTCTTGTTCTCCGACTCGCCCGTCTGCCACAGTTCTGCTCTCCTGATGCAGACTTCGGCTGAGCATTGTCTGATTATTTACCCGCCTCAGGGTGTTTGAGTATAAGCTGCTGCACAGACTGTAAATGCCTTCCCTATATCCTTCCTGTTGCCTCTTCCCACCTCCACTTATGTCTGTCTGTCATATTTATAGCATGCACTGACTCTTCGATGTAACTGCAAGAGCTCACGTTTGATTAGGTTGTTTCTCTGCAATGTTTTGTATAACTGGGGAACTGGAAAGGACTGAGATGTCCTTCACCACAAAACAATAACACTTAGGCTCAATCCCCGCAAACTGACTTACAAGCATCTACTTATAATAAACAAACGTCTGACTATCCATCTGTCTGTTTATTACGTAACTGTCCAACAGGTTGGTTGACAGGCTTCAGACTAGGCAGGTGATTTACTGAGAGCACCAATGTGTGCAGTACCAACTCTGACATTGTTTGGATAAGAAATGTCAGAGATGGTGGTAGAAATGCAAGCAGATTTGCCTAGACTTGTTTTCATGTGGACAGACACTTTGTCCAGACTGACATTTCCCTCCATGTTTAAGAGAAAGGTGAGAGCGGGGGGAGGACAAGGAGACAGAACAGGAGGCGAGGCCTAATAGTGAGGGATGTCTGCATCACGCAGCGCTACAGGGAGAAAGAGAGAGAAGCTGAGAGACAGCCCTCCATCTCACTTATCTCCTGTTTGCTCAATTTCCTCTGAGATGACAGTGCACCTGGTGTCTGGCTGCAGCCTCCCCGTGTTCCTCAGTGGCAGCCCCCTCGAGATAATAGCCAATCCAGCTCACCCCGCTCCCAAATAAGATGAGGGCCAAAAAGACCTTTTGCTTTGTTTAAGATTTCCAATGAACAAACCCATGTCCCTGTGGCAGGAATTCATTACCAAACCAGACAGACCTGTATGAGACTCGTTTTTGTTCATGTAATAGCAGTGGTCGAAGAAAGAGGCCATGGCAACAAAAAAGGGGGCTATTGTGCACCAGAGGATGACTACATGGTGGAGTTGCTCTCCTATGATTATCGTGAAGTCAATAATCCACAGTCACCTCAAATCAGAGCATTACTTTGCAGTGTTATTGGCTGTTAAGGGTGTGTACTGTAAGAGTGGCATGAGGTGCTGATAACAGTGATGTGCAAAGCACTGCAAAGTTGCAGATCTGCCACTAATGCTCTGATTTTTTTTTTTTTTTTACCATTATCCTCCCACTCCACACTTTCTCGTCTTTGTGTTTGCTGAAGGAGTCAGACGCAATTATCAGGCACCTCTTTCTCGCCCCTGTGTCAATAACTCTCTCGTCTCCCAGATCCATAACTCCTCCTTTAGCTTGGACATTATGTCCATCATTGTCAAAACGCTAAAACTGCTGCCTTTCATAAGAGGCAGTTACTCACTTTGAGGCTCCTGAATGCATGTGTTTTCCAAAGACCTCCTGTCATTTTGGAAATGGTTGAAAAATAGCAGGTAATTGGATGCTTCAACATTAATAACCAGAAGAGGACACAGACCACTGAAATGAGATGTTCAACAAGCAGCTCCTTGCACTTGACCTGCATCATTCTGTACATTTAGTCATTTCGCAGGCACTTTTATACAAAGTGAAGTACAAGTGGAGTACGCTCCTGGCACAGTCATAAGGAGTAACTTGGGGTTGATTGTCTTGCCCAGGGACAAGTCAGCATTCCGGCACAGATCCACAACCTTCAGAGTGAAAGACAGACTGCTTCACCACTGATCCACTGCTGACCTTACATTTCAATGTAGGGGTGTGTATGTATATCATCGTCTTTGTCGTGCAATCCGATAATTAGTATTAATGGGTTAATATCGATATTTTACTTAACAAATTAATGTGCTCTAAAGTAAACAGTCCCTGGCAGTTTCACTCTCTGGCCATTGATACTTCATGTCTCCTGATGGTGGCGCTGCTGAAATTAATGAGGGAAATTTGGGTGGAAGTTACCTGGCTGAAGAAGAGGGAGTTTACAGTAGGATAATGGAGGCGAAAGCTACGTCCCTCCATGTTCAATGTATACAACAAACTGCATAAAATTAAACACTAAGTGGCCTTTTCTTGGATAGCTGGTAGATAGTTGGCACCGCATTGAGTGTCATGTTGTGTCTTTCTACATCAGTTTACTTCAAAATATTTTTCTTTAAAAGAGGAAAGAGTTTGGTATCTTTGTCAGCCTAGTAATGAAGCAGTTTTTGTCCCTGCGTATTGGCTTCTCTGATTATTTCCGGGTCAAACCCCAGGGCAGGAACTATGAAACATGATCAAGTCATACTGAACGCACATGCAGTATTAATTCACATCCCAACCACATTATATGTGCATGTTATTCTGACTTTAAGAAATGTTATTTGATGCAAATTCAGTTAGACTGAAAAGTTTGCATGTGTTTCAAAAGAACAGTTTTAGTCGGACTGACACAATAATAACATCATTTTTCTAAAATCATGTAGATGTACTGACTGGCTTGTATCCTTCCACTGGCTGATGTGAAATGCTAATGCTCAGTGCACCTCCTGGCCTTCCTGTGGGACACCAGGCTGATACTTGATGTAGACAGATCTGTATCTCACAGAGTCGAGGAGCGTCTCACGCTCACTGCAGCACAGACGAGCCAAAGGAACAGTCCGATATAGCATAGAGTAACATCCCGAGGGAACACTCTTTCTGGTCAAAGAGGAAAAATAACCGCAGGTGAATCGTTAGGAAACCCAAACCCTTAAAAACCCAAGCACAAATCAATGAGCAGAGCTGCCTGTAAGGAGCACACCAAACAGTCTTCGACTTCCCGATTGCCGCGCAATCAACATTTCATGTTGATGTGAAGGGAGCAGCGGGAACGGTGGGGAAACCACTTGGGTCCTATCCGTCATGGTTGAGACATACGAGCCGCTGAGGCCCTTAAGAGATGAAAACAAAGATATTATCTTATCTACATGTACTTGCATAGGCAGAGTGCCTACACCCACCCAAGCACACGGTCACAAATACAGCAGTATCAGAGCTCGTATGAGTGTAGCACTATGACTGCTACACTTTCTTTTCTTAATCCTCTGTTGTTCTACAATAAGTCTCACTCTAAAGTAATTCAATCTCAATATGTAGCAGACTAGTGAGGCTTTTAATGTCTCCTGTTTCTTCACTCTATAATGCTAGATCATTGCTAACCTCCTTAACCTAGCACCTCGGAAAAGGGTGAGAGATAACAGACTCTTATCACTCCAGTAGAAACCACACTTGCCAGGGAGAGGATTGATCCATTTTTTTTATCTTAATGGGCCTCTCTCTCTCACTAATGCTCTTAAATGATAGATTAAACAAGGAGAGTCTTGGTTGTACAGAGGGAGATCTGTGAGTAAAATCAGAGTCAGAGAGATGTGATGAGTGAGCGGTTCGAGAACGACACGAGCCGCAGCAGAGCAGGAGACAGCGTCTGCTGGAGCCGAGTCTCAACGCACCGAGTGATTTTACAAACCTAAAAGTCTAAATAATGCAAGTTCAGTCACACAAACACCTCATAATGTTAACTAAGATGGTTTACCACACGCTGCCCGCTTGCTAGGCCATTACCACTGATGGGATTGAACCCACAAGCCAGGTTGGGTATAATGGGAGACAGTTTAAGCTTTTATGGTGCAGTGGATGTGGTTCTTCCTCGGTAAGCAAAAGGAGGCAGCAAGTGACGCACACACACACACACAGTCAAACCCAGGGATCATAAGGAAACAGATGGTGTAAGGCGGCCTGTTTACACTACTACACTAAAATGCAGGGACGTGAAATACACCCACACTGGCAAACTGACAATCACTCACATTAGTGTGACTCAGACTGGAGAAAGTCAAGAGAAAGTCAAGAATGCCTTTTCACATGAACGGAACGTCTGGCCTCTTGGAAAATGCAGGATCAAATGATTTATTTATTCATTCATTCATTTATTTGCCTTGTCACTGCACTAACTCTGTCTCGTTGACAGCCTGGAGGTCTGCGTACATGTTCACATTAGTATTCAGATCTGATTAATTGTAGATCAGATTTGATGGTATTACAAGTGTCTTGCATCTGAACACTTTCAAATGACACGCATGCGCACGAATACCCTTTTGCGTGTGCTGTCAACAACAACAGTAAATGTCATTTGTGGTATTGAAGTGGATTTGTCACCTGAGATCTATCTTTATCGGTCCTCTATAGAGGGAAATCAGAAACAGATATTTCACTGAATTAGAGATTTAAGGTGTGTTTCAGAGAAGTTTTGTATCAAATCAGGTAATTTGTGAGTCCTAAAGAACTGTTTTTGGAAAAAAGAGTCCCAGAGGAAACAATCTCCAATCACTACCCTTGCGTTTTTGTGTATATAACAAATACACAACTTTGGCAAAATGACAATGTCATAATCCAACCTCTCTTTTGCTCTTGCCCTCACTGTCACCATCTTCGACATCGTCTTCTTCTTCTTGTCTTTGGAGTTTGTACACAACATGCAGGCTTTATGCACATGCTCCACATCTTCTTTTTCATTTTTCTCTGGCAGCGTTACAGCACCACATACAGGCCTGGCATATATACTGCAGTGTTTAGAGTCGTTTTGGGGGCCTGTGTGTGTTTGAAGACATTTTTTTGAAATTATGTGTGTACTGAAAACCTTATAAGAACAAAATGTTGTGTCTCTCTGTGGACTACGTTCTTAACCATTGATGTTGGCACGGTAGAGGTCAAACACAACAACGCTTAAAGCACGTGTATGAACAAACAGCCACGGATTCTCACGTGAATGTTCTCTTTCATGTTATATGGTGCCATCTTGGATATACACCATATCTGATCTAGGACCATATGCTCAAATGTCACAAATCTAATTTAAAAAATGAGATTGATGGTTGGATTTCTGTGTCTACACTATCCCCAGACAAAACAAATCAGATTAATGTAAAAATATGATCACTGTTGTATCAGATTCAGCTGTATATACAGATGTTGTGATATTATGATTTCCATTGTGCATTTGGAATGTTTTATGCTTTGTTTTTATTCTTCATTTACTGGACCATGAGTCTAGAATAACATTGGAATTGCATTGACTTCAGCCTGGTAATCAGAATGTAGCCCAAATTAACTTATCGTGGATGAAGAGAAGCATTTAACATGGATGCATGCACGCTGAGACAGTTGCTGCTTCATTTACATGCAAGTGGACATACTGTGCTCTCTTTTCTGTGACTCGGTGCATGTGTTTGTGTGTGTGTGTGTGCCTCTGCACAGATGCATATTCATGCTAAATGTTTGCATAATGATGAATGCATCCTCTGTAACTGCAACATTTCAGCACAGTACTCTGGTTACAAACCATTCCCCTCGGTCTCCTGAAGCTTGTTCTCATTCAGCAGGCGATATCCCGTCTGTCTCTCTGTCTGTCTCTCTGTGGCTCCCAGTTCATTAAATGCAGTTTTCTCTTGCCTTGCATGTACTGTTATTTAAGAAATGTGCAAAAACACAAATAATGACTCATCTACATTATAATTATATCAGATTATTGTCACATTACTCTCATTGAATTTGATCGCCATCCTCCTCTGTAATCTATGCAAACCCACTTGCAACCGTCCTCTTGCTTGAACCTCCGGAAGGCATGTGCTTTGACACGATGCTGCATACAATTAGATATAATTGGCGATGTTTCATAAAGACCTTCCCCTTCGAGAGCAGCCTGATGATTACTTATTTAGATTCGTGTCTTTTTCGATGCCCCGCTGCCGTGCCTCAATGTCACCGTTTATTAGTCAGTCTAGTAGTCACGCACTGACAATCCTCCCACTCAAAAGCTCACAGATAACCCCTGATTACACAGACAGGACGGTGTGAATTTTCTGATTCCATTATGCTTGTTGAAGACAAGGAAGCTCTGGTGCAATTTGGCTTTTCAATGATTGTGCAAGGTTGAATCATGAGAGTAAAATATGTTTGGAGATCATGATGAAATGGAAAGAGAGATGCAAGAAAAGACAGCAAGAGCACATTCTCTATATATAATTTATATACAGGATGCACAATATGTACTAATCTTTAGTAAATTAATGTAAAATTCAAAAAAAAGGTCCAGCATGTAAGAATTAGTTATATCTAATGGCGAGACTGCAGACTATCAATCAACCCTCCTTTGAATTAGGGAATTTGCATTAGATGAAACACCTTGTGTTATAATTAATCCATATGAAAAGTGCTCTATAAATAAAGACTGATAAATTGATTGACTGATTGAATACAATATGTAAAGAATTCCAAAAGCACAAAGAAAATGTGCTTTTGGAAGTGTCTTAAAATTTATATAAATGTGAAATACTCTTAAAAGGAAAATCCTTTGCCAATGTTTGCACAGCTGGTGCTGATAACGAAGAGTGCTGAATCTGAATCAGCACTTAAAATGATTAACGCATTATCAACTTGCATAGTCGGTAAAGACAAAAGACACACAATGTGTTGCATGCTTTTTATACTGAAGGTGTAAAAAAAAAAAAATCCCCCAACTCTGCTGTGAATGTATCGTCTCAGCAGGTTCAGTTAAAAATAAGCAAACAAACGTGCTATTAATTCCAACTAAAGCTGCAGACTGTAGCTTTTGTGATAGTCAAAAGGTAGAATCTAATAAACAGCCAGGCCTTGGAAGTGTAATTAAGCAGCTACCTGGAAAAAAAATTCCCTCTGATGCCAAAGTTTTCAAAGCTCACCCTGCTTCAAAGCAAAAATAACCCCTGAAGAACAAACTCAAGTAATTCATTATTTATTATTTACTGACTATACACTGGAATAAACAAATTCTTTTTTTAAGCACCTAAATCAACCTCGAAGCTACGCTTCTCGGTGAGTAAACAACGGGCGTCTTTAGCCCTGGAATTTCGTTATCCAGTCTCTTGCAATCCTCTTTCCATTGTATGAAAATAGATTAAAAGCAAAAAGAGACAAGTGGGGAAAAAAAGAAAGAGGAGAGAATTGTCGACAGTGGAGTCAAAAAAGGGCAGCTTTGACTCTGACACCATTTCGAGTGGGGGCCTGGTGGATTCTGGGTGACGCTAATAGCGAGTGAAACGGTAGCGCACTGACTAATGGGAGCTAGCAGGGCGTCTCCTTAGCGCGGCTGGTGACTGAAGCCTAAATCTTCCTTTTACAGTCTGCATATTTTCATGATTTATTTAATAAAGGAGGCACTTCACATATCAGCATGACCTGTTATGTAGAATATCACAGATTAGGCATAAATTAGCTAACGTTTCCACAAGTACAACAGGCGTACGAAATATAATTACTGTGTTGTCAACACGATGAATTGCTTTTTACTTGCTAGAGGCAGTAAATATCACAGTAGTGCATATTAAACACTCACTGACCACTTTATTAGGTACACCTGGTTAACTCGTATTTTGTCAAGAAAACATGGTGTCAGTTGGACTTTCATACACACAGAGCAAGTGTGACCTATATATTTAACCAGTCCTAATTGCACACCAGATGTGAGCATGCATACCCACTTTGCTCATACAATTGTAATTAGCAAATCTCCTCATAATCTTGACGTAGATTTCTCATACTGGGAGTTGAATCCAGGCGACCTGGGTGAAAATCAGGAAACTTAACCGCTATGGAACGATTCTTAAACACTCTGTGGATTGTTGTCAGCTCCTGCACGAGCTCCTCAGCTGACACATGTATGTTTTATTTGCAGCATGTTTTAGTTACCTTTGAGATCATATTGAATTTTATGCAACGTAAATTTTAATAATTTTTTTTTTGGTCATCTACTTTGGCATTTAGGCATATAGACATTGTCAACACGAGGGACTTCAAACCAAGCATCAGAATGAGGGAAAAGGTGATATAAATGACTTTGAATGGTCGTTGGTGGCAAATGGGTGGCTGGGATGTTTATCCACAGCAATCTTTAGGGTTTACAGAGATAAAGATAAAATATCCAGTGAGCTGCAGCTCTCTCTGGGTGAAAATGCCTTGTTGATGCAAAAGATCAGACGAGAATGGCCAGACTAGTTAGAGACTGGGTCACAGTGGCTAGAATTGTTGCCGCACAACAAGAAAGTGACTGGTTTGAATCCCAGTTCAAGCTCCTGGTGGAATTTGCATGTTCTCCCAAACACACAGTTTGGACTGGACTAGGTTAACTGAACACTCTAAATTGATTGTAGGTGAGAGTGAATGGTTGTTTGTCACTGTATTGGCCCGTGACCTGTCCTAGGTGTACCTTGCCTTTTGCCTATACTTGACCCTCATGTGGAGGATAAAGTGGCAGGGAATAAGTGAGTAAGTGAGTAGTTTGAGACTGGGTACCACTCCTGCTACATATACCGAATAAAGTGGCTGCTGAGAGGAGGGAGAAAATAACCCTAAAAGACAAACAACCTTAATATGAAACACAGACTAAGCGGTGAGCCAGTCAGTGTGTTTGAGGTGAAGCAAACTGTGCTCTGATTTGGCAATAACTCAATCAGTACTCACTCAGCACACACTTTATTTCGAAGTCTGTTTGAAGATTTCAGCTCAAGTGTGTCAAAGCAACACTCAGCGGGCGAGTGTAGATTAAAGACGCACTCATTGCCGAGACATCACTGATCACATTCAGACAAGATGAGGACACGCAACAAAGATTTCTACGCACTGTTGTGCACGTTTGTGGGAGAACTGCTGTCATTTCTCTCTGTGATTTAATGATTCATTGCACGTGGAAATGTAGCATGAGTGATGTAGGGAATATCAACATGCCTCCACCAGTGTGTGTGTGTCGGTGAGGCAGCAGGATTCGACAGGGCTGTGAAGGAGCATCTGTAGCAGCGGCAGGCACTGAGGAATAAATCAGTCTTCACAGATGATTCACACATGATGGATTAAGTGTTCGGCATCTTGGTGAGAGTGCTGTTATTGTAAATAATGACCCCATCAGCCTCCCGCATTATGCACTAAACCTGTTCTTCAAACGTTACAACGCGGGCAGCGCTGTTATTCAACAACAGTGGTGCTGTCACTGTGCTAGACATAAAGCTCCCCGTGACAGCCGTGCCGTTATTGCCTGACACTTAATTAGCTTGAATCTTTTCCCTATGGTATGATTTCAGCAACTACCGAGTAATGATGAGCATCTCAGAAGATCACCCTTGAGCCTGAACATACACTTCAGCGTTACCACAAGTGGTCTTCACCTGACGAACCGCACGGAGAAACAGGGAAAGGTTTTTTTTTATACATTCAACATGGCATCTTTCAGTTTGGCCATTTTAAGCGACTTGCTCAGTGGGCAAACGTGTTACGACACCATTACTAGACATTACTATTGCTCCAACAAACACGTTTGCTGACACGTCTCCTGTCGCTCTGCACGTGTCATCTGATTCATTGGTCTGATTGGTTGTAGGTCTATTCAGTTGCGTACAGAGGCATTCTCATCTACAATGTGAGTCATGATTTGGCCATTGCCTTGTTTTGCAGGTTTTCACCTTTTTTTATAGAACATTTTCCTCAATATGGGAGCGTAGTTAACGAGTTTTGACATTATGCTCTACAGCAGACAACTCATACATCAAAAGGCTCTTTTTTGACATTCTTGCTTAAATTAAGATTTTTTTTTTTATTTTAGATTGATTTTTGAAGTATTTAACTTTTTATCCAATTATTTGTTAGGAAATGAATGGGGGGCTCATATCAAAGGCAACAGACATTGTTTTTCGTCTCTCAGGAAATAAATAGAATGGAGTGCAGATGAAAGGCAACAGCATGAGTATTCATTACTGAATGTAATGTCAATAAAGTTTTTTTTGCAGAATTTCAACTTTGGGGACTTTGATCCTAATTTCCCCAATATGTATAAATAATAATCAATTACTTACATCATTTATTATCCACAGATTCAATGAATGAAACAGGACCTTCTGGTCAGTGAGTCTGTGGCATCTCCCACAAGAGGACTTTGCTTTCCTAAGTCAATTTTCTTGAGAAATGCATAATTCCACTTATTTTATATATTTTTTTTCAGCCAGGATGATTAAACACGCCTCATGGCCAACCAATAGATGGCTATTACACAAATACAGTATCTATTGGTTTTAGTCGAACTGCTGTATACGTACAATCACTCTGAACATGAGGAAGATCCACATGTTGTTTCATGGATAAAGTTTTGTGGCATGGAGTGAGAGTGCAGGTCCTACTTTCTTTTATACTTTGTATTCTGTTGGCCTTGAACCTTTGGAAAAAAGTTGATGTAATTCCCTCCACTGTGAGGTCCAATGAAACATGTACTATGCAAACATGACCATGGTCATTCTTTTTAACCCTGGTCGTTCTTCTAGCACACGTTGTTAAAGGGGGATGACCATTATAATCAATGCTCTTAAAGGCTGCAATATTTTGCAGTGCTGCGGATTCTATGCTCTGGGGCTGAGGGTTGCCATGGAGACAGATATCTGGACTACATAAGTTATGATTTATCAAAACACCCCCAGGTATGTAGCCTAGATACTCAAGGCTCTCAGAGGAAGAGACTCCTCAGCTGTATCCAAACATGTGGTCAGTGAGGAACAGATTTTTAGTCCGTTCAGAACTTAACACCGTTTGCCATGTTCTTGTTGTGTACTTACTGCTAATCCGACCGAGCCATGCCAAGAGAATGAAGTCTGAGCCATTGACAACAATGGGAGCAAACTCTGTCATGGCTTTTAGAGTTCGAGTCGGCTCAGGGGCTTGTAACCCGAGTGAACTGAAATCATTACGACCTTTCGGGACCTGGCTCTGCAGAAATAAAGTTGTGTGCTCAGTGCTGGGGAAAAGCAGGTCAGGGGCCAAACGGTGGCTGGGGAACAGGTCAGTGATTACAGTAAGAGGCTCGGTCCTCATCGATCCTTTGGAGCATGCTGTACCGGGTGAATGACTGGACTCTGAGACACAGTTTCTGAGACAATAAATGGAGCTGACGCAAGGAAACAGGAAGAGACGGAGGAGGAGGGGGCAAGGAGAGGCCAGGGACACTGAGACGCAGAGGCACACACTCTGAAGTGTCAGAGTATGAGGGTATGCAGAGATGAAATGTGTGAAGTGATCCTGAACTGAGCACCTCTAGAGAAATGCTTTGCTCTTGGTCTAGTGGTAAACTAACAGAAAAAAAAACATTCAGCATTTTTCAGTTTGAGTTATTGTTCAGAATTCATAGATATAATATCTGCACCAAAACCTTAACTGCTTCTCGATGAGAATCAAGGACTAACATACTCCAGTAAACACAGTGATTATGGGTTATTGAAGAGCTAACTGCTTCTTTGACTCAATGGGTTGCTTTAGATTTTTCTAGCTTTGTTATGAAACTGATGAAGAAAAACATGGTGCAGTGTTTTCAAACTTCAGAGAGAGGCTGTCATGTTGTAATAGAAAATGCCGAGTTATGCTTTAATGTTTTTAATGCAATCACAGCAATGGAAAAATATTAATAAAGTTTGAATCAATGCACAATGGTCTGTTTTGTAAGCTGTAAGGTTGTGGTTTCCTGATGCGCACACCAAGTTTGGTTGGCTAAGGCATTTCCATCAGTTAGTGCTTGGGCCATAACTAACCAACCAGCCAGCAACTGTTTAGTAAAAGCCTGAGAGTTCTAATTTGTAATTTGATTTGTTGAGCATACAATAAATAAATAACCTCCCAAGACCAATATGTGGATCCAAATGCAATCTCTCTGAATACATCGTCATCAATGGGGAATTTGTCTTGAGCTCAACAAGTTTAGACACCATATAAGGCACACACACACATAAACACACACAAAAAAAGAAGAAAAATAGCATTTAAAACCAATAACAACCGTATAGAGGGAGAACAGAGGGAATGACCTCTCTGTGTATATACACTCTAAAACAAAGAGCACACTTTGACGCAGCACAGTGGACAACCTGATCATATTGTCCACACACTCCACCATCCAGCCGCACTTTTTCTCTGCACTATTATTTTCCTTTCAGCTCCGTCCTCCCATGCAGCTATCACCGTCATTTTACCCCCCACTAAGTTAAATGAGAGGTGGAGGCCACAGCAGTATGCCTGTTTAGTGTACACTATAATCCGTCCACACATACTGCACCTGTACTCCAACTTATAATCAGGTTGAATCAGGCAGCCATGAGACACTGCGTTACACTGGTCATGACCTGAACAGTAATCACTACGTAAAGGTCCTAAAGGAGGCCACTAACTGTCGGGCACAGCTCCTGACCCGTACACTCCAGGTCTGCATATACAACCTGCCCTTCAACTGCACGGGCCTTTGTCCAGTTTCAAGGGAACTGCTGTTTGAAAAAGACATGAAACGTTAAATAGCATTGGTGAAATATTTACAATACGGCCGCTACCGAGACGGATAACCACGGCTAATTAACTAGCTACCATCGGCCAGTTTCCAACTACACAGAGCGGAGCACTGTGTGCGTGTACTTGTATCTATATCTTTGTGAGGTCCAAAAACCATATAAACCTATATCTTTGTGGGGACATTTTGTCTGGGCTTTTTCAGGGTTAAGACCTGGTTTCAGGGTTAGAGTAAGGGTTAAGTTTAGGATAAAAAGGGCGAGGGAATACATAATGTCAATGAGGTGTCCTCACTGAGATATAAAAATATGTTTGCGTGTGCGTGTATATACTAATCACACAACTTGATACACACTCAGTCTCTGTCTCACTGTATGTGTGCATTAACATTAAAATAAGTCACAATTACAGGAATATCTGATATATTCTTAGTAATAGTAGATTTAACAAATTTAATCATTGCTCTTTTACTTCTGTCTGTTAAAGCTGCAGTACGTGTTTGGTGATTGTTGTTATCATTCTGCCTCCGTTTGGCCTTAGTGAACAGAAGCATTATTTGGTTTTGCTGCATCCTTCATCCTGAAAACAACCAAGACTATCAGACCTAACTGATGTAGTGTTGTGGTGTGTGTATACAGCAGCAGAGCAGAGGTGGGCGGGGACAAGAAGTGTTGAACAGTACACATCTGTTCTGAAACTTTTCATAGAGTTCTTTGTGTGTGCAGCCGTCTTTTGGTATTAGGTCAGTGTTGCTCTTGCCTCTGTCTGGTTTGGTGTGTAGCTTATAGCCTTAATCAGCATTGTCTGAAGTCATTTGACAATGGACACATTTTTATATTTACATTTCATGCCTCTCACAGTTTCTCTGTTCATTTTACACGCTAGATAAATCTCTGTTTGTTTGTTTTGGGTCACTTAAGGACAAGAAAGGGATTCCTGAAACTGTGGATTACTACACCTGTCAAACGTTTGTCTCTGTGCGTGTTTAAAAACAGACAATAGCAGTGTTTTGTGCTCACAGATTTGACAATTTGAATTTGAGCCACAGCCACCCCAACAGAATGCTTGTGGGGGATGCTAAATATAGAAACTACTTTCCATTTTTTCTTTTCATCAACACAGGGCCGTTGCCCAGCGTATCATTTTCTCATCATGCAAATTGGCAGGAACTTGTACCATTTGCGTAGTTCATCTATTTGGCAGAGACTGCAAATTCACTGGTTGGAACAACTTCACAAAGCTAAGCAGAGGCTGCAGCTTGTTTTTCTGACTTCAGCATAATGCATTGTAGTGGAAACTGAGAGAGAAGGAGAGAGAGGAGTGTTTTAATTTACTGACGCATATTTACGACATCAATGGTGCAAATGCTGCATGTCAGAGTGGATTAAAATACAACTTCACTGAAAATGAAGGCCTCATCCACACGAAACAGAACTTTCCCCCCTTTTGTACTTAAAACATTTTCCATAAACACAGCATTGTTTCAAGCCGAGTCTAATGACTCTAAATGCTGTAGTATACATGTCAGGCCTGTACGTGGCGACAGGAACAAACCAAAAGGGGAAACAAGGACATGCAACATGTGCAAAAAGCTAAAGCAATGTGTAAACTCCAAAGACAAGAACACAAGAAGAGGATGACAACAATGGACAACATCAATATTAACTGTAAAAACTCTGTTAAATATCGTTTGAGGGCTCCCTGAACACTAGTTCTGTCCTTTTAGCTAACATTTATGTGTATGACTTAAAAATATTATATATTAGGTGTTACAGATGTGGCCATTAATTTGCTCTTGTCATGATTTTGTGATATGGGTCACATTTATTTGCCATTTTTAGAAAAAGTGGTTCTCCACATAGAAAGTTTGGGAAACACGGTTATAAACCACACTAGTGAGGTCATAAATGTTTAAATAATTCATGCACAAATATTTATTTTAGGGAAAGAAGGGAAAACCCAGCCAAAATAGAGGTGGTGAAAACTGTTTGTACAGTGAGTGCTGTTGGGAAAAAAATTATAAATAAAGCAGAAGTTGATGAAAATAGTGTGGAAGGAAAATATAACAAGCAGCAGAGAATCTGTGCTTCTGGCAGGATCTGGCAGAGTGTAAAAACTGTTTAGGAAGAAGAGGTGAAGTTGTAGAAACAGAGGAGTAACTTCGGTCATAGCTGCCAACTTCACCTGCTCTTCGCATCAACTTTCTTTCTTTACTGTGAAGGAGTGAACATGGAGCCAGGACATGTTGCTGATTTGGTCTAATCTCTGCTTCTTTGCTCACTTCCAGGCTTCCAGCTCTGCAGTTTTTTCCCCACCAGGCTTTCTTTAAATGGCACATTAACTCCAATCAAAGGTGCACTGAATGTTAAGAGACGAGGCAGAGGAATTGATCTCTTTTCTTGGGCCGGTGGTGGCAGGAGCTCACTCAGTTCAGACCTGGGTCAAATAAGAACTCTGCTACTTGATAAACATTCAGAAATTCTGTATTTATTGAATTTTCTGAACTGTTTTTCCATTTATTTATACTTGACTTTTTTACAGGCAGTAATGGAATATTTTCTGAAGTAAAAGTAGCAGAAAGTGCGTTTATAACTTTACCTAAAGGTCCGGTGTGCAACATTCAGGTTGCGTTATATGTTTGTATGTGTATAATAGTTAAAATAAAGATTATTTTTGTAACCTTAGAATAAGACTTTGATATGAAGTTTAGCATCATGTTCTATGTTTTTCTGACAAACCAGCCAAAGTTGGGTTGGGTGTTTTGAAGGGGAAGCCCGCCCTCAAAAACAAACTTTAAACCATTTGTATCTATGGAAACTCACCATCAGATGTCTTATCCACTGGATCTTCACATGCCAGTAAATTACTGTTACAGACAGAATGTTTAAGAAATGTTCTCTTTTTCTTCTCAATTTTGATGTTAATGCTATTATCCTGCTTTTGTTTGGTTTTCTATGAACAGAAACAATGTAATATTATTTCTGATGTTATGTCCATCTCTTTCTAGTAAAACTATCAGACCTGACTGGGGGAGCATTTGTGTGTATACAGAGGAAGAGGGACGAGCGGAGACAAGGAGGGTTTATTATTCCATTAAATTGCTAAATGGCCGGGTTTTTGAGCAGTAGAATTCACTTTTAAAACTTTTCATGGAAGCCTCTTTGCTTTTTCAGTCAAACTATAAAACAAATTCCTTCGAGTGTGTAGTGCAAATATGTCGACGGGCGACACAAGAAGTAAACATCGCTAGACTGAGAAACACAGAAAGTCGTGTGGAGCTGATAGACTTAACTAACACTGTGTGAAATCATTTGACATTTAACAACTTTTAAATGTGATGACATTTGTTCATATTTAAAAGTTAACCATTGTAGTTCTTCTTGTCTGTACTTTGACAGTAAAATACCTTATTTGCATCTGACCTCTGAACCTCAACAGATGAATTTGCTTAGATGGTAAACGCTTTTTGACCATTTTGACCAAGACTAAAATTATATTCAAACCCATGTCTTGGACTGCATTGCTATTCTTTTTTAACATGTGCCTTTTCTTTACAAATGCCAGACTCTTGAAAAAAAAAAAGATCTTATATCTTTAGTGAGATATTTCTCTCCCAGGAAAGTATATTTTTTGACAATGGTAACGTTGCCACAAACCGTCATACTTTGAGTGCCTAAAATTCCAGCGTAGAGAAGAAGTTTGTGCACTCAAGTGGGAGAAAAGAAAATGTCTCCAAGCGTATTTTGTGAGATGAATGATAAAATGATGCCCACAGGAAACAGAGAGCCGCAGCATGAGCAGAAATTATACACTTGAATTGTTGTATTTTGGTTCCGGGTGCATTTCTGACATTTAATCTACAGTGATGTGCGTCTTTGAGAGTGCTTCCACTCTGGTGTGGCTCCAGCTGCTAAAACACTCATAGATTCTTTTTTTCCCCTACATGACCAAAGATTTCTCTTTTTGTCTCCACTTTTAATGATGAATGATGATGATGATGCCCAGGGATGATGCTCTTATTGCAGTGTTATATCAAGGGGGGGGGGGGGGGGGGGGGGGGGGGTGGGGGCGTGGGGGGGGGGGGGGGGGGGGGGGGGGGGGGGGAGTGTTCGTGCATATGTGGTGTGTCAAGTCACATTGTTGTTACATTTCATCTTGCTGGCTCCTTATGTATTCAGCTGTTTATCAGCACCTCCACTGGGGTACATGTATGCTCCTGGTGTGTGTGTGTGTGTGTGTGTGAGTAGGCTTGTGTACAACGAGTGCCAAAGTGAGGAGGCAGGCAGCGTGCTGTGTGAAGGACTGGGGAGGAGGAGGAGGAGGAGGAGGTGGCGGCGGTGGGGATAAGGTGGTGCTCAAAACTCAGTCAGCAGGGGATTGTATGTGAAATACAGATGTTAGAAATGGCTCCACTGTTTACCTACTGTTATCGCTGCTCTTTGGATCAGAGAAGCACAGTGTCTGGTTTTGACTTGACAAGGGAGGAACAGAATGATAAATTGTCCCACCAGCCTTCATCCAACCCACCGCCTCCAAGCTTCCTCCTCGCCCCACCTTGCAGTAGCATAGCATTGCAAAAAAAAAAATTTATACACAGGTACACAAAAAGCAGTGGAGACAGGAGTGTGAGTCTCCGCCCTCTTGTCTCGCCAGCTGCCACACAGAAAGCTGGGCATGAATTAATAAGGCATGTATCAGCAGTAGCTGATGTCATGTCATTTTGGCAGGAAACCACTCTGCTTAAAATACATAGGTGTTCAGTATGTAACAGGCAACTCGGCTCTTTGCCGGCTGTTTTCATAAAACGTGAAGATGATGGACAGCTGTCGTATCCCAGGATACCAAAATAATCAGGGACAGATCACAGACAGATCACCAAAGATCCTGAGATGTCAGAGTTGCATCATATCAGGTACAAAATCCAATGCTTGCTGACTTTAATATCACCTGATCCCCGTGGATTTAAAAAGGCACAATGAACTCTCACAGCTTGGAACTGGCACTGGTGCCGTTCACTTTTTCTGCCAACGTGGCACTGTGAGCAAACGAGTCATGTGACTCATGAGATTGCGTGCCAATTGTGGAGTAGTAGTAGTGTATGGTGCAGCTCTATGTCAAATCATCATGTTTTTATATAAGGGGAAGTCATAATTGATAATTGATTAAGAACAATTCAAGTCAACTCTCTCAACGCTTCTTGCTGTGAAGTGACATTGGGCAACTTAGTTGCAGCAGTAATTACACCCAGTATATACAGTTAGATCTGATACAGATCTGGTAAATTAGCTCCGTTTTCCCACACATCTTCAGCAGATGCAGCATGTCACTGAATGTTGAACTGTTGGCATTTAGCCCCTGTGCATAACACTTCCACTGCATAAAAGAGGAGATAACTAACCAAAAAAAGAAAAGTTTGTCGGTATGAAAATACAGTAGAACACAAAGCTCCTAGGTAATTAAAGACCTGGCACATAACGAGACCAGAGTTGGATGATAATGAGTGTGAAGGTGGGGATGCCATACGCTAATTAGTCTTCAGAGACCATTGACAAAAGTGTTAAAGAATCTATGCATTTTGTAAATGAGCATGTGGGAACTGCTCTCATGTGCAGGATACTGTCGAACAAGTTAGACTTTATGTGACCCAGAAGGTCCAGTGTGCAACATTTAGGAGGGTATGTTGGCAGACATGAAATCTACTGCCCATAAGTATGTTTGTATAAGTATATGGTTACTTTAAAATCATGTTTTCTTAGTTTTTTTTGCTGTAGAATAAGCCTTTAAATTAAGTTAATGCATGGGTCTTGCTTTAGGAAGCCCAAGTGTTGTTTTGAAGTTGATGCTTACTAGGCTCACAACAAACAAAGACATCCATAGTTGACACACTTGGGAAAGGGCAGTTAATGGAATGCACAATGGACTATTATTTTGGGAAAAGAAATCTTAATCCTTTGAAGTGTCTCACTGAAGAATCTCCATTTAAAGGGCTAGCTATCCTCAGGTTTCAGCCAACCGCTCGGCTGCAACAAGAATCTGTACACACGACACCTACACGTGTTGTAAAAGTTGTAGAAACAAGGAGTGCAAAAGGACTGAGCCTAATTCTTACACGCATAAATTCAGCACACTTTAATCCAGCCCACTATCCTCCTACTCAGAAAACACCCAGTTGTCAAACCACCAACAAGCTCGCTAAGGGAAAAGTAAAAACTATTTTTCCTCCACCCTGAGCTGCAGCAGCACACTGGCTGACTTAACATTAATTTCTCATGATGTGAGTCAGTTTTCATCAACGTTAAACTTTAGCAAGCCCACGAGATAAGCATCCAGGACAGACGTGGGAAGACACCCCAGGGCTTGTGTGAGAACATGGCTGTCCCCTCCACTCTGGTGCGCTGCGTACCCCACCTACATCTGAACGGCAGATCAGAAAAATAAAATAAATAAGTAAAAACAGTGGAAACTTATACATTTTAATATGTTCTGCCTGAATGCCTTCCGCTGGCTGCAAAGTCGTGTTTCCCAGAATGCCTTCACTGGCTTTCCAATTACAGATTGAGACCAAAACAGCAGATGGGAACGCTCTCACTCTCTCACTCATCTTCTACTGCTTTATCCTCCACATGAGGGTCACAAGGGATGCTGGTGCCTAATCCCAGCTGGCATAGGGTGAAAGGCGGGGTCACACCCTGGACAGGTTGCCAGTCCATCGCAGTCCAATTGGTCTTATCCCCAAATCTGCATGTTTTTGGACATGCAGAAAGGCCCTTGGTTCACGACCTGGGTCTTCTTGCTGCAAAGGTTAGGAGTGTTAATCACTACACCCAATCTAAGAGTGACAAAAAGTCCCCTTAACTTAAAAGAAAGAAGATTTTTCTTAGAATGAATTTACCAAAAACCAGTTAATAGGACTGTCAATAATCTCTAAAAAAGACTGGTGGTGAAATGAGGTGTTTTTGTCAAGGTGAATATTAAAAAATGCAATACTGCAGTTATTAGCATATCATAATCTCAATTCAAAACACGTGTTTCCAAAACACATAAACAATGACTTAAACTTATACTGAGTGTTGTAAAAAGTGTAAGTGCAGTTAATGACTAAAATGCAATGCAAAGACTGAAGCTGAAAAATGTGTCTTAAAGTGGGTCTGCTCTCTGCTGCAATAATGTGCTATAAAAACTTTATATAACTTAAATATTCACGGATAGTATGTGCAAGGTAGTAAAGAAGAAGAAAAAACTTTGGCTGAAGCTCTTTTGCTAACTTGTCAAAGGGAAAATTGACATCTTCATCACTTCTCCTTTTTTAGAATTGATAACATTTAACCCACTTGATACTTCTAACCCAGTTTACTGTGTTTGACAAATTCTTGTGTAAATCTGATCGTTGAAGTGGTATGTGCTGTATTGTTGGAGTACCAGCTACAAGTTTTGTGAATAAACTGTCCATTAAACCATCCATCCATTGTTATAAGTTAAGTAATTTAATCTCTTAGGAAAGCTCAGCATTTTACAACCTAAGTCCATACATTTCTTACATACTGTGTCTTTAATCAAACATCTGCAGTGACTCTTAAAAGCGTCATGTTCTTTTTGTGTGTGAGGACATGAAGTACATGTGTGACTGAATATTAACAGACATTCAGTGTGTACGTGATGAAGTGTAATAATTCCTATTGTTGGGCAGATTAAAGCGTTGGGGCTACATTGACACAGATTTTGACCTCACTAGTAGCCAATAGCTGCCGTGGCAACAAGGTAAAAAAGTTGTTAGCCAATAGCAACACAGTAGAAGAAGCTCAGGATGCTGCTTGAAGATATAAGAATCTTCTTCTCCTCACAGAACATGGAGGAAAAGGCCTGTGTGGGCAGAACTGGATCTCCATCCATCATTCATCACCTTCATAGCACAGCTTCCTCAGCCAGCTATAGTTTTACATTATGTATTGCGAGCCAAGTGGTGTTGCCGGCTTATTGCAACTGAAAGAACAAGCAGCCCTTTCTTGCTAAAAGGATTTTTCTTTTTTCGTCTGTGTCACTTATTTGCCTTCTTGCATTTCTTTGCAGAAGAAGAAGATGCTTTTAATCTGCCTAACACATGCTGGTGCAATTCGCAGAGGAAAAACCACTTTTCTAGTATATGAGCGGTTCAACTAATCCAATTGGCCATGACCAGACAGGAGCAGAAACATGTCTCTGTGATATCTCACAGTGGCTCTGAACTCCAGTATTTGCTTTCCCCTTTTCTGTGGTCGTGTGGGAGAGTTTGCTTCCATCCACTGCAGTGACAGCACTAGTTTTATTAAGGGACTTCAATATCACTTTAAATTATTGCCAAATCCTCTTTCCCCCAAGAAACTGAGGGACGTTTTTTTTAATCCCCAGTTGAAAATCCATAAATGAGCCATATATGCAGTGGCAAAAAAGTATTTTGGGTTGCTTTAAAGGAAGTCTTTGCTGTGACAAGGAAGAAAGAGAAACATATCTTCTCACAGTTTAATCGAATGACTTGGTAAAATGTGGTTCACCACATATAAATATTCTGTCAGCGTACACTCCCCACAGGGATCCATGTGGTCTATCAATATGATGGATTAGTCTTTGCTTACTGAGAGAGAAAAAAAAAATGACTCAAAGCAATAATTACACCAGCCCCATTTGCACAACACACAGGCAGCAGATAAGACGTCTTTGTCAAAGTAATGAAAAACATGCAACATGAAGGACAAGAGGGGATCTTTACAGGTCAGCCTCTTTTCATTCAAAAATTCATCAAACAACTTGGGAAAAAATGACTGACGGTACATTTGTTTTGGCCCAAACCACCAGGTAAAAAGTAACCAAGCAGTTTTACTGCCTGAACTAAAGTAAAGTGTGTCCATTCCAGTATATAGCTTAACGGTATATAGTTAATAACATATGGGAAGGCGAATTGGCAAAAACCGAATATTCTACCCATATGTGTCTTTGTATAAGTGTTGTTTTTTCAGCAGCCAAAACAGACCAGCATTTCCTGTTTTGAGGTGGAAGCTTATTATGCAAAAGAAGAAGAATGACATACTTTCTTACGACCTTCAGTATCAACATTAGATGACACTTATATAAACTGGACCTTTAACCCCATTTATCATTACAGTACTATCATGTATGACTTTTATTCTATTACTTAAAAAGGGACAATGCACATTTAAAATATTAATATTTTCATTTGATCCACTGTGCCAGATTATAACTTAGAGTCATGGTTCTCAAATGGTGGTACGTGTACCACCAGTGGTACATGAGCTTTCCCTGGTGGTATAGACTCAGAAATACTGTTATACTGTTTATACACCAGGGTATGTGATTAGAGTGGAGCTGAGGACTTTTGACTTGAATGAGTAGAAAATGAAACAAATGACTAAATATTAATAATAAATAAAAAGTAATAATAATCAGAGTCACCTTATCGCTCCATCTTAATCTAATTGCATCTATACCAGTGTCTAAAATATATGTGAGGAAGAGGATGATGAGAGAGCAGATAATCTTACTGGGATTAAATCTGCCTCTTGTGAAAAGTCTGTATCTGACTTTGCTCTGCCTGTTTCACACCTCTGTATTTTAACGTTGGTGATAATGGTGTTACTTTGAGAGCTCAATATTTTCTCAGGTGGTACTTGGTATAAAAAGTTTGAGAACCACTGGCACATTTCGTGACAAAACACAAAAAAATAAAGCCCATCAAAGATGTAATCTCTTACAAAATAAAATTAAAAATGGATCAAATTAAGTGGTTAGTGCGACAAACACTTCTAGTGCAAACCTGCCAATTCCATGTAGTTTCTACATGCAGATCGCCACCATAATAATGTTTTCCTTGGTCACAGTGATTAGTGGTAGACCAAGTTGTCGTTCATCTGCTACGTTAGTGGTTCAATTGCCACTAGTCTACATGCTGATGATTCCCTGGGCAACTTGCTGCCAATGGCTGTGTTTGAATGAGTGAGAAAGAGACACTTTTTTACCATTTATGATTTTAGCTACAATCACCAACTTAATCAAAATCCATCCTTCACTTTTTTTTTTTATTATGCTGCTCACAACAATACAGACAAAGGCAAACCAAAACGTAACCTCTTTGTTGAAGTAATGATTATGTTTCTTTTACTTTGTGAGGAACTTGAAAATAAGCTGGGGCAAATGTTACAAGCACAACTCATCCATCCAGTAATTAGAGCTGGATTTTACACAACAGCCCTCTATTTGGTCAGAGTTGTCAGCTGAGCTGTGTGTTTGCTGCAGTGACTGCAAATGAGAGATTTCCATGCGGCACGTCGTCGCAGCCGCTCACAGTCCATCCCTCTGGTGTGCTGTTGGACTGTGTGCATGTTAATGCTACAGCCTCGCTTGTGTTTCAGTGCAGCACACACGTACTGTACATTTTGTTGTTGATGTCATCATTAAACCACTGAAGTCAATAGCACCAGCAGACTCAGCAGTTTAATAAGCCCCTTAATAGGAGAGAAGGAGATTTGGTAATGACTTTGAAACTGGGGTTACGGTGGTTTGGACCTCTGTGCAATGAGCCTGTGTGTTCACATGAGCCCACGTTCCTTGCACGGTAGAGATAAGCCCATAGCTACTGTACAGTGGAAAGACAAGAGTAATTAATTTATCACCGAGTGACTGTTAAGCTGTGGGGCAGACGCTCGCCTAACCTTGATTAACTGATAAAAGTTGATTTATGCGGAAGTTCGGGGCACGTGAACTCGTGTACATGTTTTTATTTATACTCTTAAGGTATTTGCCGTCGTCCTGAACTTGCTTCGCAGTGAGGAGATCCATCAAGCCGGTGGAGGAAAAACAACAGTGGAGCAGAGGTCAATTGAGAGTGCGGCGCACATGAGAGGAAACAATGGCTGCTGAATTATTGAGTCTTTCCTGTGCCATCAGCCATTTGTCCCAGGCCTAATGGATTTCTTCTCTAAAAAGGTATAGTGTGAGAGAGAAGGGAAAGAGTTTACTTTACTAAAAAAAAAAAAAAAAAAAAAAAATCTCCCTTACACAAGAGCCTGAATTCAGAATGAACTCTTCTCTTAGTGTTGCTTTAAAGCACCAGTGTGTAAAATCTACTTGAAATTGCTTTCATTTTTCAGAAGAAGTACAATCACCTAAATTGTTGTTTTTCATTAGCCCAAAATGAGTGTTTTATATTTATTTGAGGCGCAAGGTCAGCTCTACAGAGGCCACCATTTTGGTCCACAGTTTTTTCTTACAATGGACAAACTAAATATCATTTTTGAGTTTTGATGCTAACTAAAAGCTACATAGGGGTTTGCAAAAAAGGGTTTTTGACCATTAATAATGTTTATTTGGTTTTTATCAGCTTCTTCTTCATTTCAAATTCTTGCGTCATGTGTGGTGCAATGCTAACATGCACATTCATTGACCATTAGCATAGCCGTTAGTTTTTAGCTAATCCTACTTTTTATTATACTTTTTTTTGGCTCTATGTTTTTTCTTTAATTTTGTTTTTATTTTATTACCACCTTAATGTCGTTCACTCACCATTGATTTTGATTGAGGGACCGTAGTAAAAGTAAAAAAAAAAAAAAAAAAAAAAAAAAAAGACCCTACAGTGCAGACCATTGACAGTGGATCAGTGGTAAAGCAAGTTGTCTTTCAAATGGAAGGTCAAGGGTTCACTTCCTAGATCAAATAGACTACATGCCCTTGTATCCCAGGGCAAGACACTTGACAACTGTGCCGGCAGTGTGTGAATGGGTGTGAATGGGAAAATGGCACAACGGTGGTGTAGCAGTTAAATTTCCTTCGGGATCAATAAAGTATCTATCTATCTAGTTATCATTTGCCTTTTCAAAATCACAGTATACCCACTAAGTTTAGTGTGAAAGAGGCCAAACACATACATTTTGACAGCATTGTTGATTCAGAGAAACCAGACCCTGAACTGGTTTGTGGTTCATGTTGAGTAGAGGTTGGAGGCAGAGTGTGTTTTCAACACACCACACGCTCACACACACACACACACACACACACAGAGACGAGTCTTGAAAATTACCATTGACTGACCAGTAGTCTGACTCCAGGTTCTGTCTGCAGTCATAGAAGAATCTGTGAGCCAGCACATTCGATTAATCCACACTTCCCTCGGGCTGCTTAGATTTAACTCTCATCACACTGTTACCAGTCAATATGAACTCGGCGCTCTCAGAGTATGCACACACAAACACATGCACACACACCAGAAACATATCCAGTGACACACACAGGTTCACACAAAGGCTTTCACACCTTCCCAGTGCACATACAGTATGTGCCCCTGTGGGGTTTTATTGGGTGAACCGCCAGCTTCCAGCAATGTGTTTGGGAATCTGGTGTGTCAGCTGGCAGTCAGGACTCGGCAGGTGTCTCCTCAGCACAAATGCGAAGTAAAGGGCCAATAAACAAGCACAGCAGGAGAAATCAATAGCCAGATCATGTATTCTCTATGTACCGGGTGCGTGAGGTTTTCCTAAATCTCGTAAAATCTCATCTGTCTCTTGCTCGCGGTCGTACACCAACATGCGCGTCTGCCTCAGCGACGTGGAAGTGACACGCCATGGGCTGTAAATATCTTCTCTGGAAAGTGCAGCAGGCAGTCGGTGTATGCTCGCCCCAAAACTACAGCAGTTGTTTTCCAGTGTCTATTGGGGTGTGACTGCTGTCAGGTCATTCAAATCAACACATGGCAAATACAGACAGAAATCCCCGCTCTTCTTCTCTCTCTCTCTCTCCTACTGTATTTGCTGTTCATCTCATTCACTGTGAAGCAGTAATATTTTATCGTGCAGCACAGAACATCCTCTAATGGAAAGTGTTTACATCTTATCGGCTGAATGCCATCTCACAAAAACTGCCATTCCTCCATGATGGGAGGTGAATGGAAATATGCCGGAGAGTCACTTGGCTGGATGAAGCGTGACTGAACTCTGAGTGACTCGCAGTGAATTCACCTGCACTCAGGCATGTGTTGACTATGCTGATAATGCTAGAAATAACTTTTTCTTAACTCTCTGCACGGTCACTCTGAGGTCTCGTGGAACGTGAAGTGTGGTGTGACCTGTTGCACAGTGAACCTGACAAAATATCACATAAATGACGCAATGACATTTATTTATGTATGTATTTAGATGAGGGACATTGCACATGAGTGAACATCAGAGTGTAATCATGCCAGATTGCAGCCAGTGGCTAATTTACATTTGTTGTTTCTAGATAAACACGTTGATGGTACAGTTCAACAAGTACAACCAGTTAAAGTCGTAGTGCATAACTTAAATGAAAATGAATGTCCGTCACATTTAAGCCATTGCCAAGTGAGTTCACATTATGTTTTGTAAATATTGTCACCTAAAGAACTCACGAGATCCTCAAATATCTGAACTGGGTTTAACTGCAGGTCTGTCCTTGTTAACTACCTCCCAACTACAGTTTTCGAAGGATCAATCTGAATTCGTTGTGCTGGGTAGGTGATCACCCATTACATTTTGGTAAGAATCGACCCACTGATGATGTCACAAATATGATCAAACAAATAATTATTTCTTTCAAAACTCAAACAAATAATTATTTCTGTCAAAACTCAACAGATTTAAACACTATTTGGCAGAAAAACACATCAAAATGTAAACATTCCAGGTGCCATATGTAAGCCTTGGTCTTGTTTTGGAGTCACAGGTTACAGACTTTGATTTTCTGCACGAGGTTCTTGAAATGAACATCAAAATATTTGTAAAATACATCAATGTGTGTTCATTTGCTAATTACATGCCAATTCTGGAACATTTGTCAATGTCTCCACTGCTAAACCTAATGCTCTTCCTGCTGTTGCCAGCCATGCAGTGCTGCAGTCAAATCAGCTACATTAATGTTACGCTCCCTCATATGGACACACAGGTGTCTGTTTGCGTCACAGGAGAGTGACATGTTGTGCGTGTGTGTGCAGTGCACTGTCACACACCTTCATGTGTGTGTGCATGTGACGGGTTTAGTAGCAGTGCTGCCTCCCCCAGATGTCATGGTGTAATTCAAAGCCTGAAAACAAGAATGGGTTGCAATTGTGCATTCAGTTTTTAGGACTCCTGGTTGATTGATATCTACTCCAGTTTCGGAGAGTTATATTTAGATGGCCTCTACGACTTTGTTTCATATTGTGCTGCCAACCTATGAATTAATTAAAAGCGGTTCTTAAGTTAATATCCAGGATATAACAACACATTATAATTAGCCTTTTCCTGAGGTGGTGCTTGTTGCACCATGGAAAAATTATTTTAAAGACCTTACTGAGGTTATCTCCTTCCCCCACAGCTTTCGTCTCATAAATGAGTTTTTTCTAGAAATGTTCTTTCTCTCGCTCTCTCTCTAATGGTGTGTGCATCCACACAGATATTAGCACTGCACCCATGTCCACATTCACCCTCAGACTTCAAAGATGCACACTGTCAGCAGCAATCAGCAGGCAAGATGATGTTAACCAAGTATAGATGGCTTCTCTATAGGTTCCAGTAAAAGCTGCGCAGGGGTTTAGCAGCAGCAGCCTTATTTCCACTGATTGGTGTTTCTTTAAGCGAACAGCTTGAGCAGTCAGGAGTCAGCCCTCGCCTGCAAAACTGTTGAATTATGAGAGTCAGCTCCAGCCTATTAATTCTGAATGTAAATACTGACTTAGTGATTAATCTCGTGTACGGTATGTTGTCAGATCATAAACATATTCATCATGCACAGCATTAGACGTAGTATGTGATGCCTGCTTCCACAGTGCAGGGTTTTTTTTATTTTGTATGACATTAATAACTTTATGCATTTAGCATTTAGCCTATGTGTGGAACAAAAAGAAGCAGCACCTGAGTTTTAAACATAGACAAACTACTTTATCTTAACTACTCCTAAATCGATTTTTAATGATGTAACTAAACCCCGTTATCGGCACCATGATTTGAAAAAATGCCAAACGAAGTGGAGGGAGAGTGTAGAGCAGTTAGTGGGCGTGGTCTACTGGTGAAATTTGACACCTCATGCTGATTGGACAAGAAAGTGATGTAAGAGTGTGCCAGTGATGCAAGCATGGCCCAAAAATAACCAATGACAACATTTGAATGCAGTAGTTGGTGTGTGACCAGAGATAAGTAGATAAAATTATACATGTTGTGATAAAAATTGTAATAGTTTACACTTGAAAAAAGTGGTTTAGGGGTTTAGTTACAGTTAAAGTTTGTTAAAGGTGATATACAAAAATTTGTGATTATTATCTGCAAAATTGGTTTTGCACAATGACAATTTGAGTTTTTTTTTTGTTTTTGTTTTTCTTCATTATTGTATTTAGTCAGTACATGGACGTCAGTGATCCAACTTTAAGATTTACATTATAAGGATTCTACATGAGTTTGTCAAAGAATGTTTTGTTTATTTTATTATTTCCCACTATTACCTCCACTGCTTATATCTAAACAATCCAGTAATTAATCAGATTGTTCTGAGTAGAAGACGTGGATTAGGTTAAGGTAATGAAAAAAGGTTGTTAACTGTTAATGTTTTTGTCTCTTGGTTTATATTAGAACTGTTAATAAGTATAATAAGTAAGTGAATGTCTTGTAATGACCCACGAGTAAAGGCATGAAACCAATTATAGTCTCATTCAAACAAACAAACAAACAAAAAAGATCAGAATACATTATTTTATGTTTAAAACATATAAAAAATTTATTAATTTGATTTAAAAAAATGAATATTTACATGCTCTTCAAAAACCGTAACATTCCAAACTTTAGCAACAAACTAAAATTGACTTTTTGCCTCTTTGCTTTGTTCTGTTGGGTTAGTGGCTTAACTGCAACTAATAATTCATAGTCCAATCCAGGAAACTGAAAACATGAAATATTGGTTTGGCACACAGCACATAGGAGTAAGAGCTAGAAAATAAATGATTGAATTCTCTGTCAATTTACAATATTCAGGTCATTCATATGCCCCGTTATTCATATTTATTTAGTTTCTCATTATTATTGTTCTAAAACATTGCATCAGCGTTCAGCTAAATTACATCAGTGTTCAGTTTTAAGCAGTTAATAATTTTATAATTAATGGAAATCAGCATTGGTTAAAAGCTTCATAGTAGATTATTTATTGCATGAGGCTTTTAGACAATATAATTTTGATAAACAAATGAATATATTTAAGCATAATTACCGTTATTGCCCCTTTAAAGCAAAAGCTCTGTTTCTAAAGTGATTTTACAAAATGTACGTCAGTGTCTGAAAGACGGCAGTGACTCCCTCATTATCTTTTCAGACTTTCCACTGCATTTAGAGGAGAAAAGGTTGTTAAAACTCAAAGTGTTCATGTCACCAAATAAAACAGCGTTTCTTAAATTTAATACCATCCAGAATATGCATATTTTATACTCTATATACAGTATTTATTGTCTGAGAAAGAAGCCTCTTTCTAGAACAGAGACACAGAGGAACTTCCCATGTGTGGGGTCTGTTTTACGCATCATTTAACTGAGGAAATTGTTTCTTTCCCAACATATTTCAACAGCCATTAGTGAGGATTTGCCCCCCGCTTGCAAAACGCTTTGGTACAGGCAGCATTACAGTCAAATGGCTAACTGCCGTTATCACAACTTGGGATCCACCAGACCCCAAACAATTACGAGGGCCCGTGTTCTTGTGAATATGTGTCACGTTAAATTTGTTCTGATGGGAAGGAAGGAGGGAAGTGAGGACAAGAAATGCTGTAGGGATTAATGTTGAAGTCGGGAGCCCATTTCTTCAAGGCATTAGCTGCCTTGTGGACCGCTGAGGGCCTGACAGGGAACGATGACACAGAACGTTGAGCCACAACTGAACACAGACCCACACACAGGTCTGCACAGCTATTCTTCTCAGGACACTGCATACCATTCTTTTGGACTGTCCAAAAAAGCATTATCCCAAACCTTAACCATAACCAGTTAATGCCTAACCCTAACCTTAACCTAACCAAAATTCAAATCTTAGCCCTAAACTTAACCAGCTCCTCTGGAATCTGCTGCTGCCTCATTTGGACCAGGTTTTGGTCTCCATGGTCCTGCTGAGGTCAGTGTTTATGACAGAAAAGGTCCTAAAGAGGTGACTAATAAAAGTAAAAGCACACACACACACATATTTTCTTGGCGCTGGAGTGTGAATGTTAAAGTGCCACGCACATCACACTCCTAACACTCGTCCATCTGACAGAACAGGTGCTCGCAGGAGGACACCTGTGAGTCGACACGCAACACTGATTCCTGCAATATTAGCATGTAGGACACTGCATCAAAAGTTAAAGCTGTTGTGTGTAACTTTTAAATATTAACAAATGTCTCTTACACTTATACCAATGTCAGATGAGTTCACACAAAGCAGACTGAAGGCCTCGGTCATACTTTCCACATCCACATTGGCATGTGAAATAAATTTCTTCATCTGCCTTTTTCCATGTTGGTCTGTAGATCAGGGACTGCATGCATCAACTTCAGCTGCTTCCTGAAACGTCACATTTTACAGTCCAGTAGGTGATGTGCTCTTATTTTGACCCAAAAGTACTTTAAAATGGTTTAATTCAAAAACTGGCAGAACTCAAAACAGCCAGAAACTTTGGGCATGAACTGGTACAAGTAGGCCAAACAGGGCTGGGCTGGATGTGGCAGGGCAACAGGAATGAGGAATTAATGTAAAGGTGAACTGAGATGGAATTGATGAGCCAGATTGGTCACAGGTAAGTAATCAGCCACACCCAGCTCCAGGAAAGGGGGAAGGAAAGGGGAGGAGGGAGAGGACAACAAGGCAGCAGCCCTGACAGTTTCTCAGTATAGCAGTGTTTATCGCTTTCAAAAGTTGACCGCAAAGAGTTTGAAGTCTGGCTGAAAACACCAAAAAGCGTCCACAAACACAAGCTTCAGGAGTGAATTCTACTGCTCAAAAAACCTGGTCGCTCAGTGGTTTAATGGAATAACTGCTTCTTGTCTCCGCCCGCCTCTGCTGTACTGCTGCACTCTCACAAACGCTCCCTCAGTCGGGTCTTTTGAGATAAAGGATGTCACATACATGTAATGTTACATGATTTCTGCTCACAAAGACCAATCAGAGGCAGAATAATAACATCAACAATAACAACAACAATATATAACAAAAACTAAAAGTTACATACCGCAGCTTTAATTTTTGAAGTCCTAAAAAAAGAGAAAGGGGAAAAAATGAGTAAAGTAGTGTCAACAAGACCCTGGGCCGCCAAACTCAGAGGGAAAAAATTGAGGTTGATAAATGATGCAGAAATGCATTTACCCACACCAGTCTGTGTTATATGTAAATATGTTTGCCCCAAAGGTTTGGTCTATTTGAAGGGACGGAGCTCTAAAAACAGGCCGGAGGATTTTCAGATTGGTGTTTTAACGCTGTGACCTTTGAGTGAGTTGAATGCATGCAGACAGCAGCGTGGAGCCTGATGAATAGCTTGGGTGTTTTCCCAGCTGGGAGAGCAGATGCTGAGAGGAGAAACCCAACATGTTTTTCTCATCCTCTTGCACTCTCTTCTTCTCCCTGCTTCTAATCTTATGTTAGAGATATGGGGGGGGGGGTTGTGAGGTTGAGGGCTGTGGAAATGACACACTATTAACTCTCCTGGCGTTAATCTTAATGCCTCATGCTAGAGGACGATACACAATCCATTTTAATGCAATTAGCTCTTGCCAGAAAGGATGAGTTATTCAATGGGAGCATAATTGCATCCTCAAGTTTTTTTTTTTTACCCTGGCTCATTCCAGGGATGTAATTACTTTTATACATGGTTTAACATGTGCTGCCACTGACACATGCGGTATGTACACACACTTCAGCACATACGTATATATATATATATATATATATATATATATACACATACACGTGGTCAAATGGTATTAAGTTGATGCGCAATACATCATACAATTTTTACCTGATTATTCAAAGTAGCGTTGGGTTTCATCAAGTGCTGGCATTCGTATACAGTATGCATGCATGTGCAATTCCCCCGCAGCCGACCCAGATGCAGCAGGTATGGAGATTGATGGGCTGGCTTTGTATGCGTCACCCTGAGGGGGACAACTGTGTCTTCTTGCAGTCCTACAAAGACATCCGACTACTGCGTATTAAAATCAGAATGACTAAAGCTTCTTACCCCTTTCACATGTATTTCTGAGTGAGATAAAGGAGGATCCAAAATAAACCAACTGGCAGGTCTGTCTGTTTACACAATCCCCTTTCTTTCCATCATTGCGCGTTCTTAAAAGGAGCCATATGTAAGATGTTTATTGTATTAAATCATAAAATGACTTTAATATGACATCAGAACTGGGTAAAATGGCCTTTTCCTCTGCGGCAACTTAGTCATGGAGCTGTAATTGCTTTTATTAGACTGGGTTTAAATGATTTTATGATGTCTTACATGTCTGTATGTTTTTATTCTGTTTGCTCTTTTATTGTAACGGTGTGCCTCTTGGCAAATTCTCCCTTAAAAAAGAGATTTAATCTTAAAGCGACTTCCTGGTAAAATAAAGTTTAAACGCAAAATAATAACATTAAGCAAATAGTAATGTGTCTGAAATGCTTCTTTATAACAATGGCGCAGCCAGTTTATTCACCATTTACATTTTCATTTGTGAGCCACAAACCTGCTAGCAAAATTATTAAAACACAGTGAGCTGTAGCTCAGAAATGCTAACCCGTTACCAAAAATCCTTGCTACCCCTCTCAAAAATGTCTCAACATAGGAGAAGTGAAATGACCATGAGCATTCATTCAAACACAGACAATTGTGTTGAGAGGAAATTGAACTGGTGTGGAAACTTCCACCAAGAATAGCTAGTGAGCTTTCTCTGTGTGTGTGTGTGTGTGTCATACACATTGTTGGTGGATATTTAATATAAATAATATTGATAACATCAACTGATGTTGCTGCTCCTGCTCCCAGCAGCAGACACATTGTCACACTTTCATTCTCCACCTATTGAATGGAATTGCTTATGGAAATTAACCAAATCAGTGTTCTTATTTACCCAAAGCAGTAAAGCCTCGCAACAGGAGGGGTCATTGGTTCAGATCCCGGTTTGACCAAGGGTCTTTCTGTGTGGAGTTTTCATGTGGTTCTCCCTCACACCCAGTGAATGGTTGTTTGTCTCTTTGTGTTTGCCCTGCGATGGAATGGTGACCTGTCCAGGGTGTGATCCCAGCTTTCTCCCAATATGCTGAGAATACAGTCAGTGCAGCTCCAGCTTTTAGTTTTTTTTGGCAGCCATGCTCTACATTGTTTTGAATTTGGATTGCAGCAACTATCTAAAAGGTGTTTAAATGTCTCCTTTATCTGAAATAAACCAAATATACTTGGCAATGCCATTCGTAACACAACCCCGTACCCTACTCAGTTCTTTTATCATTTTTAAAAATTGTAATCATTTTATGTATGGAACAGAAAGAAAATGTGACATTGAAGTAGCTCTCCCAGCATTGGTTTTCTCTCTGCTTTAAGTTTAATAGACTATGAAAACACAAGGACACTGCAAGATGATGACATTTAGATGAAAGCTTTTGTAAGAATACAAAGCCGGACAAAAGACTCAAAAGTTGATCAAATCTCCAGCTGCTCACAAAGAAACATTACTTTCCTGTAGTATATAACACTGAAGGGAAAGGATGGAGGGAGCTTACTGCACTGTCCCTGTGAGGCCAGTGCTTAACCAGTGATGTCTGTGTAAATAAAGGTTCACTGTAATGGGCAGAGAGTGGAGACATAAGCCCAATGAGCTGCCGCGAGGCAGATTGTTGTTCTCGTCTGCTCTAAGTCCATAAATAATGGAGATGAAGGGGAAATGATGTTGGGTGTGGAGTGACCCTGGGCAGCCCATGGGCAACCGTCAGAGCCAGGGAGGGACACAGTTGTCCACACGGAGCTCTTACCCTCAGCCTTCAGTTAAATTTGGCAAGACAGCATTGTTCCGCCATTACAATAAAGGGGCCGATCAATTTTTGTGCAACAGTTTTACTTCGACCACTGAATTTTATTTAACTAATACACAACTGCGGGAAGACAGAAAAATACTTTCCTGCTGTTTTAAAACCTCAGAGTTTGTTTTAAAGTTCGGGAGGAACATTTACTTCATAAAACAGTTACACAAGACTTAATTAAATCTTTATTACACTAACAGTTTAAAAACGCAGCTTGTTGGAGCCATTACAAACAGTATGTATAGATTATTGGTTTATTGTTTCAGGGATTTAGTTTCAATGTTGAGTACCGGTGAGCTACCCCATTTATTTAGACTACAGTCTTTGTCTCAAAATAAGGTGATAGCGCTGTATTGATTTATTGATTTAAATGTGTCTGATTCCGCTTGTTAGTATTAGACATTTTCCAGTTGACCTTTTATGTCCTAGACGACTACAATGTTAGCTCTGGGTTAGGGCTACCAACTTCTAACATTCATTAACTTAAAAGTATTTATCGTTGTCGTCTTCTGCTGTGTTGTTTTCTTTTCCATGATTTCTGTGTCTAAGTTTGGGGGTTTGAAACTATGAACATGTATGAAATGTTTGTGAACTCCCAACCATATGTTAGTCTGACTTTGGGTCATTCAATTTAGCACAAAATCTGACTAACATGTTTACATGTGGTTTTAGGACTATCAAACCTTTTTCTAATATATTAATGATTGGATAGAACACTGGACTGGCATATACGTTTATTGTTAAAGTTTCTTTCCAGTCTGGTCCCTCGCTGTTTTCATTCAAACCCACTTCTCCTTCATGGTTGTCAAAGGTCAGGCCCTCTGTTCTGTTGTGATCAACCATGTGCCCTTGACGTTTTCTCTCTCGTATGCCCATGTGTGAGTAGATTCAGCACCGGTATGTCTGCATCCAGTGACACCCCCCACCCCCGGGCAGGAAATCGCTGACAAGGCTCTAACATATTTCTCGTCACACCCTTAGACCCTTGTTTCTGATTCCCCGACCCCTGCAGCACAGATGACCTTGACTGCAGAAAATGAATGAAAAACTCTGGAATACAGACAGCAGTGCATGAACAGCTGTAGTTGATGATTCCCAACAGTGAGAGGATTCACAACAAAACCCAGTCATATTTCTGACACCTTCAAATTTCATGTAACTCTTTCTAGATACAAAAGTGGGGAGTAGTGAAGTACAAATACTTTCATAGTACATTCAGGTATCCGTATTTGAGCATTGAGTACAAACTTCTACTTTTACTCTCTACATTTTTACACAATTATCTTCCTAATCTTTACATTCTTCAACAAGCTTGTTATTTTAGATGTAATGCATTAAAGGGATGTTTTATCATGTTTATGTTGGTCTCTGCATGCCACTTCTGAACATTAAGACTGATTTCAACCTACACATGACAGCGCGACATAATGGATGTTATAGCAGAGAGCAGGCATTAGCAGTCGCATCATGGATCGAGAATGAACCACCAGACAAGGACGGAACAGAGTCAGCGAAGCACAATATTCCTACTGTGCAGGATGTCCTTGAACTTTTTCATTTTGCCAAGTTAACAAAAGACGTGTTGCCTATAATTGAAATTAAAAATATTAATTTTCCTTAACTTTTGTATTTTTCATTCAGCCTGTAAAGAGGTTGAGTCCGGACTTCTACTTTTAACAAAAAGTATCTTTAATTGTACTTGTAAAATTGTACTAAATAAATAAAGAGAATACTTCTACTTCTCAGGTGCAGACGGCTGTCATGTCTTGGCACTGGAGAAGCATATCTTTGTTATGTACATAGATGAACATGTACACACAGACTCAAATAAACCTCAAATATCCCTTTTTTAAGTTAATCCAGCAGTGTATGAGCGATGGAAGTCAATATATCGAGCCGGTCTTACGTTCTTCTTTTTCAGTAACTGCTAAGATTGTAAGATTGTATTCAGAGATGGTTTAACTCTATGAATTCTGTGTTGCCTGAACTGCATGGATATGCATTAAGTGTGTGCTAATATATAAGTAAGACCGAACTGGAGAAGTAAAATCCCCACAGCTGGTGGCATGATTTTAAATTATGACCCTCACAGTAACTCGTTTCACTAGAGAAAACAGATGCCCAGCGGAGCCAGTGTGTCATTATCATGCTCTCTCCGTGCTCAGGCAAGTCTCGTGATGCAGACTTCCCGCCAACTCATTTATAAATGATCAGAGAGTATGATGCAGCCCGAGAAACAAAAAAAAAGAAAGCAAATTGTGTAGCTGTCCAAGTGAATTTCACTGACACGGTGCTTTATATAGAGCGCACTGGACTTCAGAGTGCAGAGAGAGAGAGAACTTTGTATGGTGTTCGACTCCACTGTTCTACCTTCAGGCTACAGCTGTGGACACACAGGTCCAAGTGTGACATCTCCATCATTGGCTCTCTGCTGCAGTATTTACAATTCCATTCCAGCACACTGTTAAAAACACACCTTTTCTGGTTTTTGTCTCCAGTGCCACATGTGGCATTTAAAGCTTTTTTTTTCTTTTTAAGATTAAGAATGACTACAGCTTCGAGTTAACTTTCACATTTTCCCCCATAAATCTTTTATTTGAGCATTGTTCAATTTCAGGAGTACATGTCTGCTTAATAATGCTGTTAGCATCAGCCTTCTCTGGAGGAATTACCAGGACGTGGAACATTCTCATCATGTTTTCCTCTGAATGTCCCCAAGCATCATGTTGGGAACGTGACAGTATAGTGTCTCTTGTAAAACTGCTAAGTCGTGGCTCCAGCTGTGGCAGCAATATTAATAAACAAGCTGATGTGTGCATTAGCAGGATCAACAGGACCAAAAAAAGAACAGAATGACAAAACGATGAGCATCGAAGAGGAAAAACAAAAAATCAAGATGCAAGTCTCAGATGAAAACAACCTGAGCTTTTATGAATGCTGGCTTCTAATAGAGCTGTTGTCATGCAATCCCATCATGCAACAGTCAGAATCAAAACAACACCATTTTGGCAGGAATATGTGCCTTTTAAATCCATAGTCGTATCTACTGTACCAGACAATATGTCAGGCAACTTGTCTTTTCACTGACTTTATTCATATAAAAATGCTGTTGCGCCCCAGATGCCGAAAATAGTCAGGGATTTTCAAACAGGAGAACATTTTACTGGATAGTTGGAGCACTACAATAATACACACTCAAAGTTAGCATAGAAGATGTAGTGATGGGAATCCACAGGCAATGATCCAATTTGTGTAGTGATCATATCATACCAATCCAATGCTTACTATGATAAATATCTTGTTTATTTGACTGGTTGGGATGTTGGGTTACTGCAGGTCTGGAATAATGTCGCTCCGGCCGTTGTGTAAAGCACTACATTATAAGGGTCAGATATATTGGTCAGAGCATGACATTGTCAGAACATGAAAACCCCTGGTGTATGCCACCAAAAAAGCTCCAACCAAACAAGGCACGGATTGTGTAAGCCCTCAGAAGGAGCACTCTGGATGGTAGAAAAATGTGAGGAGCACGTCCCCCAGCTAGAGTAAGCTGTGAGGAGGCACTGCCTCAGATGAGTCTTGTTCCAGCAAATCCCCGAAAACCTTGTCACAAATTCATGGTCAGTTCATCCCCAGACAAAGGGTCAGTAGATATCTGCCACTGACTGGACAGATCCATGAGACTCTCAATTTCAGAGATTTTCTGACCCAGTCATCAGACCATAAATATTTGACCCTTGTTAAAATTGCTCACCTCACACTGATTATGAGAACGGAGCAATGTTCACTCACCGTTCACGACCTTGACATGTACCAATGTTACGAGATAATCAACATTATTTGCTTCATTGATTCATCCATATAAAGCACAGAGCAGAAGCTACAATTAAGGTCGTTCTAATTTTGCGGTCCATCTACAACCCGCATGCTCTGAGATCCAGTGGAACTCTCTTATGTTCAATTTTGACAAGACAGTGAACATCAGGGTAAAGCCAGGCACATTAACCTTGTCCAGCCTCGTGGAGCATCTGCTGCAGGGCATCCTCCATCAAGGCTGACCTTCCACCAGAGGCATGACAGGTTCTCTGTCACACCTCAGCCTGGCAATGTGGTGTTGAGGAGGGATGGGTGTGAGCCCCAGTGTGCAGTTGAACTAAGGTGAACACACTGTGCCACGGCACCACGAGCTGCCAGCCCACCTGCTGACTGTGCTACGGCTGACAGCTACCTGGCATAGGCACATAGCTGCATTAGGCGGCCAGCTGCCCTCTGTAGCAGGACTAAAAGACCTTAGATTATTATTCTGCAGGTCTGTTTCTAGTCCAACTAAAACACAGACTTTTAAAGTACACGTTAAGTATGTAAATGAATATTTCATAGCCTAACTTAGACGTACAGATTATACAATTGGGGGTAGAAATATGATAATATGTACAGTAAATGTTCAGCTGGGCCCATGTTGGTCTTGACACTTTTAACATGTTCCACAGTTCCTGCCCTCCAATAGAAGAGGCCAGTACAGAGAAGACAAAGACACCAGGAAGGAGACAAATTTAAGCTCTCAGCAAAAGAGAATGAAATGTTTTGAAGATAATTGATAGAAAGATACAGGACGGTCCTCAACATGGTGCCAACTAGCCATCAGCCAAAGTTCTTTTGGTCTGTGATGTAACAGGCCAATCTCAGAATGTCTTAATACTAACAAGCTCAAAGTGGGCATATTGCCACCTAGTGTACTGGAGTCTGACACACTTAATTTCATAAATCGATTCCGCACTCATGCTGGTACAAGGACAGTAGACCAATTAAATGGTGTAGTCAAGCTCCAACCATAGGTCAACTTAAGTGAGCATGAAAACACTGAATGTGTAGCCTGCCAATAAAAATCAACAAAGAAGAAGAATACAACACTTGTCCTTGTTCTTTAATCATCCCTCTGTCATAATGCACAGTATATTTGGAAACTGAGTATTTTGATATTCTCATTCTATCTATGTTGTCGGTCGGGAGTAGCTCCACCCTTGAGGTGCCAGAACCTCAGTGTCTCTATGTACCCTGACAGAACGGTGTCAAAAAGTGAGATACTACTGATTGGTTATTTTGGTGCCCTTTACAACAGCTTCAACATTCTAAATGCAGATAATTCCACCACAACATCCCAAACTGATCTGAGCTGTGCTGCCCGGTGGAAACGGGGCTTGTAAAAAGCAGGCTCGCCAACAACATCCACCAGGGGTGTAAAGCTGCCATACAGGTTGTGCAAACAGTTACTTTAAATACCCAAGGTGACTCCAAGGTGGTACCCACTGCCTCCTGTTTTCTGTGGGGGGAATGCGGTGTGTAATGAGCTGCGGTGATTGATCAGAGGCTGGAAAGGGACTCATCAGCTGGAGCCCAGCCAGTAATGCCCACCAGTCAGCATGGCACCACGATCATTGGCCAGCTGTAGTCAGACAAGGGCTGCGGGGAGGCCCTGCACCACACCGCTCACAACCTCCAAAACAAGATCCCACATAATTTCTTTTTTTTATTTTTTGGTGTTTGGTTTGTCTTCAAGGTCTGTGTATGCTGATTTGTACTAAATGTGTTCAGACATTACAGTGTTTGTATCTATGTTGCTGCCGTGCATTGTGGTGTCATTTTCAGCTCGCTGAAAACCTGTATGATTTGATAATTGCACAGAGCCACAGATAATAACAGCTGTGGACTGTCTCCACGGTGTGGAGACTGTTAGAGGAGAAACACACTTTCCTTTGTTTTCTTTGTCGGCTCACTGCTGCCTCTTTTTTGCACCAGTTTACTTCTCGCTTCCATTGTTTTCACACTGTTATTGTGTGTGTCTCGGAGGGGTCTGTGTTCACCGGCACATTAAGATTGCCTCTAAACGGGCTGCTGGTCTCTCCTGGTGGGGGATGCAGTAGCCATTATTCAGGCCCTGGCCTCCTCCCCAACTCGCCCAATCACACATCCCTCATGACAATGAAGCTGGGCAGCAGTGGAAGCTCAGAGAGGCGAATATGACAGGGAGCAGGCGGCTGTGAATATGGATGGCGGAGCTGCTATTGGAGCCAGAGGTGGTGGTTTGGTGGAAGAGGAGAGTGGGGTGGGGGGGGGGGGGGGGCACAGGCTGGTCTCTCCTGGTGGGGGATGCAGTAGCCATTATTCAGGCCCTGGCCTCCTCCCCAACTCGCCCAATCACACATCCCTCATGACATTGAAGCTGGGCAGCAGTGGAAGCTCAGAGAGGCGAATATGACAGGGAGCAGGCGGCAGTGAATATGGATGGCGGAGCTGCTATTGGAGCCAGAGGTGGTGGTTTGGTGGAAGAGGAGAGTGGGGTGGGGGGGGGGGTTGCACAGGAAGCAGAGCAGACAGACAGACTGCTTTATGCTGAGCTCTCCCTCTCAAGAGCCTGTAGTTATGCTTAAGCGCCATGGAGCATCCACAAAATGCTACCACTCAGTGACTGCTCAGCACAGGATTACACATCTGAGATGCAACTTGACCCAAGGGCTCAGCACAGTGAAGTGCAACTAATAGAGGAGATAAATATACAATGCTTCAGCTTACCAGGACAGTTCTCTGCTTCTAACTTTGTAGTTACAGTTTGGGGACTGACATCTCGGTAAGAGATTCACTCGAGCTTTTCTTCCCACGAGAAAAGCTGAAGTGAATCAAGGTTACAAATAAATTGATGTTTTGATGTTTTGATCGGAGTTAGTGCCATCTACCTGTGATCACATCACTCATGATAACACCAGTTCTGAACAGGGTCATAGCAATGCCTCGGTCCTAAACATGTGTGTGTGTAGCAGGTTCGCATGTTTGTGCGGGAAAAGTGAGTTTCCTTGAATTACGCTTGACTCATCGCTACCATCAGTCAGCACCTCTGTTTGACGGCAGGAAATCACATCATATTACTGGCCCTTCACTAATGTCGTTAGCAGATATTGTTCTGAGGCGAAATGTGGACTTGTCCAATGTGATTAAGCCCTATGATGAATTTGCTCTGTTGTTTGGAGACCGTTAACCGACTAGAATGATTGACCTGAACCAAGAGCCTTCTGGGCATATATTGATGTTCCCCAAGTGTTATTCCTTAAATGACTGCACTCTGATCATTGCCAGCTTTATGGCTTGAGGGAAGCCAAGTTAGACTAAATGGAGTTTTAGAGGTGTTATGGTCACAAAACTGTTCCAGGCTACTGTGCACACATGTTTTGGCAGGATTACTGCTGCTGGAGTGTTTCCGCCCTCGATGCCTGTTTTTAGTGAATATTTTTGATGACAGCGAAGGCTTTCATTTTAGGTAAAAGAGAGCCAAATTCCCGTAGGGCTCAGTTTTTGTTCATCTGATGACGTTAGGTTGCTCCTGGGTTGAAGCTTTGGTAGTTTTAGGCAAGACAGAGTGGTCAGGAGGCACCAACAGTGTTTTCAGTTTATTTTTCAGTTTCAGCAGCTTTGAGAGATACAAGAAGAGGGAAGAGGTCAGAGGGTTGAGAATTACCCAGGGATTCAGTGGTTTGTCAGAGAAAGGGGGTGTTTTGACTGGAAACTGTCCTTTCCTCTCACTTCTCCCTGCAGTAAATCATGATGTGTTTGGGTTTCAGTGTACGTACACCCTCTTCCTATGTAGGTAGAAGTGTATTCAATCAATCAGTGAGTTGTCTGTGCATGCAAGCAGTCCCACGAGTCCCTTACTGGTTAAACTGATTCCCTCTGGCCATTTTGGCTGCAACTGTGAAATGGGGAGACACATACAAAACTGTAGTAACACATTAGAGGAAAGACAGACAGCAAGTGTGTCACACACTACCTGGTACAGAAGGTAAAAATAAATATATATATATGTATATATATATATTGTCTATTTTAATGGCAAAAAAAATCATGGCACCTTATTATATTTACTCAACAAATGTAAAATCTGTAGTGTGAGATCTTTTTGCACGTTCCCTTCTTCTTCAAATCATTCCTTGTTCTTCCTTTTAAGCACGACCTCAATCAAAATAGAAATGAAAGACACGAAAAGAAAAAAAGGGAAAATACACTTTCTGTCAGGGGGAGTACATTCACAAAGAGGCAGTTTTGATGCATTTGGCACCAAAACAAATTCTGTGCCCTGATGCTTCTGTACCCGTAGGTAACAAGATAAGGCAATGCTTTGGGTCCTTTAATATCACACCATATCCCTCAGAAACCATCTTCACTTCCTGAAATCTCCAACAACAAAGGAACTCTAAACTAGTGCCAGAGTCAGCAAAGCTCCGGATCATATTCTCTATTTTAAGCTCTGTTGCATATTAATATTCCTGGTTTAAAAACAGCATACAATTGACTATATGTGTATAGCTGTCAGCCAAAGATGCAGAGATGTTATCAAATTTGTTTCGCAACAAATTAGAATTTAGTTGAGGCTGTGCACAAAGTGACGTAGCAGTGCTCTGCTTTTGTCCCCTCATATCACCTCAACTTTAATGCCTTTTTCATTTTAGGTCATGGCTAACTACTAAAACAGCAACTAAAAGACCTTTAAAAGTCCAAATCATTGCATATAGTCAATTCCTGTGTTTCCCAAAGTGTGGGACGTAGCCCACTGGTAGATATTAGTGGTAAATTCATTGAAACATAATGCAACAATGCTCACTTCCCCTGTTACACACACACAGGTTTTGGATTGGCAGTGACATACATTTGTGGTGTTTCTTGTTGCAGCCTCTCCACAGCCTGCAGTCATCTGAGGTGCAGCCTGCTGCTGCATTTTAAGGCAGCGCTTAATTAGAAAAAAAAAAAAAAGGACCAGCTGTATCAATCAGCTCACCTGAAACTGCTTTAATGAGACGACTCCTGCAGCTGAGTGCAAGCCACGCCCACCACACACACACAGAGGACATTATATTGACTTTCATTCATTAACCATAATAAATAGTTCTCTAATCTAACCCTAACCTCAGCTCAGCCTAACTTCTCCTTAATATATATATATATATATAAATATGAAGAAAAGATATTCAAAATGTGTCTAATAAAATATGGTTTCTCATAATTTATATAGGGCTTCTCAATATGGTCAAAATGGTAGTAAATAAGATGTTTTTATTGATTTGATATTGAGGTTATGCCTATTCACTGATGATGAGGACAAAATATCTGTTTACTTCAGTATTGTACATTCTCTCAGCTAATATGTATTGGGAGAGATTCAGGAAACATGTTAAACTCAAATTCTGGCTTCACCGATAACAATGGTCCAGTCAGTATATTAATCGAAATGAAACACAAAGAGGTGTTTTTTCCTTCTGTTTCTTTCCCTTTTGTTTTACATTTTTCTTGTCAGATTCAGCTGTTGCACAAGCAGCAGGACGCCCACGGCTACTTCAACAATGATGTGGTCAGGGGATCCACAGATACTTGACACTAGTCTGGTAAAATGATGAAATGCTGATGTAAGCAAGTGAAAACCGTCAAGCAGAAAAGATGAACATGCAGCAGATTCTTTTGCTGTAAATCACCTGTTGGGTACAATCGTCAGCATCTGTATGAGTCTCATTTGTATATGTCATTTAGTGAGTGGGAGTTTTAAAGTTTGTGTCTGGAGTGATTGAATGCATGTGGATGAAAATGAGCGCAAACTGTCAGAATTTGTTCTTAATCTATGAGGAACCAGCACAAGGGTCTCTTTAGTATTCACTTTGAATGTCTGCTGTGCACTGATGCGCTGACAGCCTTTCAACTGTTGGAATAAAACACTGAAGATCCCTTTGCACAGTTGTTCCATCACACATTTACATTCAAAGATCTGAGCCTGAGTGTAGCTGACAATATCACTTCATGACTCACTGTACACACAGTGGCAAGCCTTTGATCCACATCAGCTGAAGTGTTAGACGTGTGACACACACTCTCACTGGTTTCCATGACTTCAGAGGACATTTCATTGACTTTCATTCATTTCCTGGAGACTTACTCTAACCTTAACCATAATTACTAGTGCCTTAACCCTAGCCCCAACCTCATTCTAACCATACAACTTGTCGTAACCTTAAAATGTAGTAATTTACATTATGGGACTTGATTTTTGTCCCCATAAGGAAGATTAGTCTCCATAATGTGACTATGTTAACAGATTTAGGTCCCCACAACATAAGGAATACCAGGTTCACACACCTAAAATCCTTATCTATTACTAGTCTAACCCTAAACATACAACATGTCTTAACCTTAAAATGTAATAATTTATGTTATTTTGGGGACTTGCTTTTTGTCCCCATAATCTGACTGACTAAACAAAATTAGGTCCCCACAACATGACGACACAGACACACAGGTTGACACAACTACCCTTGTAAGGACTCTGCAGTCCATTCATTTGGACAGCCTAAACAAAACTTTATTCCAAACATTAGTCACAACTTTAACCTTAACCACAGTTCACTCCTTCACATCCCAAAAGCCTTTGCAAACAAATTTTTCCCCCCGTGATTTATTTGTGCATATTATTTTACAAACCTGTATCCAGTGAATGTGAGCTTTAATCTTCTTTCTAATTTAGTTCATCTTAGTGCATATTTATTTCTGATTTATATTTCAGACTTGTATTGTCATCTGTGCTATACAAATCAAACTTAGCTTAAATAACATCTGTGATGATAATTATCGTTAACTAGACTGAACCCAAAAATAGCCATAAAATTACAGATTGAATGCAGAACAGTAAGAATTTTATTTATTTACAGAAAAGATCAAACCAACAAAAACACAACAAAAAGTGATTGGAGAAAAACAACCTTCTGAGAAAAAAATAAAAAATCTTCAAATGGGCACAGGCCATTAGATTAATGAGACAATCTTGAAACCAGAGTCTGAATAGAGGCAGGAAGATGAGGAGACTCCACCTCACTGACCAACCAGACTGCACAGGAAGCAAAACACTTGACCAAATAAAAGACAGGAACAGAACCATGACAAACATCAGTGATGTACAAATGTAATTTATTTTCACCATATTGTGGCTTTTATTTTTTTTCGGACCAAGGTCAATTTTCATTTCTCAAAGTTTCACTTCTGACTGGTTCACATCTGATCAATCAGAATGACACAGCGAATCGCTGACGTGGTAAAGTTTAAGCTCCTCAACCAAGCAAGCTCTCTGCTCTTCTTCAGTCCTTCTCTTCTTTTCATGAAGTAAACTGACTGTGATCCAGTTCACAAACAGTTGATGATGACTCCACCTGTTTCTGCCTGTGAATGCAAAATTTTCTTCCCTTAATCCTTATAAAATTTACTCATATAGTCACATTTCATTTCACATGAATAATGAGGGCTGGTTGAATCCTTAGACATGAGGAGCTGCCTCATTAGGACCAGGCTTAGGTCCCATGTGGACTATACTGGTACTAAAAAAGTCCAGAAAAGTTCCTGAAGAGGTAACACAAACACACACTCACTAATGCGACTCTTTGGCGTCGCGTACCATCCATTGCAGAGAAGTTCCTCTCACCGTGAGCAGATTATGATTTGTGGTGAACGGGGGGCAAACAGGATGGAGGAGTTTCGTTCTCCTCTGCCAGTCAGAAAGACACATGAACGGAGAGAATGACTGAAAGAAAGGAAGCAGACAGAGAGAGTGGGGGGGGGGGGGAGGGAAGAGGAGATCCACTGGGATGTGTCGAATGTTGGATGAATCACTAAATGCTTCCTTCTCTAATTGGCTCTATTGAGTGCATCAGTGTCCCTGTGGTGGGCGAAAATGCCTCACAGTCAGCGTGTTTGTGTGCATTCTTGTATTTGTTACCTCTTTAGGACCTTTTCCTGTCATAAACACTGACCTTGTCAGGACCAGTAGTCCTCATGGAGACCAAAAGCTGGTCCTAATGAGGCAGAACATCATTTCTGGGGAACTAGTTATGCTTAGATTTGAATTTTGGTTAGGTTAAGGTCAGGGTTAGACATGAACTATTTATAGTTAAGGCTGTCCAAATGAATGGAACTAAAGGTAGCGTCCTAAAAGAATAGCTATACAAACCTTTGTGTGTGTGTGTGTGTGCGTACCTGGTATTCCTTATGTTGTGGGGACATACATCAGTTTACAGAGTCACATTATGGGAACTTGTCTTCTTTATGGGGACAAAAATCAGGTCCCCATAACGTAACTTAGAACATTTTAAGGTGAGGATATCTTTTAAAGTTAGATTAAGTCTCCAGGAAATGAATGGAAGTCAATGTAATGTCCTCTGAAGTCATGGAAACCAGTGGTTGTGTGTGTGTGTGAGTGTGTATGTGGAGGGTTTTCCTCCTCACCTCAGCAGCAGCAGGATGGAAGTTCAGATCATGTGCAGTGCAAGATGTGTTGGTTTGACACGTCACAGGTTGATTCAACCACCACCACATGGACCGCACAGTAGGACACAGTAGGACACAGTAGGACACAGATACAATTCCTAACTCTTACCTAAATGCAGATGCATCAGACCAGCTTGTCACATCTGGATGATATTTTTTTGTGTTTTGCTGGTTTAGTTCTTGAGCTTTTTGTTTGTTTTTTTGTTCAAAAAACAGATGAAAAATAAAAAACTTTACCAGAGAATAGACAGAAAGATACAGTAAGATAAGTTATATATAGATTGATGAAGGTACAAGCTTAAAGAGTCTATTGTACTGGATCTCACAGATTTTTTTTTGTCTGCAGTAACAAGAATTGTCAGTGATTGAAAGAAAATGAAAAAAATGGACTGAGTATAATACTCAATGATTTTTTTTTTGTGCTGTTACTGTTTCCTCTCTGTCGCTCTGAGCTGCGGCCATTATTAGCGTCCTTATCGTCCTTTCCTCTGTGCTCTTGTGAAAGCTCTCAGCCAGGCCAGATCATATTTAGTCTCCTCAATGAAACATTCAGAACTCGGGGTATGCGGTCTCAGAAACAATAAATGCTGCTGCTTCAGAAAAGCCGCGTCAGTCACAGGCATTGATAATTTGAGCACGCAAAAACAAACACACAGAGGAATTCCACGGGAAATAATTACATCATTTGCACTTGCACGGGCCACACACACGTGTCTCTTTGGGATTATTATTTTTATTTTTTAGCCTTCCAGATGCTTTATCTCTTAAACATGCAGTAATGTAGCTTCATGTTAGCTCTGTCTGGTTTTATCCGCATCCTCTGTTGTGTAACCAACCTCTTTCAGCCCCCGCTATTCTTCACAAAACATTAGTGATGGATTATGGTTATATGCATCGTGTAATTATCAAAGAAATGCCCACAGACAAGGCTTTCCCGAGAGAGTCCACTGTTGTTATTATTATCATCATCATTAGTGCCATCAGCTTGTGTGCAGAGTAAATATTCCAGCTCTCAGTTGTAGGGAAATAGCTGATTAATCCAGTATGATTATGGCGAGCACGGAGCGTTTCTCTGATTCTCTGCCTCGTAACCCAGCTCTTCTTCATCTCCGGCCTTCATCGTCACTCTCCTGTGTCTTGTGGCGCCGTTGAATCTCTAATTAAACCCGCTAACTGAAGGAAACGGGAAGCACCCTGGGATGCTCTGAACACCCGGCGATAAACCTCAGTGGGACACTAACAAGAAACTTCCTTTCTCCATCATCCTCCCTGCTGCTTTCACTTACCCTCAGACTCCACGCATTTGCTTTGATTATTTTCAATTACGCGTTTCAATTTGAGACCCTGTCAGAACCCCCTACCTCTTTAAATTCCACACCCCTGCAGGTTTTTACGTGCACTCTCACAGTTTGGATACACGCAGGCACCGATGCGCTCAGTAAGTGGGGAATAATGGAGGCGGGTGCCTTCACGTCTCACTCATAGCTCCCAAAAAAAAGAGAAAAGAAATTAGAAACAAATCAGACTCACACACATAGACAGTTTCCGTGTCCCAGAATCAAAAAATTGTTTGGCTAAAAACTGAAACAGTGGTTATTTTGCAAAATGCCGGTGTGTACAGCTTCAGTCACACCTGACGGTTAGGGCCGATGTAAGAGCAGTCAGTGAAAAGAAGAAGGACGTGTTTACAAACAGAAATAATAATATCCCATTCCACAAGTTAGGGATTGGTATTGCTCCATTTCGTTGTTTTGCCCAGTTATACTCACCGATTTTAGCATTTGAAAGAAGCTCAAGACTCACACACCACATGTACTGCAGACTGGAGCAGTGACTGGCTGTTGTATTCCTTTTTTCACACCAGCCATGATGTGATGTTGACATTGTGGTTCTGGTGGTTACAGTCTGTCTTAAATTCTCCAAAATCTGCTGAGGAAAATATCTGCCACCATTTCTACTAAATGCTCCACTGTGTTCACCAGCTTGCATTTACAGATTCTGTTGGCTGTTCTATTTATTTTTTTTATTTTTTTTTTTTTTGCTGAGCAGTTAGCAACACCAGCTTTAGCACATTAGAGCTTATTTGCTGAAAACAGCCATCTGGCCAAAATAAAAAAAGACTGACCTGAACAGTTAATTGAATCATAATATGTTCTTTTTCAGTTTTATCTTTAAAGAAATTGGTGAATTCCAGGAGTTTGTTATGTTTCTACACTGCTGGCTCCACAGCATTTAAAGAGAATGGCTTGACTGGCCAGTACAGAGGAGTAGTCTCATGATGACAGTGTTGATAACTATTGACGAAGGATAAATTCCTTCTGCACAGATGTGTGACATCCGTGTCTGGAATTCCCTCATGAGTCACTGTGGCAAACACATTAAATCATTAGATCTTTACACACTGAAGATTCCTCAAACAGCAGTGCACATGCAGACAAAGTGACCAATAACCTTGAGGAACAACAGCAGAATTTGAGTTTAAGAAGAAAAAAAATAACAGTCTAAGGGAAGACTCTCAAGCTCCATCTATTTATCTGTATCCGGGTCTTGCTTTACAGAGGCCGCCATCTTGCAGTGCTATGTTTTGAAAAAGAAGCTTACTATGCAAATGAAGAACTACATCTTTTCTGGTATGTGAAGGCCACCGTCGTTCCCTGATGCACTTGTGAAAGTGAATGATGAGTGGGTGGAGTCCTTGAGTTTGTTACAGTCTGCAGTCTCACCATTAGGTGTCACTAATTCATACATACAGGACCTGGAAGATGAAGCAGGTTAAAAATATCTGAAACATCCTAATGGCAAATTGTCCACACTAAACTCACTACATGTCACAAATAAATAAATAAATAAATACACTCACCTTGTGTCAATGTCTGACTTTATAAACTCTGAGTCAGCGTCAGTGATTTCTGATATTTGCCGGCTTCTATGCAGGCTTCTTTCTTTTATGGTGCAGATGGATGTCACCAGAGGTGTTCAAGTGTAGGTGTTACTGAAAGCAGAGAGACATACTGAGTTATACAGTTTAAAAAAAAAAAAAAAAAAAAAAAAGAAACAAGATGAGATACAATTTTATTTTCATATGTACAGGAAGAACAAAAGAAAAAAACAAAAAACAGAGGTTCAGAAGGTGCAGTGAAATTCTTACTTTGCCAGACTCCCTCTAGACAAAATTAATAAAATTTGACATTGAGTTTAAAAATCATTCACAGAGTTTATGTCACTCTCTCTAGAATAAAATTGAAACTATAATAGATGCAGTATTTTCTAATTTATGCTGGCATGGTGGCGGTGGACAAGTGTGAGTGTTGATTTATGTGCTGTGGCACTGCCCTGCAGTCAACTGCCTTTGGACAGAAGTGTTTCATTGAATTTCAGGAGTAATTAATATTAATCTCTCTCTCTCTCTCTCTCTCTGTGTGTCTCCTCTGGTTGCCTTGTTAGTGAAAGAGGGCAGGAGAGCTGAGGTCAAAATAACAGGATCATTTTTTTTATTCCTATTAAAGCACATTCCTTCCTTCTTGCTCTTTATTTCTGTAGGCTTCAGTGTATTTTTACCACAGTTTGGCAGGTATTCTGCCTGATAAATGAGCTGCTTTTGAATGGAACAAACAGAACGGAGTAAAAATTGCATTTAACAGTAAAACGTTTCCTCATCTTCCTTTTTTCCTTGCCTGTAACAGTGGAGTAAGTTTGCGGACGGGGTTCGAGGAGGCGTCTGAACTGTCAGTCTGGCATAATGAAACCCTTTTACACACTGTACCTGCTCTCAATGGTAGAAAGCTGTTTCCCCACAGACTCATTTTGTCTCCAAGATAACGACAAAACGAAAAAAGGAAACGTCTTTGAAGCTGCTTCCACATTTCCATGCTGAGAACAAGTTGAGCTTTCAGCTGAAGTGGAGGATGTGAGCGAGGGAGAGGGAGAAGGGAAAGCGATGCAGTGAGCGTTCATGGCGTGGGAGCCATTTCATCACTCCATGTGTCGCAAGACTGTCCCGCTGCTCGAGCTCGGCGACGCCAGCCGCTCAGAGGAAAGCCCCACGCTGAGGCCTGTCTGTTTGGCTGCCATTCTGAGGAAATTTCAGGAACATGAAAATGGGAGCTTTTGCATTAGGCAAACCTAATTTCTGCAATTTTCCAACCTTCTTAGCTTCACGTTGAAGTCCAATCCCACAAATTGCCGTGCTCTGCCTTCAGTCACAAATGTTTCTCCTACTGTGGAGACCAGACCTACACAAACAGAGCGCACATGATGATTTCGATCATATTTAACTAGTTTTCTTGTAAAACTGACCAAATTCAGCACCTTTTATTTGCAAAAAATTAAAGTGCAAGTTCTGTCAAAGAACAGTATAGATACATATCAGTGTGGATTTTGAAATGGTATAATAAACTGTATAATAAAATAAAAAAATGGTATATAGTGGTATATAATAATATAATAATGGTATATAAACAGTATAATAAACAGTATTATCCTGTATTATACTTTTTATACGTATGTATTGCATAGACCACTGGCATTTCTGAAAAGTGAGCTGGAGTCACACCAGCCACGCGACATTGCTCCCAGTCATTTTGACTTCACTTCAAATGTGGCACATAATAATTAAATAGTAGTTTTACCACAGCAGGTAATATCCCATAGTGAAAATTATGTTTTGAATAATGACTCATAAAATAGTTGCCCGACTGTGTCATGCCCTGTTTCCTTTTAAGCTGTGTGTCAGCATTTATGGCTCCAAATTGTTGTTCACCTATAATCACATCTGCAGGGAGATGTCGGATTTGACTTTCTCTTAAATATTTCTCTAAGTGGCGTGTTTGTGTGCAAAAGAGCTTTTGTGGGCGAGTGGGCATTTGTGCTAATTGCCACAGATTCCTCTGCAGTTTTGGCGTATCCCTGCAACGTGACCCCAAAGTCATGACTAAAATGGCTCACCGACGGGAGACCTTCATTATTCCACCGCTCCATGCAAATCAACCACAATGTCTGACTGCAGTTTTCTTTAAAAGGAAAAAGAAATCACCTCTGAAAAGGTGAGAAGGCCAGTGTTCGCCTGTCTCCGAGTCGTCCTTTTTCAAGGTGAGCTCCCCAGCGCCATCTTAATTGAAAATTAAGCATTTGCTGCAGTATAATTAAATGGCAACCTTTGAACTCAACGAGACCTCAGACACATATTAAGAGATTAGGGGCTTCGGATCTACTGAAACGCACTCTCTCTCTCTCTCACACACACACACACACACACACAGACTTGACAAAGACACAGACAGTGACAACTTAATTATTATGCTGCCTAAGTCATTAAAGCGGAGCCTCCTACATCACCTTTTGATTCCTACAGTCCAAGTTCGGGGAATATCTAATTAGTTTTTATAATTAATCATGAGACGGCACCATAAAGTTGGTAGAAATTATGAGAAAGAGTGTGAAGAGGAATTGCATGGGGATTTAAAATTGTGATCTTTGAGCTCTGGGTGAGGAGGAACCTGAGTTTGCTATGAAAATGATATACTGACACTTTTCCATTGTACAGTTCTAGCACTACTCGTATCAGGCACAACGCCTCCTCCATGTTGTCAAAGAAACTGCTGTGACGTCGCAACACAAACACACAAACTAGTGACGTCAAAAGATTAGTTCACTGAATGGTTCAGTTCTTCCCGCATGACCGGAGCACAGACTCCGTCTGACACAGTCGCTGAAGTGAAATACGGCTGAACGGCTTGTGATTGGGCTCACCGTCTCCGTCTTTCAGCAGTGCTGTCGCTAAATACACCAGACTCCTCTGTTAAATATGGACATTTTACAAATGTCCTTGTTAAATGTTGGAGATGAATGTACAAGTGTGTTTTCAGGATTTTGAGCTGAATGTACCCCAAGAAGTTTAAGTCCTTCTTGTCTCAGTCACATAAAAAAAAACAATACCCTCAAAGCAGCATGGCTTGCCAGACCACCCACACAATTGACTACAAAAGCAGATTATGAATTTTATCATATGTGATTCATTTTCTAATGAAAATGCCCAACATCCCCACCTTTTGTCAGCGGAAAACAAGTTTGGGTGAATAAAAGAGGCTCCACTTTCTCTATCACAAGTCAGTGATGCGTCAAATTGATTTTGAAGCAGCTATTTTAAGTTTTTTTTTTTTTAAAAAGAAGTTTCACATTACTGCTTTACATGAAACAGAACAGTCAAATTACCAGCTTGGTGGACTGACTTGGTTCTCTTTATGCAGTATTATTTTAATTTACTGACCACCTGCTTCCCCAGTCTTGCTTTTAATTATCTGGCTCTGCAGAAAACATTTCTCTACAATAGATTCACAGTGAGTCTTGAATTAGAGAACAGTCTCACATGTAGAATATGAGGAAAAATGTGTGAGGCTTTTTCAACTCCTGTCTTTTTTATCAGTATAACTTTGTTCCGCAATGCTAATTGTGCATGAGTATTCAGCCATTTTTTATTCACACAGAGTTAGTTTGATAGGGCTCCTTCAAATCCACCTTGTTATTCTACTTCTGTTTTATTCTACTTGTCAGTGCTTGATTATTTAAACGAATGATAATGATGCAGATATCGCATCACATTATGAGTGTAATCTGCAAATAACTGTGTGAGAATATTGGAGCTCAAGTGTAGCTGTGAGTGCGTGCCAATTGCTTTTTTTGTGGGTCAAAATGGCAAATGGAGCTCAGTCAAGTAATGGCACCAACGCTAAACCATAATACTCCCCTCTATTCTTTAACTCAAGGTGGGAGGGGATTGTTATGCGGACTGTGATCCTTCGAGTTCAGCAGTGGTTTAAATTGATTATCACAGCGTCTCCTTCTCGGCCAGAAGAGAGGTCGTCATTTAAAAGGAGAATCACAACAGCTCTTAATCTTGACCCTGAATGAGGGTGGCAGAGCAAAGGCGATCAATAGCATTAGAATGTAGCTGTTGTTCCCGCTAACAACCTCACTCTGATATATAAGAAGGAGTAGAGAGAACATGAGCCATGAAAAGACCCAGCGCATAATACAAGGCAAATCTCATATGGTGATATGAGGAAAAGTGTTTTGGCCCACAGTCAATCTGGAAACTCTGAGCTCTGCTCAAGTTCAGCCGCATGAAAGCTGCATCGACCAGACGCTGGGACGTCGAAATCTTTTGATATCGACTGGATTTTGGACTTGAGCTTTCTCCTCTCAGTCTGATTCACCGACTACTTGGGAAATATTTCAGTGACATATTACACTTCATTTTGTATCTCTCACCTCTGTCCACTGCTGTATATAGCTGCCTGCGCACCAGGGATAAATCACTTCCTAGCCAGCTTATTACACGAAATGAAGGAATTCATCATGGTGACAGTCGGCTGTTGCGGGGCGTTCACTGTGATTTATCTGGGAGAAATTGATTGATTCATTAACACTGAGTGAGTGGTGCTTTGCTGTGGGGGCAGCGCAGGGTACCTTGCCACATGCTGCCTTGTGTGTTGAAGGAACATGTCCCTCCAGCAACAGACGTGATGTCACCAGCTTAGCTCGTTACCTAGATGGTGCACTCAGTGGCCCAGAGCTGAGAACCAGCACTTTGTGACATACAGCAGAGTGTTGCCTAATTAGTTCATCCATATGCCTTTAAACATTATGGAAAAAGGCCTTATAACATCCGCCTTACTCTTATACCACACCATGATAAGTTGACAGCACTTCCTGTCGCTGAAGCATCGAGAGCAATTGTGGAGCATCCAACATCGCCTGCGACACCTCAGAAGATGGGCTGATACTAAAATGTGGCGTGGACAGACTGACGACCACTGATTGGTCAGAGATTTTCATCACTGGAAAGGTCATGGGCGCGACAGTCGACACAAGAACCAAATGTCACAGTCTGCTCCCCTTTCACCTGCCTCTCAGTAATTTTCCATTCCCTCTCCACTCACCTGCCAGCCACGCCCCCCTCATCAGACCTACTCCCCTCACCTTACCTGCTTCCCATCACCAATCAAGCTAGGATTTAAGCTCTCTCTGCTCACTCACTCTCTGCCAGATTGTTCTACATGCTCACGCAAGACTTTCCAGCACTCTTCTCCGGACTGATCTCCCGCTGTCGACTCTGCCTGCCTTGGACTAACCTGTTTGCTGTACTCCCGGTAACCGACCCTGCCTTCCGTCTTCGACCACGAGCTTCTGATCCCTCTGGATTCTGCCAGCTGGTGTCGGCCCAGCTACTGGTGGCTTGCTCCTGGTACGTCTGCCTCAACTCCTGCCTACCTGCTTGTTCCCAGCCTAAGCCCCCGGACTTTCCCTGTGCCCAGAGAGACTGTTTCCTGCGTGTGCTGCATTTGGGTTCTAATTACACCCGTTACACCAAAGCCGACAAGAGCGTTACAGCGAGTATACAAAATACACCACGGTCTGTCGACGAGGTTCGGTTCAGACATTCTGACGAGACGATCCACATTTGCTTTCTGCTACTTCCTCCTCTGATCCAAAAGCTCCACCCATAATCACAGTAGCGTCTTCAAAGATTAGTTGGATTAAAAAAAAAGAATGGGCTTTAATTAGGGTCAAAAAAAAGGTAATTCTGGTTAAAATGATGATCATATCTTCCTGAAATTAACAGACTGTTTAATTCTATGTCTGTTTCAAACAAAGAGTAGGCATATTTAACTGTACTGCACTGTATGCTCTGTGCTGAGTGTGACAAAACAGCATTATGGTGAAATTCTGCAGTGCAGCAGGAATTCACTGGTCCGAAAATTTTGCTCTCCTGATGAAAAGATAGGACTTCTTTGCTGAAAGAAAAAATGTCTTTGAGGTAATTTGTTTTTATTATGAAAATTATGAAAATTGTAACATTTTCAGTACAAATCCTAGACACATCATCTTTGACTGCCTGGTAAAACATTTTTAAGGCTCTTCATTAGTTTCTACATGTTTCCAATTCCAACGGAACTAACCTAATGTAAGTCCAGTAAACGTTGTCCATCACAAATTACATCACAGTTGTCAAAAAATGACTCTAGCCTACTTCTAACTTCAGCATCACACACATCACGCGTGTAAACTTTGGGTCCTGAGTTTCGCACGAAATTATATCTGCTTTGCATTTGGACACAAAATCTCACGAAAGCACCTTGTCTCTTCACCACTCACACAGCAATATTTTCATGTTTTTAAAAAATACAGTCTCTCTCTCTCCTTATTTGTTTCACAAACACATTAATGTTTTTGTACATACGTATAAATTCACCTTGAATATTTATTTGCACAGGTTCACGGAGGTTAATTCATGATAGAAACTAGCAGTGCCGCTGATTATGTGACAGTTATCAAAGCCTGTTACAGCACAGTGTAAACACTTAATGTGCCTTTATTAAACTTAATGGGGAGATTCGTCCTCTGCAACCTTCCTAAAATGTTTTAATGGGTGGGGGAGACTGAAGGACCTGGAGAAAACCAACATGAACACAGACAGAACATGCAAAGTCAAACCCTGTCCCAGGTTTTTGATCCAAGTTCCTTTTTTTTACTGAAAATCACACCTAAATGAAATAGGACAAATGTGGCCACAATCTTGAACAAATCGGTCCTCAGGATGGAGTGGAGACCACATCCCCGGCTGACGTCCACATGACTACATTTCTTTGAGGTTAAATCGGTTCAACTATTTTCACAGCAGCACAAATACCAGCTCTGATTCCTTCCAGCCTCTCATCCAGACTCGTTAAAAACATAAATGTGTTTTCTTTGGAACAACTTCAGTGTGTGTTTAAATAAATGCGGAGGAAGCCAGACTCATCCACGATGCATTTTAATAGCAAGTGTGAATGATGTGAGGACCAGGTCTGAACGTGGTGTTTGATTGAGGAGGTTTTCGTGGGACCTACTTTACAGCCACATATAACATCAGAACTGAGTTTCTGCAACTTAAAAATCCTCAGACGTTTCAGCAGCGCTGACCCACATTCACAGTCCTGTTTGTCTCCTGACAGACGAGCAAATAAACACAATTCAACTGAGCGTCCTCTAAGAAAAAGTTTGGGCTAAACTTGTGACAAGGTCAGTGAGAGACGCAGTATTAATGAAGAAACAAGGGGGGAAAAGCAAGACACTTTGGAATGAGTTATACAAGCAGACACGTCAGTATGACAGGCTCGCTGCTGGCAACCTGTTCCAGCTGTCTTTTTATGCGACTTGTCTCTTTAGTTTGTCTGTTTTCATCCTTTTCATCTGTCGGAGCCGCAACTGAGGATAATTTTCAACATCAACTGATTTTTCAATTATGGGGGAATTATAAACTTTAGTTATTAAACACTACGTCTGGACTAGATCTGTCATATTACATTTGCCGTAACTTACAATGATGATTCACATTGTGCTAAAAGATAATTTAAAAAGATAATTTACACAATATTATTATTATCATCATCATTGTTATCATTAATAATATTGTGGTTGTAAGGTAAGGCAAGTTTATTTATAGAGCACATTTCAACAACAAGGCATTTCAAAGTGCTTTAATAAAAGAAAAAGAAATACAACAGTAGCAGCATTAAAGATATAAAAGGCATGATAAACCACAATGTAATCCAATTCAATCCACTTTATTTATAGAGCACATTTAAGAAAAACAACACAGTTGTACAACAAGAAAGAAAGAAAGAAAGAAAGAAAGAAAGAAAGAAAGAAAGAAAGAAAGAAAGAAAGAAAGAAAGAATTGCAGTGGTGATTGTTGTATTTTTATTTAAACACAGTGGCAAACAGGTAGGTTTTCAGGGTATCTTCACTCTTCTGGGAGTTTGTTCCAGATATTTGAGGAATAAAAAGTGAAGCCAGCGTCCCGATGTTTAGTCCTGGTTTGGGAGAGCAAAGTGGTCTGGATGGTTCATAGTGATCCAGCAGGTCAGAAATGTACTTTGGGCCTAAACTATTCAGTGCTTTATAGACTAACAGCCATGTTTTAAACTAAATTCTTTGGCAGAGGGAAGCCAGTGTAAAGACGTCAGGAGTGGAGTTGCAATGTTGAATGTTCCAAAAAGGTGGAACACATAACTCCTGTTCAGTAACGTTCTAATAACGTAATAATAATAACAATCTGATCGTTATTATGATTCTATTATTGCTGATTATGAGTAATAGTGATGATTTTGTCATTATTGTTGCTATTCCTATTGTCATTGTCAAATTCAGCTTCACATTTAACCATGAACTTTTCAAAAACAAATGCTTTTTTTTTTTAATTATCAGTATTATTTCCGGATGTATCAGCTTGATTCTAACTCAGTAACAGACGTTACTGTGTTGCTATACTCTGAGTAAAGACTGTGCTTTCAGAGGAAGTGTCCTGAGGATTAAGTTGGATGGATAAGTCAGAATCCAGAGTATAGAAGTCGTCTCCAACCCATCCATCTACAGCTGCTGCCAGCAGGGGGCGTGTCAAGCTCCACATGTGACATCAACAACAAACTGCACTGTTTTCCCAGAAGGCTTTGTGCCAAAATTTGATAATTAATTAAAATCTAAAAGAGAGTGGGCGGTTCTGGGGACATTTCCATTTTTGAAGAGTTGGCATTTGCCTCCACTGAGAAGGAAAGATAGATACACATTTAAACAAACTGCCATTGTTTTGCATCTGTCTGGTTCATATCAGCCTCCAGTTTACTGTTATAGAAATGCCATTTATTTTTGAAAGTGGGTAATTAATGGAGCTTCAATGGGAGACAAACATAGCAGTGGAATTTCGCTGTCATCTTGTCGTGATCAGCCATCTGTGTGTGTCCTTGAGAGCGGCACTCTAATTGAATTTGTGTGCGGGAAACAGCTGGCAAACACTGTTATTGCATTTCGTCCTGTGTAGAGTGCATAGGTGTTGACAGATCAGAGCAATAACGTGGAAATTAATGTACGAATTACTGGGTGATGAAAATCAATCAAAAAAATACACCGCAACTGTGTCAAGCACCTGACGACTACTACAACTCCATTAGTTGTCATTTAGGAACATTTACATGCACTGAACCCCTCTTTGGTTTGACTGAGTTAATTACAATAATTACTGCATGTAAGTGTCATTTCAAAGACTAATCTTTGTGTGTGTGTGTTTTGAATTTTTATGACACTTTTTTTCAGTTGCCTTCATTTTTAACGCGGCAGGCTCATTGCAAAATAGAGCTGGATGATATATGCTAACAGAATATGTGCATGGTTCTGAAAATTCTCTCTCTCTCTTTAATTTCTGCCAAATAAAAATAATTCCACCAAAATTTTAAACTTTTTCATGGACTGAAAATTACAAAAAGCTGTGAAACAAATAAGCATTTCACCCATCTGGGCTAAACGTCACACTTTATAAAAAGAAAATGATTCTGCAATATACACTATATTGTCTTGGAATTATTGCCCAGCATTATTCCAAAGCAGCTCCAGGTGAGAGGTGCGATCCGCCCTTGTCAAACACATGGCAGCTCGGTCTGATCAGATGCCACATGTCCACCGTGTGCTCATGTTGGACATGTCTAATGAGAGAGAGGGACAGAAGACACGAGAAGGGACGACAGGCGGTGAGAAAAATGAAATGGAGGCATTCTAAGACAAGCATTAGAGTGAAAGATAGTGTGTGTGTGTGTGTGTGAGAGAGAGAGAGAAGCAGAGAGGAGCTGATGAGTTGCTAACAAGCAGCTTCATCAAAGTGAGCTATGAGCTGCCAGCTGCCTTTCTTTTGACCTACCTTGGAGAGCAATGGATGGATGGATGGATGGATGGATGGCACCCAATGCCGAGCATCTACTGAGGTGCTGAGCATAGGCTGCTTTTCCTCACCTTACTATCTGATCTTATGTGCACACCTCATAGACATAATACATTCCCTGGGCCCTTACCCTAACCTAAACCATCACAAATAGATGCCTAACCTAAACCCAGTTCTAACCCTAACCCTAAAACCAGGTCTTATCCCTTATCAAGCCAAAATGTCCCCATAAGGATAGGTTTGGACGTGTTTTGGTTCTCACAAGGATAGAGAGACATGCACACACATGCATTCACACAATGACTGGGGAAATGATGCAGCAGACATGATGGATCATGAGGAGTCACACAGTGACTGCTGCTTTGGACATCACACAGGCCACATCTTTGTAAAAGATGATGTTTCTATCGGGGAAATGGGGAAATTTGTATTTGAGTTTATTTTTTATTCAGGTAGATTATAATAATATTTAATCCATAATAAAATACCTGGTATTAACAGCCATGTTCACTGAGTAGATGGCATGTATATAGTGTGAGGAACAAGCCACTTTATCTTCTATTGTACTTTAAAGTGGAACATACTTTACAAAGCTGACATCATGTTCTACTGAAGAAGAGCTTAAACTAGTGGTGAGTGACATTAATTCCTCAGGAAAATGTTCACTAATGTTACAATTCAAGCTTATTGTCCCAAAGAATTCCATTCCAGCAGAGTTCTTTTTGCAACCAGTGGAGTCGCCCCCTGGTGGCTATTTAAGCCTCAGAACAGACCTGGAAGTCTACATGCAATTTTATGTATGAATCCTGGTTCTGTATGGAGTTTGCATGTTCTCCCCATTTGTACGTGACTTTTCTTTGGTTTCCTCCCACACCATAAAAGCATGCAGAGGTTAACTGGACACTCTAATGTGAGAGTGAATGGTTGGTCGTCTCTGTATGTTGGACGGGTGACCTGCCCAGGGTGTGACCCCGCCCTTTGACCTGCCCAGGGTGTGACCCCGCCTTTTGCACGGTGTCAGCTGGAACTGACTCCAGGATGAAGACGAAAGATGTAGAGATAAAAAACCAGCATGGAAACAGTAGATAAGACCTGTACCTGAAAATCTGTGTCTCACCTTATTTTTCCCTGGTTTCTCTCTGGGTTAACACAGCTCAGGTTTTCCAATTCATTTATTTTTCTTTGAGGAGAAATTTTCTCCGCTTGCTTTCCTGCTTCTGTTTCTGCTCTCCGTCTCCATCACAGAGCCCAGCGCTTCCATGGCTCTAACATTAGTATGCACACCGAATTCAGTCACACTTTGATGTGCAGCCACATGATTTCACAGTCCAGGCCTGGTGGCACAGATGAAATTTACAGGTATGTGGCGGCAAGACTGATGAGGAGATCCACGTTTTCATTTCGTCTCGACTTAAGACAATATAAAGCTGCGCGCCTCGTATGTGAATCATGGCTCTTACTGTTGATCCAAGGCTCTGGAAGTTCACTTTTCTCTGTCTCTCTGGGAAAATATTTAATTCATTCAGTCTGTGTTTCTTTACAATTAAATCCCCCTGGAGAATGACCTTGATAGTCGGCCTGTGCATGAGTTCAAAACAAAGTCATCATCTTTCTAATCTTTATAATTAATGGATACTCAAGCCAGTGTCATTCATTATTGCTGATATTTAATCCCGTAGACGGGAGATAGTTTCTGTGAGTGAATGACGGCATATTTCAATTTATGATTGATTCCACTCTACACAGGGAACTGCTACGGAAGATGAAGTAATCACTCTCAGTCAAAAACACGAAAAGAGAAGCAAAAGTTAAAGTCTTTCTTTTTTGCAAAGCTCCAACATCCAAGAAGTGAATTCACTCACTTCTTATTTTAATCTTAAAAAATTGATTGGAGTATTTTCTCTGCAGAGAGAACCGGTGATTTTTTGATGAAAACATTTACAGGATCTACAAGTATTGATTCGAAGAGATGGGCTGAAAGTTTGTTGTCGTCTTGATGTCAGTGGGGATGGTCGATGGTAAACTTGTTAATGATAAACCCGTCGATCGTTTTTATAATGATTCATCTCACTTGTGGCCTCAACAATAGAAAAAAGCCAAGATTGACACTCTTCTCCGTTTGTGTTACCACAGTAAGATGTTATCAACCACTTAAAAGCTTATCAAGCCGAGCGTAATGATGCTGAGTGACTGAATTGTGTGTTTTGATGGATATCGTGGTGAGTAATCTGATGCCAAATTGCGTTCCACTCCCTGATTTTAGAGACTTCGCTCCGCTTCTCCTCTCTTTCTCACCGCGTCAGAATCTCCCATCTCACTTACAGCCATTTGTCACTGCCATGATCTTTCCCCCAAAGGTGGAGAAAATGGGCTGAAAACCCATTCCACTGCTCTGTGACACAAAAATAGATTATCATTGTCCATTGTCTGTTTGGCCTGTAGTTAATTTGTTGCACATTCTGTGCTGCGCTGTGTCTTTCAGCCGCCTCCATTCTGCTCCGTCGGAGTGAGAAGCTGTCATTGAAGGTAACATCACTTAAATGTGATAAGAATAATTAACTTGAACAGTGACTCAACACCATTCAGGTGGGTGAGAATTAACACGGAAGGATCATGTCAAATAATTTCCAATCTTTGGCAATAATATTATTATCTCTCTCTTTTCCTTGAAACCTAAAAAAAATATCCCGACTGTACAACAAAATGTCAATCACAGGGAACGTGTTTAATTTGCCGGCTCCCTCTCTCTTATTTATTTCCTATTTTTATTTTTATTATTATTCATTTTTTATCCTTGTACAGCACTTTGGTCAGTGGCCGCTGTGTTTAAAATGTGCATTATAAATAAATTTTACTTACTCTCTCTCTCTCTTTTCATTTAAATGTTTTTTATTTTATTTATAAACACAGTGATAAAGCATTCAAAAGCAACTCACGTGGTACAGCATACAGAAGACACTCCCTCTTTCTCTTTATCAGTTTTCACTTCTCGTGGAATTTTAAGGCCAGTTTTTTGCTGGAAAAGACTGGGATTTATGCTTATGTGTATGCTTATACAACATATAATAGCTGAAATGAAAAAGGAAAGGCTCAGTGTGTGTAATTATATAGTTTGGAAACAAAAGTACAGCCAAATTTTGCTCCTTCTTGTTAAAGTAACACCTATGGAAAAGTCAAATTTGATCTATTCACAGGCGTGTCTTTTATTTTAGTCATATCACTCCTCCTCCTTTCCTTAAATCATGCATTAATGTCATGAGGAAAAACCATCATTCGTGAGCGAATGACCCGCTATTTAATAAGCGAGCGTGGAAAAGAAATGGCGCTCCCTTGATCAGTCTAAATAGAATTCCCTCAGCCGTGACAGATCATAGCTCTTTATGACAACTTTCACACTCTTCATAGTCCACAACACTCCAGTGTCCTTGCCGCCACTGGAGACCAAGGTCGGTGTCTAAATGTCACATCTGACATCGTTATTCTGCATTGTCAAGCTGCAGCTAAGTGTCTAGCACATTGATTTCCCTCCCTTTTTTTTTTTTTTGGCTCTTACTTAGATTGATCATCACTTGGAAGTCAGTCTTTGAGAAGGTGATCAATGCTCCCCCGTACAATTATCATCTCACAAATGCGTCATTTAAAAGCCAATATCTGTTCTAACAGGGTGCTTAGCGACAAATACTTTGTCATGCTCACGTCAGGCAGTGACACTGGACCCAACTAGAAAATGCAGGCACTGAATCAATTAAAAAAAAAAAAAAAAAAAAAAAAGCTGTAAGCCTTTTGCTAATGGATGCTCTGCGTTTGACATGTCTGTATTAATTAGTTAGTGAGACATTTCATAATACACATGCTTAAAGGATATTTTCTTTTCCTTAAATGTGCCAACTTTTGTTTACCAGCTCCTTTATAGATGCTAATGCATGAATGTAACCGCTCGGAGCAGCCATTATGCTGCGTCCACTCCAACATGATGGCTGACCTTTGGGATGCCACATTTTTACTACAGTATATAGTTCTTTAACCTGCTGCTGTTTCTCTGGGGCTTTTCTCCCACATTCTGTTCATTCAGCTCTTTATTGTTTACTGCTGGTGGTAAACACATATTATAAACCTCCCACTGTTTTTTTTTTTTTTTTTATGTAATACAATTGCGTCTTTTGCTGCAGGGGTGAGGACTCTCTGGCCTTCAAGACAAATATGGCCCATGGAAATAATTAAAGAATAGTAGCATTTTTAAAAAAAAAAAAAATGAAATAAAGACTCATGGTTGCATGTTTATTCTGCGATAACAGAGAAACATGTCTGTCCAGATCAATAAAACACACTATTGCATTTGACCAAGAAAATGGGTAAATAAATATTATTAGTGGGGGTTTTAGAAGGTAAGCTATGTTTCTCTAAATCATGGTAAAGTGCTTGCAGTGATAAAATAAAGTGTAATCTCTGCCAGACTTATGCTAAACTGACTTGCAAGGAAAAAAAAAATATATATATATATTTGTATTAGGCTGATGTTTCTGACAGGGTTTCAGAGCCCAATTAGCAGCTTTCACAAGATTAGATTCTGACAGAAAGTGTTATTCTTTGGCACATCTTGTGTTGCATGAGCTAACAGCTACAATGCTGATCTGTGAGCAGCTCTTTTCACAAGTGACTCTTGTTAGGTTTGATTGACCCAAACCTGGAAAACTATTATTACCCTCATCACGACTTATCAATCACGACAATTAAATAGTCCACAGCTATATATGTATACATACACATGCTGGAACAGAATAAAATATGGGATTAAGAAAGCCTTGGCGGAACACCACATCCTCAAATTAGTATGAATCAAATCTGGAATTTATAAGTGACTGGAATACGTACAGAGCTGAAATGGGATATATGTAAGAATATGTAAAACTGTGAACTTTAGTGTGTAATCCCAATTTGAAAACAGTTCCAAATTTCTGCATCATGGAAATATGGAGCTGCACTTAATACCTGGTATTACACTGTGTCCATGCACGTGTACGTAACTGTCCCAACATCCATTTGGCTTTTATAAACACTGAACCTGTGCAGTTAAAAATTAAAGTTCTTTAATTAAAAAGTGTGTCTGCAGCAGCAGAGAATTCCACATGATGAGAGGAGATGACAGGACAACAGTAACGGTCGATAAAACATTACGCACATAAAGTGAAAACCGAAAATTTGAATGAGAAAGGGTTTTAAACCTGCTTCGCTCACCTGACCAGGAGAAAAACATCCACCCTGGCTTCAACTTCCTCTCCACTTCCAACCACTTGATATTTTACACCATCTCCAGCGCAGACGTGTTTTTCTTCTCCTCTGGCTGAATCATGGCTGGACTGTGGAGTGTGTAAACACCAAAAGCATAACAAAGTTTTTAACCCGCAACTACATTTTTTCAGTGATTTTTTTTCAGTGAAATATTTTAATTTAATGTGTTTCCTAATTCTCTAACACTAAAGTCTTTTCTCTGACTTAATATTTTACATTTATTTAACATGAGTTAAGCTTTTGCACAGCATGTGTACTAGTGAATTTGAAATGCTGTATATGTCTGGAAGGGTTTATAAGACAGCAAACAGATGAATAGATATGTGAGTGGATGGCAACTGCCTTAATGCAGCATTAAAATTAAGGTAACATTAAAACATAGACTTGCCATTAAGAGGGATATGAACTTATTACTTTTTTGTCCCGTGTCGCAGTTATGCAAAATCATGCAACTCCCAGATCAACTTTACAAAAAGTAGGCAGATTATTTGCACAGCAAAGTGCCCTCTCTCTACTCACAGTGCTCTGGGAATTTTCGTGCGCATCTATAATTTGATGTTAAGTGCCTGCTGATGCATTATGCATGTCAGATAATGCATTGTGTGTAATCCAGACAGACCTCGTCTGAACCTTTAGAGTGACATGTCGTTCCAGATCCCACACGCGCAGAAGCGCCTGTATGGCCTGATCACCGGCGGAGACAGTCACCATACATCAAAACCTCCTCTGCTTTGTCACTCTGTGTCACACAATAGTCCGAACAGCCTGGAGGAGCAGACAGGAGTGCACTCTGCGACACAGTGAACAATCCTATACAGCAGTGATGTGCTGTGACCAGCAGCACTGAAGAGCTGACTCTGGTTGAATCCATACTAATTCATTTTCATTAAAAGTTCACATAGAATGGTCTTTTTGAACCAAAAATCCAGATTACTGATGTCTACTTAGATAAATTAAATAATATTTATGGTCAAAAACCTGATAGTCTCTTCAGATTAAGCCAGTTTATTGCTGCTCTCTGCCAGCCTCTGAACAGGCACTCTGTTTCTGAGCTAATGCCCGCCCCCCAGAACACTGAGTCTCTTGTGATTGGCCAGCTACCAGCTGACTGACTGCTCCTCTGTGTTTCTTTCTTCTTCTTCTTCTTCTTCTTCTTCTTCTTCAGGTTGAATGTTCATGTCCATGACCGGGAGTAGCTGTTGGGGGAGGGTTCGTTGCACGGCAAATGTGCTAGTTACGTAACTAAACTGGACTTTTCAAAACCTCTTGCTCGAGCTCAGGTAAACAGAGAAGCCCTTCTTTGTCAGAAGTGGCTGAAGTGTTTATTGTGACACTTTAGTGATGTTTAGATACAGGAAGGACACGGGGACACACCAAAAACATTAGAAATTTGATTTTCCAGTGAATGTCCTCTTTAAGAAACATGGATTTCAGCTGTTACAGCTGCACAAACTTTACTGTCCAGTTAGTGATTTGGTCAAGAGGAACAATGAAGAAGAAGATGGTAACCATGAACACTCGCTTGAGCTTATGTGATGAGCTTGGCTGGTACTATAAAGGAATGTTAGATCAAATTCAAAGACATGGTTCACTTCAGTGACACAGTATGAACTTACAGCCGGTACCTGTTTAGGTGCTATGTGTGTGTGTGCATGTGTGATATCACGAAGAGTGATATCAATTTGTGTTTCTCATGAGACTTTGATTGTTACCCTGATGTTGCAGGGCTGGTTTTTAAGCCAAAAGATGGCAGGAGGAGTGGAGACAGATCCAGTCTCCCCACAACATATTTAACCATCACAATGACCCAAAAGCTGTTAAATTAGATCTGCTTATAGATCTGCTTTAAGCAGAGAATGATATATTACCAAATAACTAAACGCTAAAAAATGAGATCCTTTTTGGGACAGAACATTTCACTTTACATTTCACTTTTTTCTATTATTTCATTTTCTTTTTAAAAATTGGGAAACTAAAGCTCACTCCTTGAATTCGGACCATTTTCCAGGGCTTGTGCAGGATCCCATTGTTTTCCCTTTGTGGAAGGTCTTTCATTTTCTTTTTTTAAGGTTACTCTATGGACCCATTCAAGAAGGCATTTTAGTGATTTTGAATGGACAATTTAGTCGCCCATTTCACCACCAGACTCTCATTTAGAGGGCGCACTGACCTGTGTCATATGGGCACTGGATAGAGGTCAGGTGACACCCGCTGTACTGCAGTAAAACACAGAGAGGTGCACGCACACACACACACACACACACACACACACATTCCCAACATGGCAGGAATAAAGGGAGAAGCATTGGCCGTAAATAAATGTGACAACATGCAGTACATTTTTGCCACCGTTCTTCTGTCATAAGGTACAAAAAAAGCAAGAAGTGAAAAGACATTAGCCATCATCTCGCCTTTACTGTAGCTTTTTATTTTGATACCACATTTAAAATAGAATGAAGCCCATCTTCTTGCAGAATATAAATGTCATCATTACAAAAGACTATCCAGCAGAGTTATGCTTACACCCGAAAGACCATACACTCTAAGTAGGTTACATCCTGCATACAATTACCATAATCACCCACCCTTTTTCCATTCATCTTTAAGGTAACTTCTTAAAACTTTTAATGTGTTTTCTTCAAAGTGCTATTTTCACCTGCTCGTTGTTAGTTTCCACCACTTTCCTGAACGTCTTTTATTCCCGCGGCCATTGAGAAGCTTCATTTACTCTGGCTGACTTGGTTTCTTTCCTATTTTTAAAGGTGGTTCATTTATTACGTTTTTCAATTTCTTACCCTGTTGCCACTTTTTAAATTTTTCACCTGTTGGCTCTGTGCACCACTTTACATCACATGAATTGACAAACTGTGGTGCTGCTTTCAATGCTGTTCAGTTTCTATGAACAGTAGTACCTTTGGATTTTGGTCTTGATGTCCCAAATTTCCTTTGGGATACTCATTGATTGACATGTAGGCCATAGTGTTTGTCAGCTGCCCCCTACTGTCCCTTCACCAGCCTTGAGCTTGGCTGCTGGTTTCTTCCTGGTGGGCTGAGTCCATGACATGGAGAGTTATATATATGCCAGGGTATTACAGAGAACTTCTTAATCCAGTTTGTCACGCAGCTCCCTTTGGATGGGGTAATTTCATGGTGCTGAGCTGGTATTGATAGAGCCTTAGCAAATGAGGCACGCAGCAATCGTTAACTTTAATAACCATAAAGATGTGAGCAGTGGAGTCATACATGCCCATGAGAGGAAACCCATACAGGTGATTAAGAATCGACCAGGGCTGTGGCCGGCAGCACCTCATATTCCTTATGTTTACTAATGGAATTACATGTTAGAGATGTCAAAACCATTACTACCAATGGTTTGATGGTTTAACTGCTCTTATTTAACACAAATCTGGCGTGTACCATTTAGTGGTTAGCATGAGTAAACGCAAGAGACAAAGAAAGCTTTTATATTAGCTGTTTGGGGGCTTGCATACATGCAATTCAGCATAAACGTGTGCACAATCTCATATTCCACTTAAGTAACGCCAGTTTTTCACCAATTATGTTTCCTTGTGTTCTTCAAGCGCTGAGTTGTACATGTGTGGGTGCCAGTGGAATCCCTCCTATAAACTCAAGCACGTTTCCATGCTTACTGTCATTTTTGTTGTCTCTTTTTTGACTAAAACAAGGGAACGCCACCAACTGGACATAAAGTGTTGTTCTGTAGAGGAGCATGCAACGTTAGCGTGTATGGTCAAAGTGGAATGAGAATGAGAACACACGGATGTGGAAAGTATGACCCATGACCCAGTCCTAAGGAGATGGTTTATGATATTTCGTGATATTTTCGTGTGTGTGCGTTGGTTTTCTCCAGGTTCTCCAGTTTCCTACTACAGTCCAAAAATGTGCAGATTTAACACTCTGAATTGCCTGTAGGTGTGAATGTGAGAGTTGTCTGTGTCCATGTGTGACCCTGTGATGGACTGGTGACCTGTCCAGGGTGTACCCCGCCTTTCACCCTATGTGAGCTGGGATTAGGCACCAGCGACCCCCATGACCCTCATGTGGAGGATAAAGTGGTAGAAGATGAGTGAGAGAGTGAGTGAGTCTTACCCATTCATTTCTTATGGGGGTTATCTTTGACCTTGAACACCAAAAGTGTGACTAAGTTGAATAAACCAGTCAAAATTCTATGGAAATATTATTAGCATTTGTTTGGGTGCTATAGAGCTATGGTTCTTCAAACTGTGGTACATAAATACTGTTCTACTGTATAAACCAGAGTATGTGATCAGAGTGGAGCTGAGGAATTTTGAGAGCTCAATATTTTATCTGGTGGCACTTGGTATCAAAAGTTTGAGAACCACTGATGTATATATATATATATATATGAAAAACGCATCATTTTTACTCTTGGAAAGTCGTAGAATGGGTCAAATCAGACCAAATATTGGAGGAAGGGTAAGTTTCTGAAAGTTGAAGCCTCTGTGGTAGAATAGTAGTCGGTATTCTATGAGTATAGCCATATTCAGAAGTAAGCCATACGAACAGAGTGAAAAAACAACATTGATTTGTGTGACTCCAGTCGAGCTGGGTCAGTGGTTCTTGTCAGTCAGCTCAAATTCGAGAGTGTCTTTCTCCCCACTCCCCTTTTTCCTTTCTTTCTTCCTCCTACCTTCCTTTAGGTTTGCAGTTGCTCCAGGCGGTACTATAGCTACTATGTCTACTTGTTTGTCTACTCCCATTACTGCGGGAGATGCTGCCTCAGGAGAAAAGTGAAATCCTGGCCACAGCAGGGTCAGTGAGAAATCAGCCTGAAGCCTTTACTCTAACTGGTCACAACAACAGCGTAATAACAGGCTTGTGCTAAATGCTGAGTCCACCATAGCATCATGTCAAATCCTTTTCAGATTAGATAAATAGCCGTCTTTCCTCCAAATTTCTTCACAAGCACTGAGCATGGAATTGTATAAACTCTGGTGAAAACCTTCTTCCTTGAGGCGGCTTTTTTTATTATTCATTAGCAAGAGTTGGCTCTGAGGGAAAAGGTATATGAGTGAGAACAAGTGGCTGGGGCTCAGTGGCTTAGTGGGAATTCACCACTGCAAAGGAGAACAGTGCGGTTCAGATACTGTATTTCTAACAACACAGTCAGTGTTGACACATGTAACACCTCAGTTCAGTATCTGTCAACAGTAAAGATGACTCAATATCACATTTTTGTGCCTGATTGCATCACAGATTTACACTGCGAATGTCAAATCAGACTCATATATAGCCATTTAAAATTATGCTGCAGGGTTTGTAAACTGTTCATCTTATCAGGAATTGGCATGACTTGATTACAGTAAGTTGATCAGTTACTATGACTAGCTGTAATATATAAGAGATATAAACAAATGTTTAATCAATGGTTGCATTTATGAAAACAAATAGATGGCAGCAGCAGAAGTGATGAAGTTTACGAGGTTTCTTGAATGCATCTCGGAGTTCGACAAACTGCAGATCGTGCAGAAGTGATTCGATTTATCACACCCTGGTATATACAGTAGAACAGTAGTTTTGATTTTCGTCCAAGTACCACCAGAGGAAGCCCGCGTACCACTGGCGGTACATATACCACAGTTTGAGAACCATGGATATAGAATATTCAAATAGCATTTGTAATAGAAATGCCCATCCGTAGTTCATATACACTCTTCAACACTTATTTTAATTTAATTAACTTACTTTGTAGACTTATTTTTTCAGGGTATTTCATTTTATTCAGTTTCTTAACATAATGTGACACTGACTTAAATATTACTGGAGCATTTAATCCTTAATCTTCTGTTTCTATACTGCTATTTTTTAATGTTTATGTGAATCTCTGAGTAGCTCTAACAAAAGCCGACTTCAGACTCTGATCCTGATATCACAGCCTTGAATTTCTCCTGATGGCGACATCAGTCAGATACAGACTTTGACCTCCTTTAAATAACTTGGCTGCAAATAAGATATTTGTGTTGATTCACTGACCATTTAGCTGTAACCCTCCATTTGAAAAACCATAACCCTACATCTGTGTGGCCGACCTTGTCACAGCTCTCTTTTAAAACATGTTGCCATAATTAGGATTTACAGGGCATATTGGAGTTAACATTTTTCAATTTTTGATATCCACTTCAGTGATTTTTCACCAGTATTGCTGTTGTGGACACTGAGTTTTAAATCAGCTGATCCATAGTCCGCAGTCTCTTTTATTTGCTCCTTCCTGTTGTACCACACATCATCTAAATTCAATTATGCATTGTCACTTCATTGCTGAGGTTGCTTGATTTTTCTTGGAATGAGATCATAGCAAATACAGTTAATAAAACCTTAGTTAATAAAATCATACGGCCCAGGTGCTTTGTGTACTTGTTTGAAAAACAGTGAAAACCATTATGATGCTTCAGGGTTTGGGCTGCATTTTCATTTGGGTGCCTGTGTGAACATGCACAATCTAGTTCCTTCTATTTTCCCTTGCGGGATGCAAAGCTGACCAACTCCACACTCTGCGAGGTTTGTTTCAGAGAGCATTAGAAGGAATAATATGCTTCATCATGGAAATATAGCACCGATGTCTTATTCTGCTACTTCCAGGCATTTCTCTTTCCACGCTATTCATTTTAACAAACAGCCCCATTACAGAATTAAGTGAGACTAAACTAAGTGAGAGTTGTGTAATTTCTGATAAAACATATAAACTGGAAGTGCTGCCATGTTTTCTGGCACAGCCTCTGAGGCGGTGCTTTGTAAAGTGATTCGACATTATCCTAAGTAATCATGGGGAGTGTTCATGAAGTTGTAGCTTGATGTTTGAGTCATGAAAGGCAAAATTTCGGATGAGTGTCATTAAACATATATGTGGAGGGACAGCTGGCCCACAGCCACTTGAAATATCATTAATATCCTACTTTCTTCTTCCCTCACATCTGAAAAAAAACATAACACTAATTGAAACCAGCAGAGTGGCATCTGACGATTTTTCAATCAGACGCAGTTTCGTTGTATGTTTCCAACTGTGCGAGACTTAAAACGTGGGTTTTCCATGATGTATCGCTCCACAGAACATTGACAGATATAAACCAGCTTCAGTGAACAATCTGTCATTTAATAAAACTTAGCGAAGGTTTAAACTGACATGTCTGGGACACAGTATAAAGTTTATTTACTCACTTTGTGCTAAGAGGCGACTGTGAGAGTCTCGGTTTGTCAAACAAATGTGCATCATTATGAAATATTCCTCTCTTGATCGTTAAGAACTCTCAGAGAATTCACATTTTTCTGTCACACATATTATTCATCAACAATAGGTACTGTAATTCTTGCCGCCACCTGACAGTGACAATTAGGAGCATGATGACAGGGGATAACAGTCAGGAACACATTACCACAGCAGCGAAAAGAGAGATGGACTGTGGTTCATGTCAGCGTCTGTCCACGAGGCAAAACAAAAGCAGGCGCTTTAACGACACGCGGACGCAAACAGCTCATTTTCACGCCAGTGCTCACTGATGAAGTTGTTGTGATGAGTCCCTGAAAGACTCTGATTTGCTGCGTTCTTTCCTCGGCCGGGTGTCATTCCTTAATAAGTGCAGCAGTGAGAGAAGCCATGTGTAAGAGAGAGACGACAGGAACGCTTGCTGACTGTGTTGCAGTGAGTGCTGCTCTTGGCTGCTCTCCATAGATAACGGTTGTTGACGCTGAGCCAAAGTGTTGCAGAAAAGTCCTTTTTTTATTTATTTATTTTACCTTTTTCGGTGACATTGTTATCTTTATCTTTGTGTCATTAACAATTCCAGGTGCAGCAAGATCAGAGGGCAATCAGTCTCCAGTCGAGTCTTTCCTTTGTCAGCCTGCAGTCTCAGGTTGAATACGTTGTTACAGTGACCCTGAGTTGCTGAACATAAATAATGCAGATATAACGCTGTGTGTTCAAGTTCTTGATGCTGTATCATTTATCTGCATGGATTGTGAGAATGTTAAGTTTACTACAGTAATATATGAGGTTTACTACACTAGCCTAATAAGACAACTGTGACTGAGGTGATACAATTAGGGAGGCACGATATTGGACCTTTTTTTGCCAATAGTGTAGTTTCTTCTGCTACTCATGCTGCAATCAGATGTAGAAATAAATAAAATAAAGAAAATAAATGAACATGAACATCCAATAACACAGTGGTTCTCAAACTTGAGAAAATATTGAGCTCTTTAAAACCATTATCACCAAAGTTATAAAGTCAGCTACGGCCCTTTCACAGGAGGCAGATTTATTCCCAATAAGATAATTTGCTCTCATATACTTGCATACACTGGTATGGCCAAATTAGATATCCACTTTGATCACATACTGTGGTATAAACAGTAGAAGAGTGTTTCTCAGTTTCCTCCAAGTACCACCAGAGGAAGCTTGCGTACTAATGGGGTTACACATTTGACGTTAATCCATTTAAAAGCGTGTATATACCATGCATCCCTAGATATAATATATTCGGCCATTTTGTCATGTCTTAGTAGCAAAATCAAGGCTGTAAATAATGCATATGCAGGATCACTGTCAAACTATCATGACTTACGCGTACCAAACAGAGCTATTGTCAATGTGATCGTTAAAACCTTTCCTGCTAAAACTGTCAAAATGGCTGATGTGCCGAGGACATGGCAGCATAAACGAACCCAGCCATGTGACGTCCGGACCACACAAGGGCAAACTCTCCTGGGACTGCAGACGAAGGTTAGAAAGTTCAGAGACTGAGTCATCATCAGTACTATCAGTACTACACCGAGAAAAGAAAATGGTTGACAACTTTAAAAATATGACTTAAATCGGCGAAACCTGAATGAATTTATATTTACATTACCTGGCTGACTCATGTCTGCTGACCAGGCGCTCTTGGTTGTCATGGAAACAATATTGTGACCCAGAGCAGATCAGGCATTTGCAGTTGTGGCCTCCACATGAGACACTCCCTGTTTTTAAATCTCATCTTAAAGCAAATCTCCTTTTCTTTGGCTTCTGATACAATGTGAGATGTTGCCTATTTATTATTTAATTTTTGGTGCTTATTTAATTTGTACCTTATTGCTTTTTGTACTTGTGAGATATATTTTTGTACGGTTCTTTTCACAAATTGTGTTGTTTTTAAAAGAGTTTTGTGAACAAAATTTGGTTTGACTAGAAAAAGTGGGATCACTTCATCCCCATAACGTCCATCACCATCTCTTTTGTGTGAACAAAAGTGTCCATAAACACTTACACGTACAGTGTCCATAAATGGATGATTAATTTCCTTCACTGGTCATTCAGTCAAGTGCTTAGGGAGTTTTCCTATTTGGCAAATGCAATTAGTTGGCAGCGAAAGACAAAGACAATGAGCTTCTGTGTTAATCTAAGCAGCTGTAACAATGTAGCTGTATGACTTGGTTTATGAAATTTGGATTTTAGCCATGCGTAGCAGTTTGCAAGTGCTTTAGAAGTTAACAAGCAGCCATTAATGAGCCTCATTTAAGGCACTATTTCTCATAATTGTTTCTTTGTCGAACAGAAAAAGAACATGTATATGAGAGGAGCTTTAATAATCTGTATTAATAAAGCATATACAGTATGTATGTATGTATGTTAGTGTTCCAACTGTCAGAATACAATACAGTATCACGGATTCAATGGATATGGATGAATATGTTACACTGTAGTTAAAACTCAGTTTCTTCTCCACTACATGCTGACGTGTGCTTGTGTTTCACTTCCTTCAGGGAGTGTAATTACTTTTCAAACTATTCCTGCTTGGAAATGTGTCCTGGGATACTATTAATCCAAAAAAAGTCTTCATCCTGGAGGGATTTTTCCCTCGTGAGGCAAAACCTTGAAGCGTCTCATACAGTAAATAGCACATTAGTGCAGTTTGTCTCTTGCTCACATGCTCACACTGAGCTGTCAGACTCATGCAGGAAGTCAGAATGATTTTATCTGCCAGACTATTTTTTGAAGCTCTTTCTGCAGTTCGACAGTAGTGAGTATGAACAGTCTGACAGATTAATGGGACAACAGAAGAGTCATGAACGTGTTTCCTCCATGGCAGCAGAATATAGTGTGAAAACACTCACTACAATTTTTGTTGAATACAATGCACTGACAAAATTAATTGTTGGCTGACACAGACTCTCCTCAGCTCCATCCTCGAAGAAATACTCTTAAACTCATCAGGGCTTTCTAGAAAACAGTGCCTATTATTTTGGCCTACATGTTTGGCGCCTTTACTTTTTCCCCTCTATCTGATACAATAAAACAGTTTAACTATAAGTAATTATACAAATAATTGCATTGAACAGTTCTTGAACAGCCCTTTGTGGTTTGTATTTCAGAATCAGAATATTTAATTAATCCAGGGGGGAAACTGGGTAAAACAATTCTAATCTGCATTCTTTTTTTTGTGTCACACACTTTATAATTCTAACTAAAAGAATGAAAAAAAGTCAAAGAAACTTTTTTTTATGAAAAAAAAGTTAGTTTTTTTAATCAATGTTTTTAACATTTTGATTTTGAAGTAAAAACCATGTCCATTATTTTAAATAATAATCATCTAATGCAGATTATTAAAAGACAGCATACAATAATCCCAATTAAGAGGCCTTAGTCTACATCCTTATTAACATTAATGTAAAAAGTTGACAGTATCTCATAATCACTCTTGTCAAACTCCTGCTGTTCTGCATAGAACAACAATTATACGGAGTGCGGCCTTTTACCTCAAGCTTCTATTCCGTCTTTCTCAATCAATCTCCACATTTTACAGCCTTCCCTCATTAATAGGTCTTAATTGGCCGTCGGGCTTAGCTGAAAACAATGAAGCATCGATTTCCTTAAACATAATCACCTCATCCAGTCGTTTAATGGCTGCTGTCGTTACGGGGCCACCGAGAGAAAAATGACCAGTCAATGGTCCCATCGATGCCCTTCACCTCTCGTCACCAAAGGCTAGAGAGCACAGCCAGCCACTCCATCTTCACAGGTTGGTTTAAGCCCTTTAGCTGCCTGACAGGCTCCGAGCACTGCATCCATCAAAACCTACCGCTGTTGTCATGAAAAGCCGATACTGTACTCAGTTACTGCTGTGCAGCTGAGCATGAATAAATCCATTATGGGAAAAAAATATACATAAGTGCAAAACTCACAAAGCCCACAAACAGATAATGGATGGCCGTGTCCGACGCCGCGACTTCCCAGCTACCTGAACAGGACTGTGTCGAGTTCAAGTGGCCATTAGTTGTGAGAGCGGCGTTCGTGTTTGGCCCAGTGGAGTCATCCTGAAGCCATTTACGCCGCTCCCTCCTCCACACAGCAGATGGTTTATGGTGATCTCGCCTAATGTCCACCTGCCACCTACAGCTGATGGCCGGACCTCGGTCCCGTGGCTGAACCTGTGTGCTTGTCTGTGGGTGTTGGGAATAAGCCCAAATTCTGATGGCAATGATCAGAATGAATGTGAAAACATCAACATGAGACTTTCCAAGTCCTCGTCATGACATTGCTAGTAGCTCATATTTGCATATTTCTGATTAGAATGTAGGGAGATTCTTGTCACCATATTGATGGGCTTTAATGGGAGACACTTGTGGAGAAACTCATCACCGTCAGTGTAATCTGTGGTGGTAACTGAAGAGAGAACCGAGAGTGATGCTTCCGAGGAAGAGGATGATGAGGAAATTCATGTTTGAACTGACATTGGATGCAACATTGTTTCTGGGTCATCAAAAAGATGGAGCATATACAAGAGCATAGCAGCTTCTAAAATCTGAAAGGATGTTGGAAAAAAAAATCTCTTTTTATACTATGATGTTGTAGACAGTTGTGTAAGGTTACATTTCAAGCAACATAGGTGTTCATTCTGACGTCATGTGGACGTTATTAAGACAAACAAGGGCAGTTGATGTAAAAACTCATGAAATTCATGAAAAAGCTTAAGTCAGTAAAAAAGAAATTTAAAAAAAATGATATTAAATTATAATAAAATTATGTCACAGTTTAGAGTTTTCTTGCATTTCCCCTGAAAACAAAACGTGAAGGCCAAGGTTTGCACCTGATTGCTGTGCAGCTCCTCATCTCTGGAACTCTCAGCCACAAACTCTTCATAATACTGACTCTCTTTCCACCTCAAAACTCTTTTTTTTTTTTAGATTTGTTTATTTAGTCTGTCCATTTTTGATCTTGCTTAATATTTTGCTTTTAATTGCTTTGTTTTATTGCACTTATTGTTAATATTATTTTGTCTCTGGAAGGTGTCTTTGAGTGTCTTGCAAGGTTTCCACAAATAAAACGCATTATTAATCATATTACTTTATAAACAGATAGATACACAGAGCAAGAAGGTCGCCAGTTAGGTTTGCATGTTCAAAATGGAAAGTGAAGTATCGGTCACTGCAGCACATATTACAAAATAAAGGAGGAAACATGTTTTCAGAACACGACCAGCTGAAGATGTCGACCCACTGAAGACACAAGGCTTCTCCTGCATATGTAACCTCTCAGCCAGGCTGATTGTTCTCAGCTGTGGAAAAACAACAGGTGAAACCCATATCTGTGACCTAGAGTCAAAAGATCTCTGTTCATAACAAATTATTTTGTCTACATTCTACTGAAAACCCAAATCCAGAAGTCTGACATCATAATAATGATTCGTCATATGATGAGGGCTGTGTTTTGTCGCCTCTTTCCATTTATTATTGGTCACATATCGGTTGTAGAGATGGACTGATAAAAGCTTTTCTATGGCTGATACTGATGGTTAGAAATCAGAGCAGCGGATGGTTTTTCTGTTATTGTTTTGGTGGATTTCCCTTCTTTAACCTCCATTTGATAAAATATTACAGCACACTGAAGTGCTTCAACATTTGACAGCACTTTGTCTCTCCAAACTGCTTTTTATGTCCATCAGTTCTATATTATGGACAAAAATAATGGGTATACTAAACACTTCATCAAAATAAAAATACAACTCTGTCAAGTACAGTTTTCGGATTAAAGAATTATGTTGTGGTGACTTTTAGGAAATGTCCCAAAAAAGGACACAGATTAATTGTGCAAACAAATACTGAAAAATGTTGAATAAAACAGGTGTCTAATGAGGTTTCCAAAGGGGGAAAAAATTCAATATTTAGCAGCATTTATCGGCGTTCTAAGAACATCTGTATATCTCTAATCTGCTGTGCTAATGAGGCAAATGAGTCAAGTCTATTCAGTGTAAACTCCTCACTTATTCAGAGATTTGCTCGGACTAGAAAGTGAGTCTGCAGGTCAGGGAGCTGTTGGTGAAATATTCATGTTGTGGGGTTTGTGGTTTTAGCGCATTCAAAGGGGAGTTCTTCTCCTTACTTTTATAGTCAGTGTTACACCCGGAAATATCAAACAACAAGCTCAGAGAGAGAGAGAGAGTGGGATTAATAATGCAGGACATCGAGGTCCAGCAGGACTGCAAATGTTTGCCTTTAAATCCAAGTCCGTGCTGCCTTTGGTCTGACCGGTGCAGACAGTGACGGGGATGGGAGAAGAAAACTGTTGCCAAACTTGTCGAGGCTGCTGGGAGCTCAGCTCGGTAATTCATGACCCCGAGCCATTTCAAACATTTGCACAACTAACCCAGCAAGAGCAAAACACACACACACACACACAGTGGTTGTTGTCATGGCAGTGAAAGCAATTGCATCTTCTCACCTCAGCAGGATGTCCTGTTTAAAACCTGGTACGGACACAAGGAATTAAGGCACAAACAAGATGGATTGTGGCCTCTCCTCTCCTCTCCTCTCCTCTCCTCCTCTATGCTGCAGCAGTTGCTTACAGTTTTAGCCGAGGTTTTAGAAGATAAGCTTGTTTTTGGCCCCAGGAACCTCAGCAGGGCAATGTACACACACGAGTGTGGTAGATCTTCTGGTGGGACACATTAAAATGAGGATGCGGCTCAGCAAAAGAAACAAGATGAAAGGCGCAGGGTCAACAGATGTGACACACATGTTCAGTGGTTTGTAACTGTTCGGCTGAAAACGGACATGATTTCTGACTTACAGTAAGATTTTGTTTCTGTTTGTTTGGGGATATAGAGATGCTTTGTTTTCTGTACTATCCCTTACTCTTAATATTGGAATAATATGTCATTTCATTTTCTGGTTTTGCTTCAGTGTTGTAAAACATGGGCAGTATTGTATGTACTGTCCATGTTCCATGTTTACTGTAATGTAATAAATTAATTTAAAGGATGTGTCAAAGGTAGTAGGTCCTCTCTCCTCCTCCCCTCTCCCCTCCTCTCCTTTCTCCTCCTCTCCTCTCTCCTCCCCTCCCCTCCCCTCCTCTCCTCCCCTCTCCTCTCCTCTCCTCTCTCCTCTCTCCTCCCCTCCT